>SRMA01026916.1:0-27352 GCA_007224835.1 Danionella cerebrum
GGTTTAGGCCACCTGGAGTAAAAACCGTGTGTTTTTTAAAAAATGAAAACAGCACCAACTGAAAGAGGACAAAAATCTCTACCATTTACATATAAAATGTGTGTGTAAAGGTTATTTTTTAGTTGAGAAAACAGTGCAAGTAGCAACAAGACTGAGCTTGCTCAAAGTTAGAGTGGGCGATGACATCACCACTCTAGGGCCCCCATTGGGAATGACTTGGGCGATTTTTGGGCCGAATTTCATGATTTTTGGGGAAACCGCAAGTGCAATCGGTTCGAAAGGACATAGCAACTCGAGTGGGAACAGTTTGGACGACCGTGGAAAGTTTCGTGGCTGTAGCTCGAACGGCCTAGGAGGAGATACAATTTGAAATTTGGCTCAGAAGAAGAAGAAGAAGAAAAAGAATAACTAGATTTTAAAGTTTGCACGCAAACTTCGATGTTGGCTTGCGTTGGTGCCGTTAATACCTTTTTTTTAAATGTTGTCAATTCCGCAACAATAACATAATCCAACCCTCATGTCTCTATGATTCTCATAAGCTGAGAAAGGTACATGCAAAATTGGTTGCTATGGTAACCAGTCTGGTTGCTATGGAGGGGTCAGTGACCTAACATATTGTTCCCTATGTCAACACGAGTAAAATACACCAACCCCCATGTCTCTATGACTTTCGTAAGTTGAGATAGAGATACGCCATATTGGTTGCTATGGTAACAGTGTTGTTGCTATGGAGGGGTCGCTAACCTAATATATTGTTCCCCATATGAATACAAGTAAATTACAGCAACCCCCATGTCTCTATGATTTTCCTGAGCTGAGATAGGTACATGCTAAATTGGTTGCTATGGTAACCAGTCTGGTTGCTATGGAGGGGTCAGTGACCCAACACATTGTTCCCCATGTCAATACATCAACCCCCATGTCTCTATGACTTTCCAAAGCTGAGATAGAGCTGTGCCATATTGGTTGCTATGGTAACCAGTTTGGTTGCTATGGAGGGGTCGCTGACCTAATATATTGCTCCCCATATCTATACGGGTAAAATACAGCAACCCCCATCTCTATGATTTTCCTAAGCTGAGATAGAGACATGCCATATTGGTTGCTATGGTAACCAGTCTGGTTGCTATGGAGGTGTCATTAAAATAATATAATGTTTCAGCTGTCAGTATAGGTGAAGCTTACCAGCCCCCAAGTCTCTAGCATTTTCCTAAGCTAAGATAGAGATGTGGCTATATAGTTGCTATGGTAAACAATTGGGTTGCTATGGAGGAGTTAGTGACATCATGTTGTAATCTACTTTCCATTTAGACTAATATAAAGCAACCCCTATGTCTCTACTGTGTTCCGTTTAGAAGATATTTGACATTGAAAGTTATGTCAAAAGTGGGTGTGGCTTAATTAATTTATGTTAATTCACAAGCAATGATGGGCTGGATAAGTAATTTGTTTCCTTAATGCTTGTATGACTTTCCAGTGTCAATCAATTACAGAAGCTCTTTTACATTAGGATCTATGGGGTTCATGCTCCATTCATTTCAATGGGCCATTGAAAGTCAATGAGACACTTTTGACCTACTTATTTGAAATCAGCTTGCACCTGGAGTTATCAACTGCCAGATTTTCAAACGAGTCAGCTGACTCAACTGTCAGATTTTCAAACGATGGCAAATCTGCTGGAGAAAATCCGATTTCCATGCCTCAAACAAATAAAGATTATAGAAGAACCGTAAGACATATCGAAATGATTTTTTCTTTGTAAGAAGCAGAAGACCCTAACGAAGAGAATGCTGTAATTTTTGTGAAGGTGTGATTAGAAATAAAAAAATTATGGCGAGCTACAAATAGCCTTCATTTGATTCTGTGCAACTGCTCATTTTAGAGAAATCCATACCCTCAAACAAATAAACATTACGAAAGAATGAACAGAGGTATTGAAATATTTCTTTTACTGTTAGAATCCCAAGATTTTAAGGAAGAGAATGGTGTAAATTTTGTGAAGCTCTGATAAAGTTTGAATGATTTATGGCGAGTTAAAAATAGCCTGCGATTGAGATTTTAAACAGAATCCACCAGAATTTTTGAATGGAGGTGAATGGAGCAATCATGTGCACTCCTTGTGGTTTAGGCCACCTGGAGTAAAAACCGTGTGTTTTTTTAAAATGAAAACAGCACCAACTGAAAGAGGACAAAAATCTCTACCATTTAGGTATAAAATGTGTGTGTAAAGGTTAATTTTTAGTTGAGAAAACAGTGCTAATAGCAACAAGACTGAGCTTGCTCAAAGTTAGAGTGAGCGATGACATCACCACTCTAAGGCCCCCATAGGGAATGACTTGGGCGATTTTTGAGCCGAAATTCGCGATTTTTACGGAAACCGCTGGTCAAATCGGTCCGAAAAGACATAGCAACAAACTACATAACAGCTTTGAGGTGTGTGGAAAGTTTCGTGGCTGTAGCTCGAACGGGCTAGGAGGAGTAGGGTTAAGAATTTTTGTCAGAAGAAAAGAGAAGAATAAGAAGAAGAAGAATAAGAAGAAGAAGAATAACTAGATTTTAAAGTTTGCACGCAAACTTCGATGTTGGCTTGCGTTGGTACCGTTAATACCTATTTTTTAAAATGTTGTCAATTCCGCAACAATAACATAATCCAACCCCCATGTCTCTATGATTCTCATAAGCTGAGATAGGTACATGCAAAATTGGTTGCTATGGTAACCAGTCTGGTTGCTATGGAGGGGTCTGTGACCTAACACATTGTTCCCCATGTCAATACATCAACCCCCATGTCTCTATGACTTTCCTAAGCTGAGATAGAGCTGCGCCATATTGGTTGCCATGGTAACCAGTCTGGTTGCTATGGAGGGGTCGCTGACCTAATATATTGCTCCCCATATCTATTCGGGTAAAATACAGCAACCCCCATCTCTCTATGACTTTCCTAAGCTGAGATAGACATGCCATATTGGTTGCTATGGTAACCAGTCTGGTTGCTATGGAGGAGCCAGTGACATCATGTTGTAATCTACTTTCCATTTAGAATAATATAAAGCAACCCCCATGTCTCTACTGTGTTCCGTTCAGAAGATATTTGACATCGATAGTTTTGTAAAAAAAAGGGTGTGGCTTAATTATTTTATGTTAAATCACAAGGAATGATTGGCTGGATAAGTGATTTGCTTCTTTATTTCTAGTATGACTTTCCAGTGTCAATCAATTACAGAAGCTCTTTTACATTAGGATCTATGGGATTCATGCTCCATTCATTTCAATGGGCCATTGAAAGTCAATGAGACACCTTTGACCTACTTATTAGTAATCAAGTGCAGCTGCTGCAAAGGGCCAGCTGTTGAAACTGCCAGTTTGAACTGTCAGATTTTGAAATGATGGCAAATCTGCTGGAGAAAATCCGATTTTCATGCCTCAAACAAATAAAGATTATAGAAGAACCGTAAGACATATCCAAATGATTCTTTCTTTGTCGGAAGCAGAAGACCCTAACGAAGAGAATGCTGTAAATTTTGTGAAGGTTTGATTAGAAATAAAAAAAATTATGGCGAGCTAGAAAAAGCCTTCATTTGATTCTGTGCAACTGCTCATTTCTGAGAAATCCATACCTCCAAACAAATAAGGATTACGAAAGAAGGACAAGACACATTAAAATATTTCCTTTACTGTTAGAATCACAAGATTTTAAGGAAGAGAATGGTGTAAGTTTTGAGAAGCTGTGATAAAGTTTGAATGATTTATGGTGAGTTATAAATAGCCTGCGATTGAGATTTTAAACAGAATCCAACAGAATTTTTGAATGGAGGTGAATGGAGCAATTATGTGCACTCGTTGTGGTTTAGGCCACCTGGCGTAAAACCGTGTGTTTTTTAAAAATGAAAACAGCACCAACTGAAAGAGGACAAAAATCTCTACCATTTAGATATAAAATGTGTGTGTAAAGGTTAATTTTTAGTTGAGAAACAGTGCAAGTAGCAACAAGACTGAGCTTGCTCAAAGTTAGAGTGAGCGATGACATCACCACTCTAGGGCTCCCATAGGGAATGACTTGGGCGATTTTTGGCCCGAAATTCGTGATTTTTATGGAAACCGCTGGTCAAATCAGTCCGAAAAGACATAGCAACTCGAGTGGGAACAGTTTGGACGACTGTGGAAAGTTTCGTGGCTGTAGCTCGAACGGGCTAGGAGGAGAAGCTCTGTAAAATTTCGACGTAGGAAAAGAGAAGAAGAAGAAGAAGAATAATAACTAGATTTTAAAGTTTGCACGCAAACTTCGATGTTGGCTTGTGTTGGTGCCGTTAATACCTATTTCTTTAAATGTTGTCAGTTCCGCAACAATAACATAATCCAACCCCCCATGTCTCTATGATTCTCATAAGCTGAGATAGGTACATGCAATATTGGTTGCTATGGTAACAAGTCTGGTTGCTATGGAGGGGTCAGTAACCTAACATATTGTTCCCCATGTCAACACGAGTAAAATACACCAACCCCCATGTCTCTATGACTTTCGTAAGCTGAGATAGAGATACGCCATATTGGTTGCTATGGTAACAGTGTGGTTGCTATGGAGGGTTCGCTGACCTAATATATTGTTCCCTATATGAATACGAGCAAATTACAGCAACCCCCATGTCTCTATGATTTTCCTGAGCTGAGATAGGTACATGCAAAATTGGCTGCTATGGTAACCAGTCTGGTTGCTATGGAGGGGTCAGTGATCTAACACATTGTTCCCCATGTCAATACATCAACCCCCATGTCTCTATGACTTTCCAAAGCTGAGATAGAGCTGCGCCATATTGATTGCTATGGTAACCAGTTTGGTTGCTATGGAGGGGTCGCTGACCTAATACATTGCTCCCCATATCTATGCGGGTAAAATACAGCAACCCCCATCTCTCTATGATTTTCCTAAGCTGAGATAGAGACATGCCATATTGTTTGCTATGGTAACCAGTCTGGTTGCTATGGAGGTGTCATTAACATAATATGTTTCAGCTGTCAGTATGGGTGAAGCTTACCAGCCCCCAAGTCTCTAGCATTTTCCTAAGCAAAGATAGAGATGTGGCTATATAGTTGCTATGGTAAACAATTTGGTTGCTATGGAGGAGTTAGTGACATCATGTTGTAATCTACTTTTCATTTAGAATAATATACAGCCACCCCCATGTCTCTACTGTGTTCCGTTTAGAAGATATTTGACATTGAAAGTTATGTCAAAAAAGTGGGTGTGGCTTAATTAATTTATGTTAATTCACAAGCAATGATGGGCTGGATAAGTAATTTGCTTCCTTAATGCTTGTATGACTTCCCAGTGTCAATCAATTACAGAAGCTCTTTTACATTAGGATCTATGGGGTTCATGCTCCATTCATTTTAATGGGCCATTGAAAGTCAATGAGACACCTTTGACCTACTTATTTGAAATCAGCTTGCACCTGGAGTTATCAACCGTCAGATTTTCAAACGAGTCAGCTGACTCAACTGTCAGATTTTCAAACGATGGCAAATCTGCTGGAGAAAATCCGATTTCCATGCCCCAAACAAATAAAGATTATAGAAGAACCGTAAGACATATCGAAATGATTCTTTCTTTGTCAGAAGCAGAAGACCCTAACGAAGAGAATGCTGTAATTTTTGTGAAGGTGTGATTAGAAATAAAAAAATTATGGCGAGCTACAAATAGCCTTCATTTGATTCTGTGCAACTGCTCATTTTAGAGAAATCCATACCTCCAAACAAATAAACATTACGAAAGAATGAACAGAGGTATTGAAATATTTCTTTTACTGTTAGAATCCAAAGATTTTAAGGAAGAGAATGGTGTAAATTTTGTGAAGCTGTGATAAAGTGTGAATGATTTATGGCGAGTTGAAAATAGCCTGCGATTGAGATTTTAAACAGAATCCACCAGAATTTTGAATGGAGGTGAATGGAGCAATTATGTGCACTCGTTGTGGTTTAGGCCACCTGGAGTAAAAACCGTGTGTTTTTTAAAAATGAAAACAGCACCAACTGAAAGAGGACAAAAATCTCTACCATTTAGATATAAAATGTGTGTGTAAAGGTTAATTTTTAGTTGAGAAAACAGTGCAAGTAGCAACAAGACTGAGCTTGCTCAAAGTTAGAGTGGGCGATGACATCACCACTCTAGGTCTCCCATAGGGAATGACTTGAGCGATTTTTGGGCCGAAATTCGCGATTTATACGGAAACCGCTGGTCCAATCGGTCCGAAGAGATATAGCAACTCGAGTGGGAACAGTCTGGACGACCGTGGAAAGTTTCGTGGCTGTAGCTCGAACGGGCTAGGAGGAGAAGCGTTGTAAAATGTTGACGTGGGAAAAGAGAAGAATAATAATAAGTTTAAGAGAGATAACAATATGTTGGCTCTGCAAGCCAACATAATAATAATAAGTTTAAGAGAGATAACAATATGTTGGCTCTGCAAGCCAACATAATAAGTTTAGGTGCAATATCAATATGTTGGCTTTGCAAGCAAGCCAACATAATAAGTTTAAACACAATAACAATATGTTGGCTTTGCAAGCAAGCCAACATAATAAAATAAAACATGGTTTTGTGGTCATCATTGTGTCGGTTAAGACTGTATCACCATATTCATGAATCTGAAACTAACTGTTTATCATCTTTGTTATGTAGTGTTCTCTTCAAACTATGACAAGACATTGGGGTCATACTTTTTGTGCATTCTCTTGGTATTGAAATCCTTGTTGAAATCCAACGAGTCTTTTTTTAGAAGTAGGATTTGGCAAGTTATCAATGGCTTTAACTTTGTATCAAACTTGACCCTGGTGCTCAAGCTTTCCTATGTAGTTCACACTGGCATTTACAAATTCAAACTTACACAGATTTACTGTCAAATTTGCATCTGGAAAGCAAAAAGAACCTCTGATCTGTGACTAAACCACTATAACATCCAGGTTCACAGCAGAGCCAGTCAAACTGGAAATTACCCGATTCATCAAGTGCCGAAAAATTGCTGGCACCTAGCACAATCCAAAACTCATAAGCTGGTAAGAATTTAATCCTGAAGGTATAATAAAGCAGATCACAGGCAGTCAGAGGCATCTGCAAATAACATTTTAACAGGCTAAACTTTAAAAATTTACTTAGAGAACTTTGTTCTTTCTTTCAGTTATTTGGTGTTCAAGGTTTTTGATTCCAAAGTGAGGGTTGTTCTCGTCCAAATATTTTTTCCACTATGATTAATATTCTTACCCCTAATATAATTTACTTTTGATGTTTTTTTTGTACAACACAAGAACACAACAGTTCACCTAATGTGAAAATGGATTTGAACATCTTGCATTCTACATATGCATTTTACCAATTTCACAGATTACAAAATATCTATATTTATTTACAGTATACATCTATTTTAGTTCAGTCAGAAATGTCTTTCTTAAACTATCAAATATACCAGGATTTTTTCGAAAGTGTTTTTTTTTTTTTATTTATTTGTATTATTTTATTCCTGAGGGCTACAATGATGTGCCAGTGGAAGCACCATGACCTAAAACATTCGTTTTATTGTTATGCAGTTTTTTTTTTTATGTTTATGTGGGATGCCTGACAGTTGCCTTGAGCTATTACTTTGTACTGGAACGATAGACAAATGTTCATGAAAGCTCATGTTTGGATTAGAAACTACAATGTGTGGTGCATAAGCTGTTTTAATAAATGAAAAAAGTCAATAAACATGTCACATTCTGAACTCTCATTAGCAATGTAGTGAAAAACAAACAGCTTATTAAAGTTCAAGTATAATTATTTTAAAATATTTTGATTAACAGCACTACAACAATGAGAGTAAAGAAGAGAGAACATCCCTCTTTATTTGTCTCTGTTTGAAAACTTAATACAGATACATATTAACTACAGACTGTAAGGGCTCTGTGTCCCCATCGGAATGTCATTTCTGCTTATTGTAGTTACCTGTGCACTCCCTGATTAAATTCTAATTCCCTATGTATATGTACTCATATGCAGGTACAAATAAAATGTTTGGATCTGGTTTTTAAAATCCAAATCCTAAACTGTGAACTAAAATAGTATCTGTCAGCAATTCCATTTTCTCGCCAGTAGCATGACCGTCCCATTCGCCTACTTCTCTATCACACTTTGTACACACAGTAATCATGTATTTCTGACGACTCTCCTCATTCCTTGTCCTATCGCATTCTGCCTTCATACCTCTCCTTTTTCTGTGTGCCCCTTACATTACATTATTTGCTTTTTGTGTGTTCTTGAGTTTACATCAATAGACTCCGTCCACAAAACCTTTCGTAGAAGTTAGTCTTTCTCACAATTCACAATTCTTCTCCAGGTTGGTCAACCATCCTCTCCAAGGTTCCTGTAGTTTCTCCTGGATTCTTTCTCTCTACATGGAACCTCGTTAGACTCCCATCTCCTAGCAATGTGGCTTTCCTGAGTACTTCCTGATTTCAGTGTTTTGAATTATGCTTTATCAATTCCTTTAAGGAAAGTGGGAAATAACTTATTTATATATTCAGTTCTGATCGGTACTCTTCCTACTCTCCCATAAAGACAAGATGTGAGTCATTGAGTCATTTACAAAGCTTATATCTTCCAAGCTTAAAATAAATGCACATTTTCTAATGCTATTTTCATTTATTTATAGCCATTTTGTTTTAAGCAATTTTGATTTTCATTGAATGAGTATTCCAATGCTGCCTTTATTTTAATTAGTTCTCTTGGGGACACCATGTTCTCAAAACTTAAGAAAAACAGGGTTCTGATATTTATGTGAAAGAAATGATGAAGAAAAATGTATGGGCAAAATGTCAAACTTGACTCACCTGGAAAAAACATAAACATTACCATTTTATAACTGCATTTATTTTTCTTTGGTTATTCTTTTTTTATTATTGAGAGAGAGATGATGGCATGTGTGCACAAATGAGTGCAATATCAACAGAGAGTCAACAATTATTACAGTGATTGCTGTTTCACTTGAGGCATTAGTGTTTTCTCACACACTCAAAGAAACACAATCTTTTACAGACTGATTAGTTTAAAAAATAAAAATCTATACGAGTAGTCCCATGAATACATTTTTCTTACCATATTAATACCTCAGACCGGATGTTTTTCTTTTTATGTGTAAAATCATTTTAATTTCTAAAAATAAGGAACACAGTTTGAATGGTTAAACAGTTTGAAATATATATTTGATTCTGCCTGGACGTTATTATTATTTAACTTTTTTTCAAGGCATTATTGTAATTTCTTGATCGACCAAAAACTAAAATCTGTAGTTGTGCTTAAAAGTTTACATAGCCTGCGAAAAAACCTAATTAACAAACACACCAAGAGCCTTCAGACTTTCACTGATGTAAAAGGGCGGAAAACACAATATCAAACTTTTGATCAGGAAACAGGAAAGTTCCTGTTGTCAAAAGGGGTAAACACCATTCTTTGACGATAAATGGCGTCACCCAACCACTAACTATGAGTGCGAAAAGAAAAACGGCCAAGAAAACAGAAAATTTGCCAGAGTATGTAATCTCATGACATGTCTGATGCAGGAGAACGGTAGACCTGTACTAAGAGTGAAAGGAGGGAAGGGGATGTTGTCAGACTGTGATCTGGATTGTAGGGATGGTGGTCATGTTGCTCAAGGTTGATGTGGGATTGGTTCTCAGGTGCCTTCAGGGACATAGGAAACTGTTGAACGCATGGCACCAATACTATCCATGACGTTCAGTGGTTAAATAATCTTTTTGAAGATTTCTGGGAAGTTCTTTCTGACCACCATTCAATAATAAATATTGTTATCTTTTAAACATGTATTGTGAATCATAATTGTGTTAATAAAAGAAAGTGGTAATAATAATGGTTACGTCAATTAACAGTTCATAAATTATTTAACTACAGTGTTACAAAACAACATTTTACTGTTAAAAATCCTTTAAATTTATGGTTTCTCAAAGGGTTACTTTTAATCACAAAACCAGGCTCAACACAAGGTCTCCTTTTGTCAAGTTTAAAATCTGCAATGAAAGTCTTCTTTCCATCTCTGTTGCCCAGGTCTGAACTATATCTGCCATTTTGACCTTTGGTGAAATGGATTTGTCAGTCTGACCTGAAATCCCATCAATAGTGCTGCACTGGCTAAAGCGGGGGCTGCTCACATTCAATATCAACCCATGTTTCTGTTTGCAGAGTATAAAGGTAAAACGTGTAGGAATTTAAACTGGGGTTGAATCAATACACAGTCCTTTTGCTAGTTATTTCCCAGGCAACAAACTGATTCACATCAAACAAAAAATGACATTGGATTGCTTAAACACAATCTCAGAGAAAAACGAATGTACAAAGCCTTGTAGCACCTTTTTAGGGTACATAAATGTACCTTCATAGTAAAGTATAAATATGTACCTTTACAATACGTACTTTAAAAGGGGAGATTTGATTTTTTTGCAAGTACATATTTGCACAAAAGTGGCAAACTTTTTCCACTATGAACAATAATCACTCTCAACTCAATGAATTGCTTATCTCAAGGTACACCCTGAACAGGACACCAGTCCATCACAGGACAACTCACACATTCCCTCCAAGGGGCAATTTAGAGAATTCAATCAACCTAACGCATGTTTTAGGTCATGTGGGGGGAAACCAAAGAGCATGCATACATCAGAAAGGCCATAGGCTGGCATTCGACCCAGCAACCTTCTAACTTAAAGGCCACAGTGGTGCCCTTGTGCACTTTTTAGTCATACTCTAACTGGTACTAAATTGTACCATCAAATGCACCAATAAAGGTAAAGTTATTGAAAAAGGTACACAGAAAAACCCAAGAGTTAAACAATCTCTACTCAGAGTGTATTTGGTCCCACTCTATATAGAGTTAAACCGACTCTGAGAAAGAGTTATTTAATTATCTATTTTCTTCATTGTTTCATATATCTTATTCAATCTGCACAGGAAAATGCAAAATAAAAATTAACTTTTCAGAGAGGGACCAAAGGCACTCCAAACAATGTTAAAATAGACTGTTTAGGTTTTTTTGATCATTAGTGATGATGAGCATTTGTGAGCCGTAAGAAACATAATACAAAAACAAAAGGTACACTGCTAAAAGATAGAATTTTCATTCTCAGATAAAAAAAAAAAAACTTCTTCAGAGTCGATTTAACACTATATAAAGTTGGAACAAGAGGATCAGAGGATCTTACTGTGTAGAAAGCTTTGGGGGTAATATTACCTGCTCTGAAAAGTATTTAAAATAAATCAGTATATCAGTAAAGATCATGATTTCATACTGTAAGGACGTGGGTCTCACACCCAAAGAAAAAAAATCCCAAAAATGAACTCATAGCGCATCGGTACAAAAATAAATATTTTTTCTTATTTTAAAACAAAAGAGCACCCAAACCAAATAATAAAAAAAAAAAAACAAACTTCAACAGCAAACCTCAGTGTCCTCAGCACAAATCAAACATTTATATAAAAACTAATAAGAGACAATGGGCTTCATCAGACTCAGATTGATTGGCTCGCACCTGATGACGTTACTGCGGCAACCGGCACAGCGGATGGAATCTGACTTCCCCAACACAATTAACACCACATAACCGTAATATAAATAATAAATTTGATTAAACTATGCACAGTCCTTCACACCTACCAAGATATATGACAATTCTTCTTTAGGCAAAACTAAATTGAACCGAAATGATATCAAATATTGGATCAAATTCTAATAGAAACCCTAACCAAAAATACAACCCTATAAAACCATACAACCATTGATCAAGATAAACAAAAGGAAGCTTTATGTTTTATGTGAAAGTAGAGTTTGCATCTGCTAGACCAAACCACCCATTGCATCTAGTTAATTGCTAGAAAGCAAGTGTAGACTTGTTTAACCACCCATCTTCACTTTAAACCTCTTGTAGGGAGCAGAATGAATGCTCCAAAGCCTTACAGATACTATATATAAATTAACACTGAATTATTTTTAGCTTTCCAGTTAATTCACTTTCTCTAATAAAACAAGTGACACAAAATGGCGTTTTATTGTGTGTTTCTACAGAATGCCGTTTTCTAAGAAGAAAATCCAATATCTCACAAGACACACTATCAAAGTCTCACCTGGTGCCTCATTCAGCCCAGAATGAACTGAGACCAATACGAAAGGTGAGGAGAGTTCTACAAAAATTCAATACAGCGAAAGGACTCTCTGATCCCCTGAGAGAAAGTGAATGAGAAGAAAGCAAACGAGATTGACTAAAAGAACGAGAGGCTCATATTGAGAAAGGCCAAAATGCGTGCCTAGGGGTGTGGAAGGTGCAAGGGTGGTTGTGCATCGTAGCACTTTACACAGTCGTTGTAGCTAATAAGTGTTGTAGCTACCCTTCATAAGGTGGTTAAGTCTGATTAAGTCAGGTAGTTTCCCCCAAACAGAGCAGAGTGGCAGCCCACCTATAGTGGAGTGCTGTTGTTGGCCAGGTGAGCAAAGATATGTTGACAGAGCTTACATATCACATATTTATGGCAACTTGCATATTATTATCTAAATGTCTTAAATGATCCAAATTACTCTATAAAATAGATTATGCTAATAAATGCAGAAATCAATAGACAAACCTGATCGGACCAGCTTATCTAATTCAAATTTCCATTTTAAAAAAGTGTATCTTTTTTCAACATGGTCAAACATTGCCTGCGGCCACTGAAGCATCTGGTTCTTCTGAAATGGTTATGATCCTGGTGGAATCATATAAGACTTCAGCCCAGTAGGGAAATATTGGTTAGTGCAACTGTAAAAGGTTGAAGACTTGCTATTGCAGAATTTTTCATTTATTTATTTATTTTGGCATTTATATATACATATATATATATATATATATATATATATATATATATATATATAATATTGAAATATATGCTAAATATATATATATATATATATATATATATATATATATATATATTGATTTCATCTGTCACTACTTTACAAATCAACTCAAGTCAAAACTCACAACATTTTAATTTCAAGTCACTTCAAGTCATTTGGAAAGAAACAAAAAAAAAAAAAAACAATATTTGATAGTTTTTCTGTGGTTTGTCTGCCAATTGCGTAAATGTAAATGTATTTTAAACCTAAAATGCCAAAAACCTAAGCACTGAATAAAGAAAAAAATCTTATAAATAAATAAACACAGAGATATTAAATATTGATATAAATAAAACATCTGCTGTTAAAATTTGTTAAGGCAACGGGATTCAAGAAAAACAAATATCTAAAGTGCAGAAATGTCCCAAAAAACTTGAACGCGGATTGACTCCTAAAGGAAAAAGTAGACTCATGTGCATGTCACTCAAACAGAGTGACAGTGGGGAGAGCCAATCACTTGTCGCACTATCACCAGCAACGAATCGACGAACTTAAATCTAAAGAACCTTCAGTTTTATTGGCTTGTGTACTCGTCACATTTATTCGTCAATGTTACTTGTGTTCTATCTCTCTCTCTTTCTCTTTCTCTTTCTCAGGGAAAGTCGAGTCAACAGTCTTTTACCATCAAGTCGCGTCTCAAGTCACCAAATTAATGACTTGAGTCTGATTTGAGTCCAAGTCATATGACTCGAGTCCACACCTCTGGATTTCATGATCGGTAATAAATATTGCTCGGTTGCATGTGGTTGCCATTTACAGGCATTTACAAAAAATGCAAATAGGGCCGCCAACACCACTCTAGGTTTTCAAGGGTTAATAGCTAAGATGTGTTCATTCTGCCAAAAGACTACAAAAATCAATGTCCATAAACAATTCTGTATAGATGAATGAAAATGGTGTAAACAAACTCATATAAACATGTGCACTTTGAGATTGCAGATGAACAAGGCAGTCTGAAAGTCAATTTGCTTGTAAAAGCTGGTCCCTGCTTTAATGTGGAACAAGTCTGACAGAGACCATTTTGTTGACATCAAAACTAAGAGGGCTGCCCTTTTCTTTAGACAAACTGAATGAGATATTGGGTTTTTCACCCAGTGATCAACCTTTCATTACTTTTTCAGTTCAGCCATGTGCAATGGTGCAAAAACTGATACAATTCTCTCAAACAATCCTCGCCAGATTCAGCCAGACTGTGTTTCAGAAGCCAATTTCCTTGTGTTTTGTATTCTCGGAAGCTTGCTTTTTAATTTTAGGTTCACCACGAGTCTCTTTTGATGAAATGCAGCTCCTCAGCATGGTGCTTTAGTAGCATCACCTAGCAGCTATACTTTATTATAGGTGGTTCTAGAGTTGTTGCTTTACTTTAAAATGGAACTGATGAGCTCAGTTCGTGTCTCAAATGACTATATAAATCCTATCATGATCAACTTCTAAGCCTTTTTTTGAATTTACAGACATGTTTTCAGGGTTTGTACTTTCTGAGTAATGACCCCATGTGAGTGTCCCATCTCTGCATGAGGCTTCTCTCACAAGTTTCTTTGCTTTTTGCCCACAGATAGCTTTGTGGGGTTTTATGTGAATACCAGTTTCTTTTTTTTTAGACAACTGAATCTACGAATATATATATATTTTAATCAAATTAGACCATAATTATAACAAAAAACTTTGTAATTGGTTTAGAACCTAACTGTGTTTAGCAAAAGTGCTCTTGAAACAAATTGAAATAATTGAAACCTTTAAATTTAAACCAAATCTGAGGGAAATGGAAGAGATCCATCACATGTGACAGGAAGCTAGTATTAAAATATTGCATTTGTTTCTTTGTCTATTTTTTAGGTAACCAAACCATGTTGGCAATCGAAAAAGAAAACCAACCTTCCAAAGATTGAAAAATGTTCTACCATTCTGTTAGCTGCATCCATCCACCTTTTTATGGGTATAAATTTTGAACAGATTTAAATAATGAACCCTATTAACATTCAGCCAATCACATACGTGGAAATCTGAGAGTGTGTTTTTACTTCCTAGTCATCTAATGCTTTGACACCAAGGCCTGGTAGAACTAATGTTTACGCTCAATTTCTATTGTAGTTTTCTTTTGGCCACAGGAGGGCAACGACGACTTATTTGAAGTTTTTTGCCTCAAGGCCAAGAACAACTGATTGGATAAGAGCTTTGTTCTTTGCATTTGTGTGATCACATGCGACATTAAGAGAAGAGTGCTTCTCTGGCCTCTCAAGCAAGAGTTTCCACGCAGCTGTGAAAGGCTTCTAAATACATCAGTCGCATTTAAGACCCCCTGCAGGCACTGGACCATGAAAAGCTGCACGACTAAACACTGAAGAAAAGGAGAGATATTTCAAAAGCCACACATAATATTTAAATTAAATTTGGTGTTTTATCTTTTTTTAACTTATAGGATTAAATTGAATCAGGAAGAGATGTGGGGAGATAGAAGGGAGATTTTTAAATTGAGAACTGAAACTCTGGTCGCACTATGCAAGCACGCTGCATATTCAAGCACACCTGCTAACCCCTACACCACTGGAACTCAACAAGAGCCACATGATTTTAGCAGCATCTGCTCTTAACTAATGACAATTTGTAACTGCACAGCAGTAGCAGGACCTTCAGGTCTTTTTCAGGCACTCTTGAACTGAATCTAAGGACATTCATATCCATGCAGAGACCAAAGCTTGTCTTCCAGAAATATATCCCCATCCATAATATTATAGTGAAGAAAAAAATAGTCAGAGATGTGGTTTTGAGTCATTAATTTGAAGACTTTAGACTCGCGACTTGAACCCCAGTGAGTCACGACTTGACTTGGACTTGACCACTTTGACTCGGAAAGACTTCACATTCACATTTTGCTCACAGACGATGTGCAATCACCCAATGAAATTGAAGCTTCTTTAACATCTAAGTTTATCTATTGATTGCTGGCAGTACTGCTGATGTGTGAATGGCTGCAGCAATCTTGACTTAAGACTTGACTTGGACTTGCCCTCTATTGACTTTGGATTTGACTTGGACTGTATTGAGTTGATATTTGGCTTGGACCTATCCTGCCTTAACTTAGGACTTGACTTGGACTTGCCTTGTATTGATTTGGAATTTGACTTGGACTGTATTGAGTTGGGACTTGACTTGATCAAATAAAAAAAGAATATTTAATATAGTATAGAATTTGCTGGATTATACAGGTGATGTGCGATCCAAATGTATGTCCAAAATTCATGAAGGCAGAATTTGCTTGAAGGAAAAGCCCCAGTGAATAAATGTAAGCTTTACGTGTACTCAACTGAATTGTAGTAAACTGAAGTATTCACTTCCATTAAACAAATGACAAGTTGCAGTTAAATATATTTTATAAGTAACCTCAACGTTTTAAAAAAAAAATATGCTCACTTAACTTGAATCTGGTTGAAGTTATTTAACAGTCAATTCAAGGAATCAATGAAAGAAACAAGAATATACATATCATTAAGTTGTTTTTGAGCTGGAGAAAATTTCAGAGATGCTAAGGGTCAACATACTATCTGCGTATGTGCTCTGTTAGATGTAATTTACAAAATATTTAATATATCCAGTGCATTTTGATAATCATTAATTAGTCCATTCTGTGTTGTAATCATTGTTAATTGTGCTGTTTGATGACAGGTTGCATCAGCATTTCAGTGCATCATCAAAGCCTAACATTATTATTATATTGAACTCCCAATTAGCAGTGTTCTTTGTTATTCAAATCCTCAAATGCTATTTATTTTACAAAATAGTACTGTGGTAAAAAGTCTGCAAATGCACATAAATTCAGGAAATATGTAGCATGGATTTACTATATTGAACTTACTAAATTACTTTCCAACATTTTACAGTGTTCTAGTGCAACCTGTTCCAAGTATTGTAAGCATAAACGCACATTTTCTCAGCATTGAAATTGAAAACGAGTATTTTCATCTCAAAAGACTTATTGTGTGAAGGTTCACAGTAAAAGTAACAATGTCTCAGTTTGACTCACATCTGAGGAATTTGCGCTGTCTTGTCCAGTGACTATACAGTGTTGAAAAATCAATAAATCTGGGCTGCTGTGCAATTAAGACATTACTAAGTGATTCAAGAGCCTCTTTTGAACTTCAGATTTCCCAATGGCATCACAGCAGTCTTTCTTCTTTCCATTTTGACTGAAATCTCCACTCAGTCTATTAATCTTTGGCCACGCTCCATGTGTATGCAACCTTTGGTAACCCTGCAATCTCTAGTCATCAGGCTGTGCCCAACGGTTGTGGAAGTGCCAGGGTATAAGTGACTGAGGATCTGACAGCTGGAGAATGTGGGCAGGAAGACCTCATCTGCCACCACCACTGAGGGCTAAATATGCAGGCCAGTGTATGTGTTTGGATGTATGAACCCTTGAGAATGTCTATAAGGAGCACTCAGCCAGTCAAAGGCTTTGGTTGCATGCCTGGACTCAGATGATTAAGGGGTATGATGATTTTAATGAGGTTTAATATCAGTGCACTTGAGGAAATAGATGTTAGCCATTTTAGAAGACTGATTGGAAAACTATGTACACTCACCAGTCACTTTATTAGGTACACTACTGGGTTGGACAGACTTTTTACTTCATAACCGACCTAATCATTCATGGCGTGGATTCAACAAGATACTGGAAACATTCCACAGAAAGCTTGGTCCATATGGACATAATATCATCACACCGTTGCTGCAGATTTGGCGACAGCACGTCCATGATAAGAATCTCTGGTTCCACCAAATTTCAACTGTGATCTATTGGATCGAGATCTAGTTGGAGGACATTTGAGTACAGTAAACTCATTGTCATGTCTAAGAAACCAGTCTGAGGTTACTCTGCTGCCAAAAATTTCCCGCAAGACCTTTTGTTTCTCAAACATCTCGGAACTCGAAGCATTCGTATCTCTGGGTACCACTGTAATAATAATGTATACATTATTTATATTTAAAATCGTGGTTTTAGGATCTCTTGTTCATTGTGTAATTGTTTACATCAAAAGTGATTTATTGGAACAGTTCATAACAGTCTTTTAATAAAAAAATCTTCAGTTCTTGTGAGTTTATCTGTTAGTTCTTGCAAATAGAGATTAAAGGTCACTTGTAAAGCGAGCTTATGCCAGACATGATGTGATTTATGCTGGCTCCATTATGTAGAAATGTTTTCCCATGCCTTTTAATTGTTTTGGGATTTCATTTTATTTCACAAACTTGTGGCCTGAAGATCAATCCTTCCTGAGTTTCCTGAAAAGCTGAGTTTCCAGGATTTCAAATGCGGTCAAGCCCCAGACACAGAGACAGCATTGGTGAACTCCTGTTATTTGGTACATTTTTTATTCCAGTTTGTAGACTGAAATATTAAGCATTTAGTTTTTGTATTGGATGTAAACATTTTTTTAAAAGTACAACTTTGTTGTTGATGCACCACACCCCCTGAACATTCCTGTCCTGATCAGTGGGCAAAATTGGTCAGGCATTGGATCCCCCCGACTTTTTTCATAGTACCCAGCCAGGATCAACCAGCATCGATTTAAAGTCTCATTTTAAAACCTCATAGAAAGGACAGTGCTTCTAAACAGTACGGTTTCCCCAACAAAGCAGGTCTCAAAGACACCCTCCCCTTGCTGGCCTCACTACCACCACTTTCCATAACCACTTAGGCAGAAAAACTTGACTTCACTTGGATTATTTAAAAAAAAAAAAATCCATTGATTAAAATGTAACTACTGGTATCTTTCAAAAGTATTGTCACAATTCTGACTTGGGAAACTCAATCAATATGGAACAATCATAGCTAGAGTTTGAAAATGACAATATTCATCACTAAAACATCAACATTTTAGTGGGGGGATCTCTATTTAATAACATCCTAAGTCTGATTTGTAAGCTGTGATTCAGCAAACTCTGCAAAAAAGTAAAAAAAAAATCTCAAATCAAATGCAAAAATATTAAATAAAGCATGACATTGGTTTCTCTATCTCAGTACACGTTCAAAATATTTATTCTTATACAGAAACGATTTCAACATCCAATAGAACTTCATTCAAAACAACATGGAGCTGTAGTGTGAATGTCATGCTGAGATAACATCTACGCTACAATACATTTTTCCTTGTTTTCAAGCTGCATCTTAGAGCAGAGACTTTCAATCATGGTGCTGTTCAGGGAAGGTAATTATGATCAGGGCTGGTAAGATTTCTTTCATCACACATCGTAAAAGGAGGTGTAATTTAAAGAGGGATTTGTCTCAGTTGTGATGTATTGAAAAAACTGCTAAAGTCAGAGAACCTCAGTTCCAAAAACTCATTTGTTTGTTTGTTTTTGCACACAGAATTTGTTTTTACACACTTTAATGTTGAAGCTGCGCACATATAAAGTCTCACATCTGGTGTTAAAAATTCTGTCCTGTGTCTGGTGAGACATGTGAGATGTGAGACAAATCTGAGCAGAATTCACGATGTTCTCAAAAGGAGAATCTACTTTAGAAATGTAATCTGTTTCTTTGAGTGAAAGGCAATTTAAAGAATCTTACAATACCTCTTGAAAGGCACTCTCTTATTTGAAGTGCAAACACAACTTTAATTAGCAGACGATAATAGTATGCAGATCATTTTGCTTTGCAGTCTAAATCTTGGCGGAGGAACTCATGCTCATGTAAATGTCAAATCAGGCCCAAACCACCCCTCTCCACCATCTGAATAAGCCTAAATCACACCACTCAACATCTGATAATAATAATAATAATAATAATAATAATAATAATAATAACAATAATAATAATAATAATAATAATAATAATATTAATTAAAGCTGCAAGCAGCGATCAAGGGCTCGAGCACCTACGTCGCCATCGCCTCGGGTGGCCAATTGGTTACAATGCGCTCTACGACTGATCCTTAGTTAGAATACGTATTCAAGCGAGAACTGTTCAAATTACCCAATGACACAGGCAACTCAAGTAAAAAAATCCCTTCTCAAAGCGTCATGACCCCCAGGTGGTGCTAACGAGTCTAAATATTTATGAGTTGAAATATTTTTGGGACTGTTTTGGCCAATATTCTGGGAACCTGTCAAAATTGGTAAAAATGCTGTTCCACCTGTGATCACTTGGTGGCGCTATAACCGATGATTAATGTTGTAGATGTGTTCAGACAGGGACTTTTAGTATACTTGGTACATTTGGGATCGATCAGACATTGTATGGCTGAGTTATAATAACTTCCTGTTTATGGCGAAACGTCAAATTTCGATGACTGGTGTACGTACATCGTTTATCAAAGTAATAAAAGCTTCGGAATTTAACATCCCACATACCTTAAGAGAAGATTTCTGGAGTTTGAAAGTGAGCAGATAAAATATCTTAGGAGGAGTTCGTTGATTTAATAATAAGACTAAATAAAACTATCTTGCTTGGAAGTACTTATAATATATATAATATAATATAATATGCGTGATTGGACTGGTGCTGTGTCATGAGAAAGAAGCTTCGTGACATGGATTTTATTTGAAGGTTGACTCCATTTTTATTTGAAAACAAGAACATAACATGAATCATGGAAATCACGAGAGGTCGAAACAAGGCTTTAATGAAACCATCAGCTGGGCTCTAGAGAAACCCTTTAATATATTCGGCCAGTGCTTCCAGGCAGAGCAGGACCTCCAAAGAGACTCCTATTCTCACAACCTTCAGTAATGGACCTTGGTTCATCAGTGAAGTGCACAGCCATGAACACCTCCACCAAACAGTTCCATGCTGCAGTCCCAGTATCCGAGACAATCTTGGAATCCCAGGAAATACCAGCAATGAAGCTGCTGCTGCTGATGATGATGATGACCAGGTTGGAGTCTCCACCGACAATCTCAAAGGAGAGAAGACAAACATTTAGTTGCAGAACTGATTGCAGATCCACGACAGCAAATGTGTTTGTACTACACTGGTGTCTTCAACATCATTACTGTTTAAACTTTCTAATTTTACCTGTATTTAGCATTTGCTCTGATTTACTTGTTTCACCATCAGTATTACATTCAATCCACTGCTTAACAAGTTTTATTATTCAAACTCTAGCAATAAAAAACCCTAACATTTACATATGCACTGTTTTAACTGTACCACAGTGAAGAAGGTTAACATTTCTTTGTAATTCTGATATTGCTGTGGAATATATATTCCCCACAAGTACAACTATAAGTTATATTTTACTTTAATATATGAGTATACTGTAATAAAAACTAAAGAAAACCACAGTTTATTGCTTCACTAGAACCAAGTTAATCTATAGTTAATTTAAGATTAGTTAGAAATACAACAATATACTGTATAAATCTGAAATTTCTAAATTAAACAAATACAGTAATTACATTATATGATTACAGCATTTTAACATGTTGCTTTAATTGTTAAAAACGAAAGTTATTTATCTTTTTATTAAAGTCCCGTCCGTTCGTTAGGTTAGGGGGTTCTTGGTCATTATTTACACAGAATTTATCATGAATACTGACCAGAGACAGATGCGCGGGTTTCCTGCTGGAGCTGCCCGTGCAACAGGTCAGGGAGGGGGGGTTGGATCAGTCGAAGCTCCCGCTGAACGCGACTGGGGTTCAAACTGAAGCTCCTGTGGAAATGTAGGTGAACCACGCCGTGCAGGGTTCCTCTTTGTAGGATTCTAAGCTCCTAGCCACAGC
Organism: Danionella cerebrum; assembly: GCA_007224835.1. NCBI lineage: Eukaryota > Metazoa > Chordata > Actinopteri > Cypriniformes > Danionidae > Danionella > Danionella cerebrum. The sequence continues at coordinate 21,678 of SRMA01026916.1, forward strand.
CCTGAACACGTTTTTGATGTTGTGGAGCAATTTAAAGCTTGGTGGTGCAGATAGAAACTTAACAATCCCGTCCGCCATTTTCCAAACCAATGCTGCGCCTCTGTAGCTTCTCCCACAAATCCGCGCATTCCAGTCAACACCTGAATGTCTTGCGTGCATTCAGCGGCTCTGCCGATCAAACACAAAGTAAACACTCGTGCATTCACTCGCGAGTTGCGCTTTATTTCCGCGCGAACCGCGTTCGATGTGAACGTACCTTTAAGCCCGAGATTCCCAGGTACCGGGGACTTGCCCCCTTGTGCAATACATTTCCGCTCATAGTTCACTAACCCTGAGAATGACCTCACACATATCACATACCGTTGTGCTCAGCGAAAACTCCTCTAAAAATCTAATTCAATTTCATATTCGTTCACCACAGCTCTAACGCCATGCAAATAAACAACAACATGTCCGGAGTATAATTCATGACCAAGTTTTTGTTTTGTGCTCTCTTAAAGCCACAATATTCCCTGGCCCCTGCGGGGTTTCCCCTTAAAGCAGGGTTGCCAGGTCCCAGAAATATTTCCAGCCCAATGACAACTCAAAATCCGCCTAAATGGAATGAAAACTAGCCCAATTTTTCAGTGTCCAATCAGATTAGACAACGGCTGGATTCCCACAAAGGGCCTTAAAAAATTTATATAAGTTTAAGTTTAAAGTATTGGCCTTTTGTCTAACCCAAATTCTTAATATCACACATTGTGCTTTTTTAATACACAATCTCATACAATAAAGGTCAAATAAGAACATGTGCTCTCTGAATTTTTTTTGACCCTAGTCAGAAGTGCCTACTTGTACTTGTTCATCCACAGACAACCGAACCGACGCTTCTGACTACAACGCTCTCAAGGAGTGACGTGATGATGATGATGCTTGATTGGTTATGTCAAAAGCACATGTGGCGCGCGCGCCTATTTGCGTCTCGCAAGAAGCAGCGTTTGTTGCCAAGTATTCATTCCCGGGGATCAACACCCACTAATAAAAGGTTCCCTTTTATCTTTGTCCACAATTATTATTTATTATTATTATTTATTTTTTGGCGGCCGCGGTACATTATAAATGTAGCCCAAAAAACCGCAACCCGCAACTCCGTATTTTTTCCCGCAACTCCTTTTCTAAAATAGCCCACTTGTGCGGGAAAACCGCTACCCTGGCAACCATGCCTTAAAGCGACAGAACCCTACAGCCATTTTAAGGGTTTTTTGCAAAATAATTAACTTCCTTTTGATTTTGGAAAATCGCTGCAATTGACTTTTTTGTTTGTCTTGATCTGTAACATAAGTGTGGCAATTTTCAAGCATGTCCTTTAAACACAGTCTGAAATAGCAGCAAAAAACAGAAGAAAATGCTATATTGCATGCTGCCATTAGGTGGCGCTATAACTGACACTGTATTTCGCTCTATGAAATCCTTCAGACGTGGACTCTTAACACGCTTGACAAATTTTAACCCGATCAGAAATTGCATTGATGAGTTATTAACCACTTCCTGTTCATATAAAAAGTTTGACTTTCGAGGACTGCCATTCGCGCATCGTAAAATGAAGTCAAAAAATCTTCGCAATTTAACATCCCATATGCCTTGCGAAAATACTGAACAACTTTGGAGATGAACAGATGAATTCTCTAGGAGGAGTTTGTTAAAGTATGAGACATGGAAAAGTGCCATTTTAAGGGTTTTTTGCTAAATAATTAACTTCCTGTTGATTTTGGAAACTCGCTCCAATTGACTTTTTTGTTTGTCTTGATCTTTAACATGAGTGTGGCAATTTTCAAGCATGTCCTTTAAACACAGTCTGAAATAGCATTTAAAAACAGCAGAAAATACTATATTGCATGCTGCCATTAGGTGGCGCTATAACTGACACTGTATATCACTCTATGAAATCTTTCAGACATGGACTCTTAACACGCATGACGAATTTTAACCTGATCAGACATTGCGTTGCTGAGTTATTAACCACTTCCTGTTCAAAGAAAATGTTCGACTTTCGAGGACTGCCATTCGCGCATCGTAAAATGAAGTCAAAAAAGCTTCGCAATTTAACATCCCATATGCCTTGAGAGAATACTGAATAACTTTGAAGATGAACAGATGAATTCTCTAGGAGGAGTTCGTTAAAGTACAAAGCCTGAAACTGTGCTCAATTTCATACAATAGTAAAAAATAACCGACTTCCTGTCGGTTTTGGAAACTGAATCCTATTGACTTTTTTGTTGGTCCTGATCACTTACATAAGTGTACTGATTTTCAAACATGTACTCGCAATACAGCCTGAAATACAAGTATAAAAAAACAGAAAAGGGTCTATTACATGTTGCCACTAGGTGGCGCTATAACTGACACTGTATATTGCTATTTGCATTTGTTAACATATTCACTCTTAACCTACATGGCGAATTTGAACTGGATCGGACATTGCTTGGCCGAGTTATAACAACTTCCTGTTTACGACAAAATTTCGACTTTGGATGACCGCTGTGCGCACATAGTTTATCGAAGTCAAAAAAGCTTCGCAATTTAACATCCCATATGCCTTAAGATAGTGCTGAACGAGTTTTGAGACGAACAGATGAAATCTCTAGAGGAGTTCGTTAAAGTACGACGTGAGCAAAAATGGCCATTTTTAGAGGTTTTTGGGAAATAGCTGACTTCCTGTCAATTTTGGAAATGACATCCCATTTACTTATATTTAAGTTTTAGTACCCTACACATGCGTGGCGAATTTCATTCACCTACGACAAACTCATAGCGCATCATAAGCTACAACGCGTTAGGTGGCGCTGTAGAGTCATTTTACCACACCCGCTTTTCAAAACACAATTAGACGTAAATTTTCACCGGTTCTGATGTGTGTGCAAAATTCGGTGACTTTTTACGCATGTTTAGGCCCTCAAAAGTGCCCGCAAAAACACGTTAGAAGAAAAAAAATAATAATAATTAAAGCTGCAAGCAGCGATCAAGGGCTCGAGCACCTACGTCGCCATCGCCTCGGGTGGCCAATTGGTTACAATGCGCTCTACGACCGATCCTTAGTTAGAATACGTATTCAAGCGAGAACTGTTCAAATTACCTAATGACACAGGCAACTCAAGTAAAAAAATCCCTTCTCAAAGCGTCATGACCCCCAGGTGGTGCTAACGAGTCTAAATATTTATGAGTTGAAATATTTTTGGGGACTGTTTTGGCCAATATTCTGAGAACCTGTCAAAATTGGTAAAAATGCTGTTCCACCTGTGATCAGTTGGTGGCGCTATAACCAATGATTAATGTTGTAGATGTGTTCAGACAGGGACTTTTAGTATACTTGGTACATTTGGGATCGATCAGACATTGTATGGCTGAGTTATAATAACTTCCTGTTTATGGCAAAACATCAAATTTCGATGACTGGTGTACGTACATCGTTTATCAAAGTAATAAAAGCTTCGCAATTTAACATCCAACTTACCTTAAGAGAAGATTTCTGGAGTCTGAAAGTGAGCAGATAAAATCTCTTAGGAGGAGTTCGTTGATTTAATAATTAAAGACTAAATAAAACTATCTTGCTTGGAAGTAATTATAATATATATAATATAATATAATATGCTATGTGTGATTGGACTGGTGTTGTGTCATGAGAAACAAGCTTCAAGACGTGGGTATTATTTGAAGGTTGACTCCATTTTTTATGTGAAAACAAGAACATAACATGAATCATGGAAATCACGAGAGTTCAAACAAGGCTTTAATGAAACCATCAGCTGGGCTGTAGAGAAACCCTTTAATATATTCGTCCAGTGCTTCCAGGCAGAGCAGGACCTCCAAAGAGACTCCTATTCTCACAACCTTCAGTAATGGACCTTCGTTCATCAGTGAAGTGCACAGCCACCGAACAGTTCCATGCTACAACAGTCCCAGTATCCGAGACAATCTTGGAATCTCAGGAAATACCAGCAATGAAGCTGCTGCTGCTGATGATGATGATGATGACCAGGTTGGAGTCTCCACCGTCAATCTCAAAGGAGAGAAGACAAACATTTAGTTGCAGAACTGATTGCAGATCCACGACAGCAAATGTGTTTGTACTACACTGGTGTCTTCAACATCATTACTGTTTAAACTTTCTAACTTTACCTGTATTTGGCATTTGCTCTGATTTACTTGTTTCACCATCAGTATTACATTCAATCCACTGTTTAACAAGTTTTATTATTCAAACTCTAGCAATAAAAAACCCTAACATTTACATATGCACTGTTTTAACTGTACTACAGTGAAGAAGGTTAACATTTCTTTGTAATTTTGATATTGCTGTGGAATATATATTCCCCACAAGTACAACTATAAGTTATATTTTACTTTAATATATGAGTATACTGTAATAAAACTAAAGCAAACCACAGTTTATTGCTTCACTAGAACCAAGTTAATCTATAGTTAATTTAAGATTACTTAGAAATACAACAGTATACTGTATAAATCTGAAATTTCTAAATTAAACAAATACAGTAATTACATTATATGATTACAGCATTTTTAACATGTTGCTTTAATTGTTAAAAACGAAAGTTATTTATCTTTTATTAAAGTCCCTCCGTTCGTTAGGTTAGGAGGTTCTTGGTCATTATTTACACAGAATTTATCATGAATACTGACCAGAGACAGACGCGCGGGTTTCCTGCTGGAGCTGCCCGCGCAACAGGTCAGGGAGGTGGGGTTGGATCAGTCGAAGCTCCCGCTGAACGCGACTGGGGTTCAAACTGAAGCTCCTGTGGAAATGTAGGTGAACCACGCCGAGCAGGGTTCCTCTTTGTAGGATTCTAAGCTCCTAGCCACAGCCCTGGACACGTTTTTGATGTTGTGGAGCAATTTAAAGCTTGGTGGTGCAGATAGAAACTTAACAATCCCGTCGGCCATTTTCCAAACCAATGCTGCGCCTCTGTAGCTTCTCCCACAAATCCGCGCATTCCAGTCAACACCTGAATGTCTTGCGTGCATCCAGCGGCTCTGCCGATCAAACACAAAGTAAACACGCGTGCATTCACTCGCGAGTTGCGCTTTATTTCCGCGCGAACCGCGTTCGATGTGAACGTATCTTTAAGCCCGAGAATCCCAGGTACCGGGGACTTGCCCCCTTGTGCAATACATTTCCGCTCATAGCTCACTAACACTGAGAATGACCCCACACATATCACATACCGTTGTGCTCAGCGGAAACTCCTCTACAAATCTAATTCAATTTCATATCCGTTCACCACAGCTCTAACGCCATGCAAATAAACAACAACATGTCCTGAGTATAATTCATGACCAAGTTTTTGTTTTGTGCTCTCTTAAAGCCACAGTATTCCCTGGCCCCTGCGGGGTTTCCCCTTAAAGCAGGGTTGCCAGGTCCCAGAAATATTTCCAGCCCAATGACAACTCAAAATCCGCCCAAATGGAATGAAAACTAGCCCAATTTTTCAGTGTCCAATCAGATTAGACAACGGCTGGATTCCCACAAAGGGCCTTAAAAAATTTATATAAGTTTAAGTTTAAAGTATTGGCCTTTTGTCTAACCCAAATTCTTAATATCACACATTGTGCTTTTTTAATACACAATCTCATACAATATAGGTCAAATAAGAACATGTGCTCTCTGAATTTTTTTT
>SRMA01026916.1:29034-59541 GCA_007224835.1 Danionella cerebrum
TATATATGTATATGTATATATATATATGTATATATATGTATATATATGTATATATGTATATGTGTATATGTGTATATATATATGTATATATATGTATGTATATATATATATATATATATATATATATATATATATATATATATATATATATATATTCAGAATTATCAAAACTAGGTTTAAATCTAAAGAGAATTAATCATGTTCATTATTTTATTTCAGCCCTCCATTTTCAAGCAAGATATTATTTATGCCAGAAAATATTGGGATCTTATAAAATATCTTTTAAAAAAAGTAATAAAATTGATAATAACATTTTATGAGTGTAATTAAATGTTTACTTAATATCTGTACTATCACAAAAAGTGCTTTCATATATTTAAGGTCAATAAAATATAATTTCATCGCTACAAACGAAATGTTTATTCCAAACATTTGTACATGATATTGTACTGTAAATACACCTACAATAAAGCTTTTCTATGTGTGATCAGACTGGTGTTGTGTAATGTGAAAGAAGCTTTGAGACATGGGTTTTATTTGGAGGTTGACTCCATTTATTCTTTGAAAACAAGAACATTTCATGAATCATGGAAATCACGAGGGTTCGAAACAAGGCTTTAATGAAACCATCAGCTGGGCTCTAGAGAAACCCTTTAATATATTCGTCCTGTGCTTCCAGGCAGAGCAGGACCTCCAAAGAGACTCCTCTTCTCCTCCACAACCTTCAGCAATGGACCTCCATTTATCAGTGAGGAGCACAGCCATTAACTCCTCCACCAAACAACCTTCAGTGATGGACCTCCATTCATCAGTGAAGAGTCCAGCCATAAACTGCTCTACCAAACAGTTCCAGACTGCAGTCCCAGCATCCGAGACGATCTTGGAATCTCAGGAAATACCAGCAATGAAGATGCTGATGATGACCAGGTTGGAGTCTCCACCGTCAATCTGAAAGAAGGAGAGAAGACAGAACAGAACTTTAGTTGCAGAACTGATTGCAGATCCATGATAGCAAATGTGTTTGTACTACACTGGTGTCTTCAACATCATCATTACTGTTTAAACTTTCTAACTTTACTTGTATTTAACATTTGCTCTGATTTACTTGTTTCACCATCAGTATTACATTCAATCCACTGTTTAACTAGTTTTATTATTCAAACTCTAGCAATTAAAAAACCCTGACATTTACACATAACAGCAGTGTTTTAACTGTACTACAGTGAAGTATTTTAAGGTTAACATTTTTTGGTAATTCTGATGTTGCTGTGGAATATATATTCACCACAAGTACAACTATAAGTTATGTTTTACTTTAATATATGAGTATAGTGTAATAAAAACTAAAGTAAACCACTGTTAAATACAGTTTATTGCTTCACTAGAACCAAGTTAATCTATAGTTCATTTGAGATTACTTAGAAATACAATATTGTACTGTATAAATCTAAATTTTTAATATTAAACAAATACAGTAGTTAGATATGATTACAGCATTTTTAACATGTTGCTTTAATTGTTAAAAACGAAAGTTATTTATCTTTTTATTAATGTCCCGTCCGTTCGTTAGGTTAGGAGGTTCTTGGTCATTATTTACACAGAATTTATCATGAATACTGACCAGAGACAGACGCGCGGGTTTCCTGCTGGAGCTGCCCGTACAACAGGTCAGGAGCTGGGGTTGGATCAGTCGAAGCTCCCGCTGAACGCGACTGCGGTCCAAACTGAAGCTCCTGTGGAAATGTTGGTGAACCACACCGAGCAGGGTGCCTCTTTGTAGGATTCTAAGCTCCTAGTCACAGCCCCGAACACGTTTTTGATGTTTTGGAGCATTTCAAAGCTTAGTGATGCAGATATTAACTTAACAATCCCGTCCGCCATTTTCCAAACCACCGCTGAACCTGTAGCTCCTCCCACTGATCCGCGCATTCCAGTCAACACCTGAATGTCATGCGTGCATTCAGCAGCTCTGGCGATCAAACGGAAAGTAAACACGCGTGCATTCACTAGCGAGTAGTGCTTTTTTTAACCGCGTTCGATGTGAACGTACCTTAAGAGGTTAATGAAGGATCAAACTGTCCAAGTGAATAAAGAAAAACAGCATTTTTGTAATTTGTTTAGCGAAAAAAAAAAACACACAGACTGAAGACGATGCATATCGATCATCAACTTTTATCATCAGGCTCAATAAACAGATCACAGATAAACTATTAGCTGTGCCCACTTCACATCTTGAAATGTATTTTAGCGTGAGAGATCACTCAAATGCGTGAGTCTTACATTCTATGTCTGGCAGCTCAGCAATTTCACTCGTGAGTATGGATGCAGAAACACCGTTGCGGCTAAAGGCATTGTGGGAAATGTAGTTTTTTTTTTGACACTCAAAACTTTTAAGCTTTCGCGGGCCACATTAGATTACATGGCGGTCCACATGTGGCCCCCGGGCCTTGAGTTTGACACATGTGAATTAATTGGTCCAGCTCCTTCACTCATTTTGGTGACCATAAACTTAAGCATGGGCTAAAAATCGGACATAATATGCTGATTAGCTTAGTCCTTAGCGTCTTGTTTACGCATGAGCGGTGATAAAAGGGCAAAGTTCAGTTGTCATCTGACTGGGTGCCCTGTACATTGATCAAGTGACGGGATGGATGATCGGCTGATATTGTTTAAATTTCACGCAGCAATCGACGAAATGAGCACCCCTGTCCTAAGGTCTTCCTGTTGAGAACAACATTTGATGAACCACCCCCACATCCCCCACAACCATTCCAGGTAGATGGTGCTGTCACATAGTCCGAAGTCCTCCACATGGAGGATGGTAGAGGCTAGGGGTCTAATGTAGATGGTTGTGCCTTACATGTAGGCCCCTCCCCCACCTGAGAGTGACAATGAACCTGGACAGCGAATCTGCATTTCGAAAGGTCACACCTTGGGTATGGGCAGCCTTGAGAGACAGAACTCTGCTATGACTCCAGAGGAGCAGTCACTGGGTGAGGGGTTGCTGGTTGATGTATGCCACAACCGCCATGCTGTCAATCCTGACAAGTACATTATGACTTCAAAATAGCGAGCTGAAAGCAACGTACTTGAGACTGTGCCAACGGAACAGGTGTCCAGTCTTAGATCCAGACTGTCGTTGGGAACCGCACATGGCGCTCCATTCGGTCTGAGAGGCATCCATGGTCACAACCTTGCGCCTAGTGATTGCCCTAGTCGTAGGCTTGCCATATGTCAGAGCATTAGTGGCCTCTTCCTTGAAATAAGCTCTCGTGTACTTCAGTGTGTTCATCGGGCAAGTGTTATAATGCAAGCACTGAGAGCAGCTCTGGTGTGTTTCATGCCCAAAAACTCCACGCATTTCTGGTATCTGTCCAACGAGATAAATCCCACACAGCCAGGATTTTTGCAGGTTTTGCTTATTGCATCATGAAAAATGGATGGAAAAACAGCAAAACTGTTGTTTAAAACTGAATAGGCTTGCTAAAGATCGGATATGCTGTAGTACGGTGGCTTTGTTATCTGAGCTAGCAATGCTACACCAGAATGCAAGAGCTAAGCATCCTTCCAATACTTCTAGCTCCCAAGTGTCAAATAGGGAGATAAAGACACTTAGCTGATTGCTAATTAGATACACTAGCAACATATTTTGCTCTTTAAACATAGTGGATCCAGGACATTCTTGGGTAAAATCAGTCGGTTTCCTGACGAATATGTCTCTGGAAATGACTGAAGGGAACAGTGATGGCATTTTGTGAGGAAAGTTTTAGATGGCCTGACCAAAACTCTCTATGTTGGCAAGTCTGTGATGTGAGTAGTTGTGTTGCAGTGCGTGCAGCTCACCTTCCTCTGCTCTCTGTGTCGTCCATTCAGACGCTCATTTAGTTGTTTTGCAGCTGAAGTCCACTGGGCTGATAGTCTGCGTATACGTCTGCTCATAAAGCTCAATGACTCTTTTGCTGAACCCACTCGCTCCAATAGAAGAGAGAGATCCCAGCGGAAAAATGCCTAAGTGAGATTAAGTAGGGTGCATTAAAAATACAAGCCAGGAGTAGTCCTGGCACATGAAACAGAAAAAAGCTAAAGCCACTGAAAAAAAAAAATGAAAAGAAAGTAAAACCTCATTAGACATGAGCAGTGAAAAGCAGGCATCTTGTTTAAAGTTTGCTTAGTGAATTTTTATTTTTTATTTTTCAGGTTTTGTATTTTTAATAAATTTGCAACAATTTCAAAAAATCTTTTTCCAGATTGTCATTATGGGGTATTGTGTGTAGAATTTTGAGGAAATAAATTAATTGAATCCAATTTGGAATAAGGTTGTAGCATAAAAAATGTAGAAAAAGTGAAGCCCTATGAATACCTTCCAGATGCACTGTATATTCTAGATTATACAACAGATGTAAAATTCTTTAAACCTAAATAATCACACATGGCAAAATATAATGAATAGTTGTATTTTAATTGAAAAATAAAAGTTTCAAATATTTCTTTCATTTAATTTTTTTTGATACTGAATACAAAATGTAAATACTAAAAAAGTCATTTTTTTTTAGGACTGTCTAGAGGAGTTCCATGACAATTAAGTAGGTAAGTTTAAGCATTTTATCAAAACTTTTATCAAATCTTTAGAAGAATGAGCTTAAATGGTTTAAAAACAAACTGAACTGAATGTATCTGTACAAGCTTTCAGACCTGTCCTTTTTGCTGGCTGCTGGCTATTGGTTGGCTGCTCTGATTTCTCCTGGCCATAGGGGGGCAGAACCATTCCACCTCACTCAGGTACACAAGGAAAGAACAGTCTGAGCCATCCACTCCATAAAAGGCGTAGCAAGGGTCTGATGTCCACCTGGCTCTCATCCACTTCAACACAAAGAGTATACAAAGAGTATATTCTCTTTTGATTACAGTTGTTTGAAGAACACACTGTCAATTAAAGGCCTAAAACACTCACAATTCACCTTTTTTTCGTAAATTTGTTTTATCAATTCCACGTTAGGCTCCCTGACCTCTCCTTTTTTATTTTTCACTTTTCTATTTTGTTCTACTGCTCCCTAACATATCACCTTAAAAACTGCACTACCGAAGCACAGTGTCACAGCTGAAGTGTTGTTCAATGATGATAAGCAGTAAACCCATGTAACAGAGCCTTTGTCCTTTCCAAACAAACCAGAACAGGAACTAAGTGCGTTAAATCCTGGACTAGACCCTTGAAGTTTATTTCAACAGAAGCAAAGGCAAGGCAAGTTTGTTTGTACAGAACAATGCAAAGTGCTTTACATTGGAAACAGAATAAAAAGAAAATATGTTTAATAAAAACAAGTCATATAAATGCATAATGATTTAAAACTGTAAGACACAGATTAAAATAGTAGTTCAGACATTGGTGCTCAGTCGACAGTTTTAATAAGCGAGTATTCACTTAGCAAATATCCAATATCCTTTTATATTTCTAACAGGTCTTATCTGTTATGCAGATAAAGAAAGAGCTAAATGGGCTAAGGACATCTGCCAGTTCTGAAATTATTCCTCAAGGTTAAATTATTGAGGCAAAATGCGCCTGCATATCTCATTGAGAGCTTTTATCAGTCTTAGTAGGCTGTTATCAGGTTCTAGAAATAAGGGTGGGTAGGGGGTGATTTTATCCCAGGCAATTTGATAGCAGAAAGGTTTTTATGCCAGTTTGCTTGTATAACCACTTGTTCTCAAAAGAAGGGAATGAAGATTTATGTCAGATGATGTGGAAAACACATTTGACATGCATCAACTTTATCTACATACAATATGCCAGTGAAAAACTATCATTGCAGTGAAGATTAGCATGCACACCTGCATAAAAGCCAGGTGTTATGACTTCACTCTTCTTGTGACACTGGAGGAGCTGGACCTACTACCCGAACCCTGGTAGTCGTGTAGCACTCTGCACATAGCATACAATGTAACGTAGAGCTTAAGGGCTCTTCAGGAAGGGAGCAGTGGTTACCTTGGGCATGAACCTGAGCCTAGGTTTCGTCTGTCTAACCTTCTGACCTTGCACTGGTGCGAGATTGAAGCGAGTCAAGTGAGTAACAGCAAAGAGAGGGAGTCACCCACCCCATCTTGCCAGTTGATGTATTCTACCAGGATCATACTATCTGTCCTGATCAGCACGTGATGACCAGGGAGTCACAGAGCAAAGGCTTGAAGTGCAAGGACCATTGAGCTCAGCTTTATACAGTTTATGTGCCAGTGGGACTATAGTCTGGTCCAGTTACCCACAGACAACCACACACTGCAGGCTAACCTAATAGGGAGGCATCCGTGGTTGTCTCTAATAGCTTGGGGGAGCTACTAAGGGTAACTCCAGCACTGAGGAACACAGGAATCTTCCATACCTTCAGGGTGTAGTGGCACTAGCGACATGACTTGTATCAGCCCTAAACGCCATGCCTGACTCAGAAATCGGCAGTTGAGTGGAACCGAGTTCTGCTCCACACAGAGGAAAGAAGAGGTCTTTGACGAGCCCAGGTGGCTCTTCTCTTGGTTAATCTGAAGAACCGACCAGCTGAGGTACTTAAACACTCTGTCCCAGTCCTGGGAAGAGGCTATAACAAGCCTGTTGTCCAGATAGTTCAAGATACAAAGCGTGTCAATCTGTAGTAGGGCTAGAGCCACTTTGACGATGTTCCATATCTTTATAAAGGAACATGGGGAGAGGGATAAACTAGAGTCGGATGCTCTTCTCATCCTCGTTGTTGCCCTGGTTACCTATCATGGGTCTCCATGCTCAGGAAGCTTGCTGGGGTCTGGGTAAGTATTGCTCTTCATCTGCGTCTAGCTTGATGGTGGACCCCCGTCCACCTGCTCGCCTACAGGTGGGTATCAGTGGATGGCACATACTTCTCAGTGTCTCGTCGCCAGGCGAAGATATCCGTCAGAAAGAGCCCATGGTACAGACTGCCAAGAAATAGGGAAGAGTGCCCTGTGGTGCCACCACACTTACTCCACCCTGATCAGGACGGACAACAATCATCTGGGTTTGTTCTTGCTTGCCTCACGGCTGCCCCTCTGTTGTCACAGGGAACTTTAGTCCCTCAGGACTATTTACTTTCCAGGAGTGAGGACATATGCTTAGTCTATGTGTATTCCAATAATTGAAATTCACAAGAACATGCCTCATAGTGTCTTTCTTTTTGATGCTAAATAAAAGAGACTGCAAGATACTGTGGCGATTGTTAATTTACAACCCGCGCTCCAGTATTAATGGGTAAAATAACATCATGCTCCAGGAACAAGAATGAATACTATTTAAATGAAAGCAATTTGCTGTAAACAAGTGTTTGCTTCGACCGGCCTTTACTTTTTTTGGTCTTCAAGAAGGCAACGAGAGAAAGAAACAGACAAGTGAATGAGTGAGTTTCTGAAAGCATTCAACTCACATCGACTTTACTAGCACATTCTGGGTAGTTCGGATGTTTGGGGATGTCACACTGCCCCATGATTCCATCTTGGCCTGTGGATGAAAAGTACAGACAGATAGTAATATCCTCATTGTTCCTGTCCACACCACAGCACACATGGAATCCCAGTGATTTGCAATGAGGCTTTGTGAAAGTTTTCAATATATCATTAATTTCTTGTGCTAATGCTGTTATCAATTTAGGCAACCATTGCTAATAAATCTCTTTTTTTATTAGGTAGTATCTTTGCTATAGGCTTTATCAAACTATATCCACAACATCCACATGAAGGGCTTCAAGTGGTACAGACATTGTACATATGTCGAAGAAACTAAGCTTTATTATTATTTGCATATATCATGCAAATATGTGTCAGGAAAGGTTTATAAAATATAGATTTTGAATGTCCTTAAAAACTATTTCCCTACAAGTGCTCATCTAACAATTTGCACATAAAATATCCACAGGATTGAGTAGAAACGGTGAAGCCATTGTTATCAACGCTGGTGTGTTACATCACTTAAAAGGGAACCTAGAGTAACCTTAACCTCTTAAGCCCTGAGGCCTATTTTCCGAAAATCCTATACTTTTACTTTTTAAGGCATTTCTCAGCTTTTACAAGGCCTAAACTGCAAATCTTGGTATCAAAATGAAGATAGGTTCTTGGGGAGTGGTGTGGATGAGTTAATTTGACAGTCAAGAACACTGGGTAAGAGTAATTGATGTTGGAATGGCCAAAAAATGAACTCCGCCTAAAAAAAAACACATGTTTCCTCCAATATCTCCTTATTTTACTTATAACGAAGCAAATAAACACAATCAATTGTAACCACTACATGTCAAGAACATCTGTAGCAAGTTTGGTGTTCATACTACAAGAAACTAATATTCTGTAAAGGTTTTGATTGAACAAAGTTCAGGCGTAATCCATGTTGGCACAGTTTGGCACAATTTGGCACAATAATTGAAATATGGAAAAATCTTGTCCAAAGCTTCAGCTACGTTCATAGTCTTCTTTTCTTGCTTATGGGACATGATTTCAGCAAAAAAAACTCCTAAAGAAACGCTGTAAAAGGGGGGTAGAAGCTCATTTACGCCATCTTGCTGCGCTTTTGGGAACCTTTCATTCACAAACGCTTTCGACGTCGAGCTTCTGCGTGTCCCTACCCCCCGACCATCTGTCCAATCCGGGAGATCTATAGATCGCTGGAAAGCTCTGATTCTATGGAAACCAATCAGCTCAACCATTTTGAGACTGGCGGGATCGCCGACGAATCACACGACGCGCAGCGTGGAGAGACCACCTCTTACGCACGGGGAGTCATTCCATATTTGGTGACGTCATGAGACCAAGGAGCCACAGAAAAAATGCAAAATGGCGTTTCCGCGAAGCTATTGACCGGACATAACAACAAACGGACTTTTATCGCTATGGAAATAACTTTTTTGTTGAAAAAACGGCAAAGGTAAGACAAGATTTACATGCTTGCTTGGTTTTCGCTGGCGTTTTTTCGTGGAACTTTCGCTCCCTGCTCTGAAATACTTCATGCAATGTTAATGAGTTGCATATCGCTGGATTCAGCTGGTAGTTAGCTTTCATTTAATGCCATGGTTTGGGTGTTTCCGTTTATATTGTGGATACATATCGCACATAAACAAAAACGTGGTCATGAATTATACTCCGGACATGTTGTTGTTTATTTGCATGGCGTTCAAGCTGTGGTTAACGGATATGAAATTGAATTAGATACGTTTTTAGAGGAGTTTCCGCTGAACACAACAGTATTTAATATGTGTGGGTTATTCTCGGGGTTAGTGAGCTATGAGCGAAAATGTAACGCACAAGGGGGCAAGTCCCCGGTACCGGGGACTCTCGGGCTTAAGAGGTTAATGTTACCTTTTTTACCTTGTCCTACTCAAAAGCCACCACATAGTTGAGGTCTCTCATAGTTGAGGTCTATCTATGATGAACATTACTCTCCTCTCTCATCTTTTTAAGTGGAAGAACTTGCACAATTGGTGGCTGACTGACTACTTTTTACCCCACTGTGTATATACATATATATATATATATATATATATATATATATATATATATATATATATATATATATATATATATATATTATATATATATATATATATATATATTGTATTCAGGTGATGGTGATCTCTGAGTGATTGTGGTGGAAGAGCCTGGCTGATCCGTGGCATTACCCCCCTCCCCAGGGCCCACTCCTGAGGGCCTAGACCTCTGACGCCGTGGAGGTCTACCTCATCCACGAGATGCTGGGAATTCAGGGTGATTGGTGTGGAACTCTTCCATAACAGTGGGATCTAAGATGTCAGCTCTGGGAACCCATGATTTTTCTTCTGGCCCATATCCTTCCCAGTCCATTAAATATTCTAGCTGGCCCCCACGACGTCGGGAACATAGGATTTCCTTGACTGCGTAGATGGATCCCTCTTCCAATATTAGAGGAGGAGGGGGTTCTTCCTCGTGGCCAGGTTCTGTGGAGGGAATTAGAGGGTCGTGAAAGGGTTTGAGGAGTTATACGTGAAATGTGGGATGGATTCGATAATGGGGTGGTAGTTGGAGTTTGTATGTGACGGGGTTAATCTGTTCCAGAATGGTGAAGGGACCAACAAATCTGGGACTAAGTTTCTTGGAGGGTAGTCGCATGCGGATGTCCTTGGTGGAGAGCCAAACCTTCTGTCCCGGAGTATAGGTCGGGCCTGCAATCCTCCTCCGGTCTGACACCTCTTTGGCTTTGCGGACTGCCCTCTGGAGATGGTACATCCGATGGTTCCCCATTCCATGGGAATAGAGGAGGTTGGAAACCTAGGACGCACTGGAAGGGTGTAAGTCTTGTGGTGGGTTGCCGCAGTGAATTTTGGGCATATTCTGCTCAGCCCAGGAACTCGTTCCAGGAGTTCTGGTGGTCATGGCAGAATGTTCTTAGGAACCGTCCTATTTCCTGGTTCTTCCTCTCCGTCTGGCCATTTGTTTGAGGATGGTAGCCAGAGGAGAGGCTGACGGTCACACCTAGGAGCTTGAAGAAGGCTTTCCATAATCTCGATATGAATTGAGGACCTCTATCAGAGACTATATCCTCTGGTAACCCGAAGCATCGGAAGACATGGTTGAAGATATTCTCTGCCGTCTCCAGGGCTGTGGGAAGACCCTTCAAGGGGATGAGCCGACAGAATTTAGAAAATCGATCTACTATGACCAGAATGCAGGTGTTACCATCCGATGAGGGGAGATCCGTCATGAAGTTTACTCCTAGGTGCGACTAAGGACGGTTCGGGATAGGCAAGGGATGGAGTTTTCCTGCAGGTAAGTGTCGAGGGCTTTTAGCTATGGCACACTCTCTGAAGCCTCGAATATACCTTCTCACATCCCTTGCCATGTTCGGCCACCAGAAGCGTCGGGATAACAGCGAGAGGGTATTGTTGGTCCCGGGATGTCCAGTGCCCAGGGAGGTGTGCGTGGAGTGGATAAGATCTACCCGTTGATTCTCAGGAATGAATTGTCGATTTAGTTGGCAGCCCGACGGAGTTCTGGTCCCACGAGTGACTCAGCAGGAGGGGCAGATCATTCAATGGGACAGATAGAGATGTGTTCGGGGAGAATCTTGGTCGGTGGATCAGTGACTTCTTGTTGTGTGCATCTGCTCGGACATTCTTAGACCCTGGTCTATAAGAAATTGAGAAGTGGAACCTGGAAAAGAATAATGACCAACGGGCCTGACGAGGACAGAGTCGTTTTAGAGTTTGTAGGTATTGGAGATTCTTATGGTCTGTGATCACCTGAAAGGAATGTTTCACCCCCTCCAGCCAATGTCTCCATTCCTCCAGAGCGAGCTTGATGGCCAGAAGTTCGCGGTTCCCGATGTCATAATTCTTCTCTGCCGGGCTAAGCTTCCTAGAGGAATAGGCACATGGATGGAGTACTTTGGGATTTCCGTGGTATTGGGATAGAACGGCTCCTACTCCGGTGGTTGATGCATCCACCTCCACCACGAAAGGGATATCTGGGTCTGGATGAATCAAGAGTGGAGCCTGAGTGAAGGCATCTTTTAGGGTTTGGAAGGCAGCGGCGACTTCGGAAGGCCAGGGTAACTTTTTAGGTTTGCCTTTTAGGAGATTGGTGAGTGGAGCGGTGATGATACTATAATTCTGGATGAACCGTCTATAGAAATTGGCAAACCCGAGAAATCTCTGAAGTTCTTTAATGGTAGACGGTTCTGGCCAGGTAATGACGGAAGTGACCTTTCCCTCGTCCATGCGTACGCCATGTGGATCTATTATGTACACCAAGAATTGAACGGAAGTAAGGTGAAATGCACACTTTTCTGCTTTGAGATACAGTTGATGTTCTCTGAGGGTTTGGAGGACCTCCGCAATGTGGTGGCGATGTTCAGCCTTGCTTCATGAATGAAGTTCTGGAATACGGAGGGGGTGTGGGCTAAACCATAAGGCATGACCAAATATTCATAGTGGCCAGTAGGGGTCACAAAAGCCATTTTCCATTCATCCCCTCTCGTATTCTCCCCAGATTGTAGGCGCTGCAGAGGTCCAATCTGGTGAATATCCTGGCTGATCTCAGTTGCTCTAGAGCCGCTGGAACGAGGGGAAGAGGATATCTGAACTTAATGGTTCCTTGATTTAACCTCTTAAGCCCTGAGGCCTATTTTCCGAAAATCCTATACTTTTACTTTTTAAGGCATTTCTCAGCTTTTACAAGGCCTAAACTGCAAATCTTGGTATCAAAATGAAGATAGGTTCTTGGGGAGTGGTGTGGATGAGTTAATTTGACAGTCAAGAACACTGGGTAAGAGTAATTGATGTTGGAATGGCCAAAAAATGAACTCCGCCTAAAAAAACACGTTTCCCCCAATATCTCCTTATTTTACTTGTAACGAAGCAAATAAACACAATCAATTGTAACCACTACATGTCAAGGACATCAGTAGCAAGTTTGGTGTCCATACTACAAGAAACTAATATTCTGTAAAGGTTTTGATTGAACAAAGTTCAGGCGTAATCCATGTTGGCACAGTTTGGCACAATAATTGAAATATGGAAAAAATCTTGTCCAAAGCTTCAGCTACGTTCATAGTCTTCTTTTCTTGCTTACGGGACATGATTTCAGCAAAAAAAACTCCTAAAGAAACGCTGTAAAAGGGGGGTGGAAGCTCATTTACCCCATCTTGCTGCACTTTTGGGAACCTTTCATTCACAAACGCTTTCGACGTCGAGTTTCTGCGTGTCCCTACCCCCGACCATCTGTCCAATCCGGGAGCTCTATATATCGCTGGAAAGCTCTGATTCTGAGAAAGCCAATGAGCTCAACCATTTTGAGACTGACGGGATCGCCGACGAATCACACGACGCGCAGCGTGGAGAGACGTGCTCTTACGCACGGGGAGTCATTCCATATTTGGTGACGTAAGAGGAGCACAGGAGCAACAGAAAAAACACAAAATGGACTTTTCGCGAAGCTATCGACCGGACATAACAACAAACGGACTTTTATCGCTATGGAAATAACTTTTTGTTGAAAAAACGGCAAAGGTAAGACAAGATTTACATGCTTGCTTGGTTTTCGCTGGCGTTTTTTCGTGGAACTTTCGCTCCCTGCTCTGAAATACTTCATGCAATGTAAATGAGTTGCATATCGCTGGATTCAGCTGGTTGTTAGCTTTCATTTGATGCCATGGTTTTGGTGTTTCCGTTTATATTGTGGATACATATCGCACATAAACAAAAACGTGGTCATGAATTATACTCCGGACATGTTGTTGTTTATTTGCATGGCGTTCGAGCTGTGGTTAACGGATATGAAATTGAATTAGATACGTTTTTAGAGGAGTTTCTGCTGAACACAACAGTATTTAATATGTGTGGGTTATTCTCAGGGTTAGTGAGCTATGAGTGAAAATGTAACGCACAAGGGGGCAAGTCCCCGGTACCGTGGACTCTCGGGCTTAAGAGGATGGGGTAAATGAGCTTCCAACTCCCATTTTACAGCGTTTCTTTATGAGTTTTTTTTTGCTGAAATCATGTCCCGTAAGCAAGAAAAGAAGACTATGAACGTAGCTGAAGCTTTGGACAAGATTTTTTCCATATTTCAATTATTGTGCCAAATTGTGCCAAACTGTGCCAACATGGATTACGCCTGAACTTTGTTCAATCAAAACCTTCACAGAATATTAGTTTCTTGTAGTATGAACACCAAACTTGCTACAGATGTCCTTGACATGTAGTTGTTACAATTGATTGTGTTTATTTGCTTCGTTATAAGTAAAATAAGGAGATATTGGAGGAAACATGTGTTTTTTTTTAGGCGGAGTTCATTTTTTGGCCATTCCAACATCAATTACTCTTACCCAGTGTTCTTGACTGTCAAATTAACTCATCCACACCACTCCCCAAGAACCTATCTTCATTTTGATACCAAGATTTGCAGTTTAGACCTTGTAAAAGCTGAGAAATGCCTTAAAAAGTAAAAGTATAGGATTTTCGGAAAATAGGCCTCAGGGCTTAAGAGGTTAATCTCTCCTGTGCCCCAAGAGAGGATGGGATCGTGCTTCACCAGCCACGGGCGCCCTAGAATGATATCCATGATGGCGCCCTCCAAAACCAGGAATTTAATACTCTCCTTGTGAAGGAGACCAATGTGTAAAGTGACTGTTTCACAATTGCGATGGATTCGTGCTTTACATCTTAGTTCATTGGTTATGGGTTGTATCTGGTAGATAGTCGAGGAGGCTTCAGTACGGAGATGGAGCTGCTGACAGAGGGCGTACGAGATGAAGTTCCCCGCTGACCCGGAGTCGATGAGGGCCGTTGCTGAAACTGAAAGTGAGGGAGTAGTTACCTGAACATTAGTAGTTAGTGGGTACATCTTCTCAACCCCGGAACTGAACACACTAACTGAAGTTTGTACAGGTCGGAGGGGGCATTGACTTCTAGAATGCCCTTTTGTTAGCGCCGGTCCTGTGAGTAGAGATGTGATAAACGCGATTTTGGATTTTTCTGTGGGATAAAGAGCAGGTTGCATGTTGAAAATTAATGAGCACTGTAATAGGAATCCGTTGCACTCCTCCGCTCCGCCAGAATAGGGCGCCGGTCGGGCCATGGGACTGGTAATCTTGTTGTTCGGTTGTGCCTCGGAGGATGACGTGCTGGATAGCAGCGCTCGCCGAAGCGAGTCTACGATCTCTTGCAATACATATATATATATATATATATATATATATATATATGTATATATATATATATACATGTATTTTTATATATATATATATGTATATATGTATAGATGTATATATGTATATATGTATATATATACATGTATATATATATATATGTATATATATATATGTATGTATATATATATGTATGTATATATATATATGTATATATATATGTATGTATATATATATATATGTATGTATATATATATATATATATATATATATATGTATGTATATATATATGTATGTATATATATATATGTATGTATATATATATGTATATATATATGTATGTATATATATATGACTGAAGACGATGATGGAAGGAGCTTGAAGGAAAACAATGAAAGGTTTGCAATCGACTGGGCTGCAAGCGGTCAGGATATAGAAGAAGGAAACGAGGTGGATAGCAGGATGAAGATTAGCAAGAAAATTATATGCAGCCTACCTAGATCACAAACAAGCGTACAAAGAGTCATTACAGGTTTACCAACAGTAGTAAAAATGGAAGACATCAAGGACAACCTTAAAGGAGGAAAGGTAGTTGAGGTCAGGAGATTAATGATGACAAGGAATGGGGAGAAAAAAAGACAGTCTTATGATTCAGTTTGAGGAGAAACAATTGCCCACAAGAGTGTATCTAGGCTATTTCAGTTACACCGTTAAACCATACATAGCTCCAGCACTCAGGTGCTACAAGTGCCAAAAATTCGGACACATTGCTAAAGTTTGCAGAGGAAAACAAAAATGTAGCAGATGTGCAGGAGAACATGAATACGGGAACTGTGAGGAAAGTGCTGCAATAAAATGCTCCAACTGTGGTGGAAGCCATAGTGCGGCTTACAGAGGGTGTGAAGTAAGCAAAAAAACACAAAAAAATCCAACAAATAAAGATAACACGAGGAATTACATATGCAGAGGCAATAAAACAAGTAAAAGAGAAAACTGAAGTGGAAGAAAAGGAAAAAACTGAAAATAAAGAAATCTTAACCATGGAAAAGAAAAACTTCATATTATTCATGATTGAAGTCATCAAATGCACAGCACAAACAAGCAAAAGAACAGAAAGAATGAAAATCATAATTAAAAAAGCAGAAAAATACTTAGGGATCAAAGAGATAAATTGGGAGGAAATGAATAAAATGCTAGTAACAGAGACAGGAACAGCAGAAGAAGAAGCGACAAAATGACAACAAAAATCCTTCAATGGAACGCAAGAAGCCTAATAACAAATGGAATTGAACTAAAAATTTATATTCAAAAGCAGAAAAACAAACCAAAAATAACATGTATTCAAGAGACATGGTTAAAATAAAAACTAAAGTTTATAATAAAAGGATATATAACAGTTAGAAATGATAGAAAAGAAGGAAATGGAGGAGGAGTAGCTATATTCATAGAAGAGAATATTCCATATACTATACTAGAAACAAGCAAAACATATGAAGCAATAACAATCCGAGTATGGTTAGAAAAAGAAGAAATAAACATAATTAATTATTATAATCTTGGGAAAAAAAGTTAAAGTTAAAAAAATAAATATGGTAAGTTATCATTATCTAATAGTAATCAAAGTAGGTATTAAAATAAATGAGAAAAAAGAAACTACATATAGATGGAAATTAGGGATACACCGATTGTGAAATTCTGGGCCGATACCGATGTTTAACATAACAACTTGGCCGATGCCGATGTTTTTTTTTGTTATTTATTCCTCCTTTTGTGCACAGAAACATACAACTTATACTGTCCTTGAATGAGCACAAATTTAGACAAATTAATGAAACAACCTTTAACATCACTTTTTAATTGACATTTAAACAATGCGCACAAGCAATACTTGACGCACACCTGTTGCCTGCTGCCGGTGCTGAGGATGGCACACGCGACGGAGAGAGCGCATATCAGCCAGAGCTCAAGAGGCAACGAGGTGATGGAGGGGCATCCCTGCATGATATGTTGTAGGAGATTCTGGAGGAACCGGACCTGAGAGGCCAAGTTCTTCGTGTACCCCAACAATTGGATATTTTCTTGGCAGAGCCCCCTATTCCCAGAAGTGAGACTGCACACGGCTATTGGAGAAATAATCACCTGCGTTTTCCAGAAGTGGCACAAATGGCACGCAAATACCTTTGTGCGCCGTGCACTCGCATGGAGAGTGAGCGGTTATTGTGAATCAGAATCAGACATAGTTCTGTGTCTCATGTCTTGGATGAAAAGAGAAGTAGACTTTGCTGTGACAAGGCAGAGATGCTCATCTTTGTAAAGAAAAACATGCATCTTACTAAAATGAAGGCGAGAGACACACACAGCAGGTCACTTGTATCAATAATGTTCAGAAAAGTAAGTCCGCTGTATGGGACTGTTTTTTGTTTTTTAAAGATACCCCACGTTCCAGCCTGTGAGTTCTGAAACACTGTAATGTTTTAATATGAGAAGTACACAAGGTGAAAGGTAGCTCTATTTATGTTTGTATTTTGTATTGTATGAAGAACATAATTTTTTTTTTTTCAAACTTATTTTTTTGTATTTTTATTTATACTTGATGTGTTTTTATTTTTTGCCAAAAATATTTTTATTGGGCTATAAAAAAATCTTCTCATTGAGTAAGTTTTTGTTTATCAGGCTAAAACCACATTTTGTTGATCAACTCAAGTACAATTTATTCATTTTTTAGGTAGCAGTTCAGAGGGTTTTTGAAAGTAATTTTTAAGAAAAGAATTTTAAATTTAAAAATTTAAAAAGTGATGTTAAAATTTAAAAAGTCATGTTAAAGGTTGTTTCATAAATTTGTCTGAATTTGTGCTCATTCAAGGACAGTATGAGTTGAAAAACTTGTATGTTTCTGTGCACAAAAGGAGGAATAAATAACAAAAAAAAAGATGACAATTCGCCATAAACAGGAAGCTATTATAGCTCAGCCATACAATGTCCGATTCCAAATTTACCAACTATACTAAAAGTCCCTGTCTGAACACATCTACAACATTAATCATCGGTTATTGCGACACCAAGTGATCACAGGTGGAACAGCATTTAAAACTGCATTTTTACCAATTTTGACATAGGTTACCAGGATATTGGCCAAAACAGTCCAAAAAAATATTTCAACTCGTAAATATTTAGACTCTTTAGCGCCGCCTGGGGACATGATGCGTTGAGATGAGATTTTTCTTATTTGAGTTTCCTGTATCATTTGGTAATTTGAACAGATCTTGCTCGAGTACGTCTTCTAACTAAGAATCGGTCGTAGAGCGCATTGTAACGAATTGGCCAACAAGAGGCGATGGCACCAGCCCTTGATCGCTGGTTGCAGCTTTAATTTAATATTGTTATTATTATCAGTTCTCAGAATTAAACATATGTTTGAAAGCATTCAAAGTAAGTTCTTGTCAGAGCTCTTGTTATTATTAATTATGACAAATTTAATTTTTGCACTAGACACATATCGTCTAGATCAAAATATCGTTTATCGGTGCATTTGATCTGTAATAATCAGTATCGGCCCTGAAAAACACCTATCGGTCGACCTCTACTCAGGATAAGATTTTGTGACTCAAAGCAGCCTCTATTCAGCCAGCATTGACTGGAGATTTTTTTTGGCTCAGATGCTAACTCTGACTCGCAGTGTTGGGCAAACTACTTGGAAAATGTAGTAAACTAAGTGAACATTTACTCTTCATTATATGCAGTTTCACTACACTAAGCTATATCCTGACTAATTTAAGCTAAGCTACAGAAAGTTCACTACTAAAATAAAGACATAACTGTGGAATTATTTATTTGCAGACTGTTCTACCCCAATTTGTCAACAAAAGCAAACATATAACAAATAAAAGGTGTGTGTTATTAAATGAATGCTGCATGTATGTAACTCAACACAGCTCAAATTGTGTCAAGAAGTGTGTTGAATTACTGATCAAGGATCAGAAATCCATAGCATTTGCATTTTTGTTCTTTCTTTAGTCTTAGAAATAGTTGTGGATATGTCGCATTAGCTTTGCACAGAACACACTACTTGATAAATAAAATAGCTTCGCTAAATAAAAGCGTCTAAATGAAGTGACGCTACCACCACGATATTGAGCAATGTAGCTTAACAAGTAGCACCACTGCTTGTTGTGACGCTTCTCCCAAACACTGTCATACTGTAGAACAGAGGTAGGCGACCTTCATAAAACACCTGATTCTACTAATTAAGCTCTCCTTCGTTTGTTTAAAGCTGAAACTGTTTGGACTGAAGCATTGTGGTTGCGATAATTATTTTCTCATTAGGTTTAAATAGGTTAACTGTTTTAAAAACGTAATGCTTCAGTATTTTTCCTGCGTGACTATTCTTAACTGTTTTAAAAACCTTAATGCCTGCTTGACTATTCTTCCAGTTTTTGTGTACAGAGCGACCTGTGTTCCCAGAGAGCTGGGCTCAGGAGAAACCCAAGTCCTCCCTCTTCTGGCTCTGAAGCAACCCCAGAGGAACGGAGTGAGGTTCGATGTAGGAGCTATGGGAGCCCATAAGCTGATGAAGATCCTGGAAGCGTTTGAAGATCCTGGAAGCATTTGTAGCAAAATGGTGCTACGAGGGAGCAATTTGTGTTGTAGACGAGGCAGATAAACATTTCTGTTTATTTAGTAAAAAAAAGTTAACTTTTTTATTTGTTAAGGTTTCATTCCGTCTTTTGTCTTTTTTGTGTGATATGAAATGTTTGTTTGAAATATGGAAATAGCGCTGAAAGAATGTAAATGTTGAACTACTTAATAAAGTCTTGTAAAAATCAAATCTCTCTCATGTTTAGCTCTTTAAACAATGTCAAAATGTATCAATTTAAGTAGAATAGAGACGTTTACCTATGACAGGCATACTTTTCTTCTTCAGAATCTGTTCCATTCGGATAGCTATGTCAGACACATTCTGAGCGATGGCCTGGATTTTCTCCACCAGACCAACTGGCTGGAATCTGAAAGAGCAAGCAATAAAAAAAATGCCATCAATGACTTTAATAACACAGAAAGCATTCAACAACGAGAACAAGTTTGTGCTCCCATCCACTTTTACAAATTTAACAAAGATGTCTCTGTCAAAGAGAAGAAAACTTGAAGATGAAAACCAGTTTGAAACCAGTCATGAAAAGTTTTAAAGACGAACAGTGGACAGTGCACCAGACATGTATGCAGGTGACCCAGGTGTCATGAGAGCTCTGCCTCAGGTCAGGCCACCACTCTCAGAACGCCAGAGCCAGACCTACCCTACCCTACCCTGCCAGAGACTGATGGCACCCCAAGAGAGGAACTACACGGGCTTCAGGGGGATCAGCGCAGTCCAGCGGCAGGCAGAAAGACTCCTTCCAGCAATACTGGGCAACCCTGGCATCCCCAATCCCACCCTTTATGGAAGTGAAAGTTAGGGAAGCAACTGGTCATCCCACCTAGTCGCTAAGGTCAGTACTTGTCGGCATACTTGTCACCGGACACTGCACGCTGCCCCCCTATACGATTTTACCGGAACCACGTATCACGCCCACGTCAATCGGGGGGTCTGAGCCCTGGGGCGAGCGGTCAAAGTTTTGCATTTTAAGCATCTGTTCGGCCCGGATCCACCAGGTGGCACTCTCCAGAGGGGTCATTCGGTGGGTGCATAATGACTTTAAATGGGGTTTTGGGATCAGCGCTTCCTCATTGGCCGCTGAGTCAGACTGACCAATGGAGGTGGGCGGGGCTGTCCACAAACATGATTCCTCACACGTACAATGACTTTGAATCACTGAATGGTCCCCGATGGGTCATGTGACCCATGGGGTGGGCGGGGCATGTCCATCAACCATGGTTCGTCCCACATACAATAGGTGCGTTCGACTTTATGCGGCGCTGCGCAGACCGATTGGCGGCTGACTTGAAGTAGTGCATGCCGGTAAGAAGTTCTGTCCGACTTGAACCGGCGCTGACGCCACATGACGTTCACGTGTGGCATCAAAGTAGCGCGAGAGCGTTTCGATAACAGCCGGCTTGCTCAGTCAGAGCAGCATTTTAGGAGCGACTGCACCAGGATATGATGACATCACAGCTTCTCATGATTGGCCACATTCACCACATGACGATGATAATGCGTGTTTCGTGCTTCAATCTATACAATTGCATAACAAATCAATTTGCATGCCATTTCGTAAATAGTTTACGATCTTTTGACTGCAGTACATTTGGATTTGTGCATAAGTTTATTATTGTCCTTTTTTCATACTGACCACCTATAGTATTCAGCTGCATATTTAAGTAATATTTTTTTATGGAATAACTAAAATGTCAATAATTTAATGTAATGTGGTCACCATTGATTGATTCTGAATTCTGTGGTAGCTGCTTCACTTGCATGTGCTGCATTGTGCTAGTGTGCATTGTCAATTGAAAAAAAACATTCAGATAAATTATACTGGTATATAGACATATACATTGTGCTTGTGCATCTATGATTTTTCTTGGTGGTTTTTCTAACCTGCCTTTAGCTAACTGAAGGTAAGAGTTAAATGTAAAAAAAAAAAATACATACAACATAACTACAAAATTATACTACATAACTACAATCTAAATCAAACTACAAAAAACCACAGCCTAATTCCTTATAATGTGCAGGTCATTCATGTTCAATGTTTTTAGTTTATTAAAACTTGTTTATGCCATAAATATCACATACATTCTAAACCACAAAAATTACAGACAACCACTTAAATCAGACAAATTGAAATCTGTTAAGTGTTGTTGCATTAATTAGTTTTTATTAGACATAGTAAGTCACACACCTTGAGTATAGTCCCATGGTCTCACTTCGCATATACAAAGACCATTCATTACCAAGTGCAAGAAAAAAACAAAGTGAATAACATAACAATGAATGTGAAGGACAGCAAAGGAAGAACCTTTATTCTTAAGGTTTCCAAGGAAATTGGAGAAAGAATGAAAACTGGTAAGTAAATGGAAGAACTGGAATAATTACAAATTAACAATAATTTGTGTGATACTTTAGAGTATTTCCTCAGATGCAAAGTTCCTCTCTGATGTCATGGCAAAAGTTACAGCTGTTGAAACAAAACAAGGTAAACACTTGTAATGAACAAACACATACTGAACACATAAGTGACAACTAAATTTTCAGCTTTCTCTCTAAACAGCTCCTATCAGTGATCTAGCTTGTGCTGCAGTGTTTCCTCAACCTCCCTCTCCATGTCCCTCTACCTCCACTGAGTCACCTGTACCCCTAAATCTCAGTTTTGTAAAACCACCAACCAGCCAGTGCCCTGTGCAACAGACACTCATTAGCCAGGACCTACCGACTACCACCCTAAAAACTGATGAAGTGGGTGGTAGCCCTTCAGAAGCCAGAAACCCATCCTCCGTCCAGATAGACCACCCTGAATCACAAGGTATGGCACCTAAGACTGGAAAAAAGATGCATGTGTTTGCAGTGGTAAAAATTTTTTTTTTTTTCAGAAATCACACACAAAATGACGTTGCTACTTTTGGACCTTACAAAAACTTATCAGCAACGCTACTTCCGCAACAAAACTGCTTTTTATAAAAAGCTACAAACGACTCTTTCACAAAAAGGATACACCTTGTCAAGTGAAAAAATTAGAAAAAAGTTAACCAACATGTTAACTACTTACAAAAGAGTTAAGGATCGCCGCCGTGCAACTGGGGAGGGAAAGCAAACCTGGGAGTACTATGCAGTAAGTCTAAGACGGCACTGTATAAGATAATTTTGCATTTTATTACCGTCACTTTAGTATTACATTGTGCTTTTTCTGCAGCAAATGGATGAGTTATTTGGGTCCTCTGGTATAGGAACTGCACCACCTGGAACTATCTGCTCTACTCTTCTATGTTTG
This sequence comes from Danionella cerebrum, assembly GCA_007224835.1. Classification (NCBI taxonomy): domain Eukaryota; kingdom Metazoa; phylum Chordata; class Actinopteri; order Cypriniformes; family Danionidae; genus Danionella; species Danionella cerebrum. The sequence continues at coordinate 51,610 of SRMA01026916.1, forward strand.
GAAGATCAACCTTCTCAAAACAGGCCTCCATCAATCTCTCTTCCTCAAGCTCAGGCAGCAGGTGCTTCTGTAGACGAGCAGCCGGGAACCTCTGCCAGTACAAGAACGTCCAGGAGGCAGAGATCCTTACAACCCTCACAATTTTTTGAGGCATATGAAGCGCATGCAGAGCGAAGAACAGCTGTGCTTGAGTCTATTGTAAGGCCGGACATGGAGAGATGGCGTCGACGATCTTTTGAAAAAAAGATGTTGACCAGTTTGGGAACTGTTGTGGAGGAGCTAAAGAAAATCAGAAGACAGCAAAAGCAAATTATACAGTCACTAAAACCTTCTTGAAAACATGGCAAATAAAGATTATTCTGTTTCAAGCAAATGTCTATGTACTTTTATTGTCGTCTTTACAAATGTTATAAATTGCCTCATTTTTTATCACACACACACTCACTTTACTTTGGTTTGTGTAAAGCTGCTTTGAGACAATGACCTTTGTAAAAAAGCACTATACAAATAAATTGAGTTGAATTATTTTAAGTTACAATTTAAAAATGCACTTTGAGGTGACACTTCAGAGCTCTTGCCTTGCATTTCTTATACTTTCATACAATGTTACTAGTAATTTTTAACTTTCACTGAAATGATTACATGTTAGTACTGCAACATGCAATTTATGGTTTTTCTAAGCTACAGCAGTGAAAATCTGTTTCACAGGAAAGGTCATTGAAAAACTAAATATCTCACCCCCATTCACTACAATAGTACAGAAAAGAAATACTATGGAAGTCTGTGGAGGATAACATTGTTCCAAATACCTTTGTGATTATCTGCAAGCTACTTACACATTTGAACTATCACTTTCACCCAACTATTACAGAAATGCTAAAGGTGTCAACACACTTCTATATGTATTGTGTTATGTAAGCATCCACCCAACAGGTGTCAAGTGAATTTTAGATTAGGAAATGAGGTTATGCCACATAGAAATATGTATTAAGTGTTTAGTATTGACCTTTCTGCATTGTTTTCAACACTAATTACTATTTTCACCCATTTAATCTCAACTCCTTAATAAACGTCTATATAATAGTTCTCAATGATCACATATCCATATGACATGCTGAGTCATGTTTTTAAATCACCCCATCACCGTGGAATTCACATAAAAAAATTCAAAAAGTCTTGAGATACATTCAATTCTTGTTTAATATACCCAAAATAGTTTTTGGAGAAAAAAGGATACACAATGAAGCAGTAAACAAATTAAGTGACATCTTTTAGATTAGTTTTGGGAGATTACACGAAAAGATAATTAGGCAAGGTGATTCCCATAATCACTTAATGATCCGTGCTATAAAAGCCCCAGGATCTATGCATCCCCCAGGCTCTCTTTTGACAAGCACCTCGACTCCCTCTCCAGTGATGTGCAAGAGACTTACCGCTTCCGGCGCTCAGGAGCTCCTGTCCCCTCCCACTCCTCTTCCTCAGCAAACGCCAGGTCCCGCTGATCATCGCGCTCAAGGCTCCATCTCTCTGGAGTTCTAACCCAGGAGTCATTTTTAAAATTCCCCAAAGCTTCTCCTACAATAACCTACAATCAGCATATGCCAAGCCCGACACAGTTGCCGAATTGATTACAAAAGAAGTCGAAGCGGGTTTCTTGACCAGCCCCTTCGAGCAACCCCCTTTCGAGCTCTGCAGGATCAGCCCCGCGGGTGTGGCTACCAGATAGTTCTCTGGGAAAAACACCTTATAATTGATTTATCCGCCCCCCATAATCCTACGGTTCCCAGCATAAACAGCATGATCCAGATTGACAAATATTCTCTCAAATATCAAGACATCCACCAAGCTGCAGAATTAATTAAAATCGTAGGTCATGGATCCTGGCTCGCTAATGGGATATCACTGCAGCTTTCAAAATTATGTCAATCCACCCCAGTTTCTGGCATCTCTTCGGGATCAAATGGAGAAACAAATTCTACTTCGCAAACCGTCTAGTTTTCGGTTGCAAAAGTAGTCCATAGTTATTCGCCACGCTCTCCGAAGCTCTTTGCTCGATACTAGCAAACAACTACAACATCCCCCTCATCCTCCATCTGCTTGATGATTCTGATCGTTTCCCCACCCGATTCCAATCCAGCTGAGCACCTTCTTAAAATTCCAACTAAGCCTACCAAAAGGAAAAATCAACCGAATCATTGCAGTGTCTTCCGAGCTTCTCGGCCAACCCTCCCGTTCAAAACGCGAGTCGCTGCTTGGGCATTAAAATTTGCCATGAGAATAATACCCCAAGGTTTGCCATCTTTTAACCCTAGCCTCTTCCGTTCCGGAGCTCCACAGCCCCTTAATTCTATCAAAGGAAATTAAAAATGAACTTAAACTCTGGACCACTTCCCTCAGTCCATGGAATGGCATTTCCATGTTCTACAATCCGATCTCCCAGTCCCCAACTGACATAAAATTATACACAGATGCCGCTCCTTCAATCGGCTTTGGAGGGCACTACCAGGGCAGATGGTTTGCATCCACCTGGCCCCCTCAATTAACCTCTTAAGCCCGAGAGTCCCCAGTACCGGGGACTTGCCCTCTTGTGCGTTACATTTTCGCTCATAGCTCACTAACCCTGAGAATAACCCACACATATTAAATACTGTTGTGCTCAGCGGAAACTCCTCTAAAAACATATCTAATTCAATTTCATATCCGTGAACCACAGCTCTAACGCCATGCAAATAAACAACAAAATAGCCGAAGTATAATTCATGACCAAGTTTTTGTTTCTGTGCATTATGTATCCACAATATAAACACAAACACCAAAACCATGGCATCAAATGAAAGCTAACAACCAGCAGAATCCAGCGATATGCAACTCATTTACATTGCAAAAAGTGTTTCAGAGCAGGGAGCAAAAGTTCCCCAAAAAAAACACCAGCAAAAACAAAACAAGCATGTAAATCTTGTCTTACCTTTGCCGTATTTTCAACAAAAGTTATTTCCATAGCGATATAAGTCAGTTTATTGTTTTATCCGTTCTTTAGCTTCACGGAAACTCCATTTTGGGCCTTTTACATAGCTCTGCGCCAGCATAACATGACCAAATATGGAAACACTCCCCGTGCGTAAAAGCAGTCCTGTCCATGTTCCGTGTCCTGTGATTCGTCCGGGATCCGGTCTGTCTCAAAAGGATATCATTGGATTCTACCGATTCTAAGCTTTCCAACGAGGTATAGAGCTTCCGGATTGGACAGACGGTTGAGGGGTGGGCATACGGGGGAAGTTACAAGGTTGGAAGCAGTATAAATAGGAGCTTACGCATAGCGTACGGAGACAGCGTAAAGGGGCGTCAACCCCACTTTTGCAGCTTTTCTTTAGGAGTTTTTTTTTGCTGAAATCATGTCCCATAAGCAAGAAAAGAAAACCATGAACATAGCGGAAGCTTTGGACAAAGTTTTTACCATATTTCAATTATTGTGCCAAATTGTGCCAAACTGTGCCTACATGGATTTGTTGAATCAAAACCTGTACAGAATATTAGTTTCTTGTAGTATGGACACCAAACTTGCTACAGATATCCTTCACATGTAGTGGTTACAATTGATTGTGTTTATTTGCTTGTTTACAAGTAAAATAAGGGGATATTAGAGGAAACATAGTTTTTTTTTTGGCGGAGTTAATTTTTTGGCCAATTCAACATCATTTACTCTTACCCAGTGTTCTTGACTGTCAAATTGACTCATTCACACCACCCCCCAACAACCCATCTTCATTTTGATACCTAGATTTGCAGTTTAGACCTTGTAAAAGCTGAGAAATGCCTTATAAAGTGAAGGTATAGGATTTTCGGAAAATAGGCCTTAGGGTTTAAGAGGTTAAAGGTAAAATATGGATCATGTTCCACATTATACCTGATTACTATACATACATACCTCCTGAAAGACAAAACATACTTCAGTAAAGGAGACACATTACCAAGAGGAATCTTTTTTATTGGAGATACTATTTTACCTTAACGAGAGCACGGTGGCATGTTAGATAACCTCACTCTTTTCGACGGTAATGAAAGTGGAAGCAGAGCTTTATTAATCACCAATCCCTGCTGCAGACAACATCGATGCATAACCCACTCTTTCTCCCGCAGCTTAACACGCACCCCTCAATGCTGACAGTTAACGCTATTTTTACTCCACAACGTCTTAATAAATCGAACACCTCATCGCTTGTGTCGATTGTCGAACGGGGCAGTAGAGGGATGACACACGGGGAATTCATCTTCTTGGGCTCTTTCAATGCACTAAGCTTTTCAGTGTGTCTGACTTAGCCTCAGCCTAACTTGGCCTTTTAGAAAGAAACTCTTGAAAGGTAACAGCGGATCTTCTCACTCACGCTCTTAGTGACACACTCAGTCCCCTCGCTCTGTGCAGCCTGCACAAATATCTGATGCTATCACCTGAGAATCTGTACCTTTCAATAAGCCTCTTCAATAAACCTCGTGTCTGAATGTACGTCTCAGTACTAAAGATTCTTCATCAAGCACTTCATCCAAAAAAATGACACGTCATCCATCAGTAAAGGAAATGCTACCCGTCTGACAAGCGACTTCAATCATTCATTCATTTTCCTGCCCGTTTATTCCCTTTTAGGCTCACAAGGGTCTGCTGGTGCCTATCTCCAGCTCACATCGGGCGAGAGGCAGGGGTACCCCCCGGACAGGTAACCAGTCCATCGCAGGCAACTTAATTAATTTATTGTGATCGTTCACAGCTTTAATGTAGTCTCATTAATACGATAAAACGTAATTCAGGAGTTCAAATATCTGGACCTGCTTTAAGTTTATAAGCGAGTGTGGCGGGTACGAATGTGCAGGCTTGCTGTCTTGCTCGGATGCGTCCGAGTAGACCCCCATGAGAGGTGAAGGGGAGGAAGGTGGGAGCGATGAAGCTGATTCAGACTGAGTCAGAGAACAAGAGGAAGTAACAGCTTATATGAGAGAGGGTTGATGGAATAATTGAAGTAGGTGTGGCTCCAGATAGACTCCTCCCGAAACCGTTTAACCTCTTAAGCCCTGAGGCCTATTTTCCGAAAATCCTATACTTTTACTTTTTAAGTCATTTCTCAGCTTTTTCAAGGTCTAAACTGCAAATCTTGGTATCAAAATGAAGATTGGGGAGTGGTGTGGATGGGTTAATTTGACAGTCAAGAACACTGGGTAAGAGTAATTGATGTTGGAATGGCCAAAAAATGAACTCCGCCTAAAAAAAAAACACATGTTTCCTCTAATATCTCCTTATTTTACTTATAACGAAGCAAATAAACACAATCAATTGTAACCACTACATGTCAAGGACATCTGTAGCAAGTTTGGTGTCCATACTACAAGAAACTAATATTCTGTACAGGTTTTGATTGAACAAGGCGTAATCCATGTTGGCACAGTTTGGCACAATAATTGAAATATGGAAAAAATCTTGTCCAAAGCTTCCGCTATGTTCATGGTCCTCTTTTCTTGCTTACGGGACATGATTTCAGCAAAAAAACTCCTAAAGAAACGCTGTAAAAGGGGGGTGGAAGCCCATTTACACCTTCTACGCGCGCTTTGCGTAACCTCCCATTCACAGGCGCTTTCAACGTTTGAGCTTCCGCGTGTCCCTACCCCCCGACCATCTGTCCAATCCGGGAGCTCTATACATCGTTCAAAAGCATTGAATCTGGAGAAGCCAATGATCTACACCATTTTAAGATGGACAGGATCGCCAACGAATCACACGACACGCAGCTTGGAGAGACCCGCTCTTACGCACGGGGAGTGTCTCCATATTTGGTGACGTTATGAGAGCACAAAGCTACAGAAAAGAGCCAAAATGGAGTTTCCGCAAAGCTATCGACCGGACATAACAACACACGGACTTTTATCGCTATGGAAATAACTACCATAATAATATGGTAAGACAAGATTTACATGCTTGCATGGTTTTTGCTGGCGTTTTTTTAGGGGAACTTTCGCTCCCTGCTCTAAAAGACTTCATGCAATGTAATGAGTTGCATATCGCTGGATTCAGCTGGTTGTTAGCTTTCATTTAATGCCATGGTTTTGGTGTTTCCGTTTATATTGTGGATACATATCGCACATAAACAAAAACGTGGTCATGAATTATATTCCGGACATGTTGTTGTTTATTTGCATGGTGTTCGAGCTGTGGTTCACAAATATGAAATTGAATTAGATACGTTTTTAGAGGAGTTTCTGCTGAGCACAACAGTATTTAATATGTGTGGGTTATTCTCAGAGTTAGTGAGCTATTAGCGAAAATGTAACGCACAAGGGGGCAAGTCCCCGGTACCGGGGACTCTCAGGCTTAAGAGGTTAATACACTGTATTTCAGGAGTTCGAATATCTGGACCTGCTTTTAGTTCATAAGCGTGTGTGGCAGGTACGAACGTGCAGGCTTGCTGTCTTGCTCGGATGCGTCCGAGTAGACCCCAAAAGTCATGATAGCTGCCATGCATCGTACCCCCCAGAAACTTTGAGGGTGGCAGAAGGAAAAGGGGGTTGGGAGGGGAATGGGGGTCTGCAAGAAGGTTACTTTGGTAGGAAGTTGCAAGGAAAACCTGGTAGGAGGTGCTTTGGGGGTGGGACGGGGAGGAGGTGCTTCTGTTGGTTCTGGGATGGGAGATGGGACTGGGGACGTGCTCTTGTGGTTGCTAAGTTGCTGTGCAGTCCGACCCTTTAGGTGCATAACTTATAATCCAGAAGGCACTCCGGAGTCAGGCCTAGGTTAAGCATGAAGATCCTCAAGGGTTTTTGAACAATTAATTGGGTTGACAACCCTGAGGTTAATATCCAAAATCTATAAATTACTGTTAAAAACGTCTAGGTTACATACGTAACCCGCGTTCCCTGTCTCAACTATGGGTGGAGCCATCCTTAAAGTGGGTGGAGCCGAATATTTAACGGGCAAATTAATTTGCGAGTGAAGTTGATTAGCAATCAATTGATCAATCAACGGCTCTATAAGAGCAGAGCGTAGCTCTACACTCATTCTGCTTTCTTCCGAGGAGCCGAACCCACTTACCTCTACGGCACCTCAGACCAGCGACTTGAAGTACATGGCCAAGGGACGTCTGCGTTCCCTCCTTCAGGGGACGGAACGGAAACAGGGTAATACAACTCACCTGAAAAGTGGCTTTGTACAGAGTACACGGATTGGGTCACCCAGATAGAGTTCTGTAGGGATCAGGCCCAGCGGCAAAACCTTACTACATAACCTAGCAGAGCTGACTGCTCCGCGTCAGTCAGATGCCGAGTGGGTGGGAGGATAGAGTTCACCGATCCACCATACGGGAGACGTGAAAAAAGGTTCCTTCCCGTAGGACTAGGAACCTGCAGGTGCAGCACATCCTTGATGCGGGGGTCCTAGTGGTGCTTAGGCCCTGGATCAGAGCCCTCATCGGTATTGGAGTTGGTGATGAGGGAGCAGATGTTCGACAGACCCATGGGCATGTGCATCCATGGGTATTACCCCCTACTGTGCCAGCGGGTCACTGCCACCACTCAGGACCGCAGAAGGCACAGCGCCTAAGTCAAGACAGTAATGCCTAATGAAGGTTTGGGGTGTCGAGCTGCATATGTCGGCGAGTGAGACCCCCTTAGCCTGTGCCCACGAGGCGGCAATGCCGCGGGTGGAATGGGCCCTCAGCTTTGTTAGAGGGCAGGGTACACCACTCGCGTGGTAAGCCAGCTGGATAGCCTCCACAATCCAATGCGCTATCCGCTGCTTCGACACAGCGTACCCCTTGCTCTGGCCGTGGTAGCATATGAGGAGCTGCTGAGAGTTACGAAACTCCCAGGTTCTGTCCAAGTAGAGCCGAAGGGCACGCACTGGACAGAGAGTACCCTGGGCTGGGTCTGCCTCCTCCCGGGGCAGGGCCTGCAGTG
>SRMA01026917.1:0-108469 GCA_007224835.1 Danionella cerebrum
TCCGGCCTCCTAGACCACCCTCCATTCCTCTTGGGACCTCTCCTTCGCCCTTCGGGGCTGCGGAAGTCACCTTTTGAGCCCTGGCATTTGGCAGAGCAGCGTGTCCTCTCACGGAAGACCGCACTCCTGCTTGCTTTGGCCTCACTTAAGAGGTTGGGAGATCTCCAGGCACTGTCCGCCGACGAATCCTGCCTGGAATTCGGCCCTGGTGATTCTCTGGTTACCATCAGACCCAGGCCCGGATTCATCCTCAAGGTCCCATCCGTCCCCTTCCGGGACCAGGTGGTGACCCTGCAAGCTCTGCCCCGGGAGGAGGCAGAACCACCCCAGGGTTCGTTATGTCCTGTGCGAGCTCTCCGGATCTACTTGGACAGAACCCGGGAGCTTCGTCGCTCCCAGCAGCTCTTCATATGTTTCGGAGGCCAGCGTAGGGGTTCCGCTGTCTCCAAGCAAAGGCTTGCCCACTGGCTAGTGCGGCTATCCACCTAGCTTATGAGGCGTGTGAGGTTCCCTGCCCTCTCCACCTGAGGGCCCACTCCACTCGCGGCATCGCTGCCTCGTGGGCGTTGGCTAGAAGGGCCTCACTCGCCGACATTTGTAGAGCTGCGGGCTGGTGTACACCTAACACGCTCATCAGGTTGTACAACCTTGATGTAGGCTCTGTTCCCTCTGCGGTCCTGAGTGGTGGCAGTCACCCTTAGGGGACGGAGCAGGTGTAAGCTTGCAGTACTCTCCTCGTCATCTGGAGAAGTACACCTTTCTAAGAGCTCCCCCTTCGGGCGGCTCTCCCATCCTCCCCCCTTCGGCATCTGACTGAGCGGAGCAGTCAGCGCTGCCAGGTTCCGTGTGGTGGCTTTGCTCCGGCCTGGTCCCCGCAGAACTAGGGTACAGATCTGGGAGTCCCTCTCTGGCGCTCCCTTTCTATGTTCTCTATACAGCTCCCCCTTCAGGTGGCTAGTATGAACCCGTTCCGTTACTCCCCTTGCTTTTGGCGCGTAACGATGACTTCCGTCTCTGCCTCCTCTCTCTTGCAGAACGATGACCCGCTGGTAGACCTTCGGGCCTCGACGCGATCTCCGCCACTCCTCCCTGCGGGTCGAGGGGTGCCTCCTTCTGGTCGTCAGCATCAACCAGGTACAGCAGAAGCTCTCAGTGTTGGACGACTTCCCCGTCAATGAGTATTCCGGGCAGGGGCAGAAGGAGTTCCCATTCAGGTACTAACGGCCTCTTACTAACCCCTCTCTTGGGTTTAGTGCCGACCTGTCTGGATGGACTTCGGGCATGGCCCTTTACAGAGGCTCCCATTCAGTCGGTCTAATCCCGACTAACGTCTCCGGGACCGACTGAAAGGGAACGTCTAGGTTACTTGCGTAACCCCACGTTCCCTGAATAGGGAACGGAGACGTTACCCTTCGCCATGCCCTGGAAGTCATGGATCTGAGGTAAGCTGGGAGGTAAGTGGGTCCAGCTCCTCGGAAAATTCCATACTGAGGCTTAGGCACGCCCGGCTTTATACCCGGCTGATTGCTAATCAATCACCTTCGCCTGCAAATTAATTTGCCCGTTAATATGTTCGTCAGTCGCTCTCACTGTGATTCGCTCCCATTCAGTCGGTCTAATCCCGACTAACGTCTCCGTTCCCTATTCAGGGAACGTGGGGTTACTCAAGTAACCTAGACGTTATTTTCTATAGTTTATTATTCTAAACAGTATTAAATTTAAACTTTTTGTAAGCAAACAGGCATGTTCCTATGAAGCCCCTAAAGCATCATGGCGGTAGGAGAAAAAAAGTCAGTATTTATTTACAAATAAATAGTTTACAAATCATATGTCGGGATTTCTGGATGTTTCTATTTAGATCATGTCTCTCACAGTGGACGTGCACCTACACTGAAAATTTCAGACCCCTCCATGATTTCTAAGTGGGAGACCTTGCAAAATAGCAGGGTGTTCAAATACTTATTTCCCTCATTGTGAATTGATTTAGAGTAATAAATGAACAATAATTGAAGGCTATCGATTAAATTAGAACCTGTTGAATTCATTTGTCTTCTCTTTTAGTTCTACTGGTGCACTTTGAGGTAAAGGCGGGGAATTCCCTAGATCAGGGGTGTCAAACTCATTTTCACCGAGGACTACATTAGCATAATGGCTGTCCTCAAAGGGCCAGATGTAACTTATAAATGTAAAACAATGTAATCGAATGTAATGTAAAATAAATGTAACTACTCCTTAATGTTAAATAACTCATCATGTATAACTTATTGAAGTGACAATTCAGTTACATAGAAACAATTTTATGCTTGTTGTTCTAATATAAATTCTTTTGATTTTTGTCAGCTTCTGAAAACCCACATAACTCCATTTATGAAGCCATTTGTTGTTGGAATGAAGAGCCGTTTGAAAGCAATATTATATGATGTCAAAAATTACACTATACGTATATTGAAAAACATTGTTGGGAATAAACCCTGTGTATAAAAATGTTTATTACATATGACTGTGATTGAGACGGTGACACGCCCCCTGCTGTTGCTGTTTGTGTTTCACAGCTCACAGGGGCTCTCGATGATGGTATAAACAACTTCTTTTAGTATTTACAAGTGTTTTGGTACTGAAATCGAACAGTTTAGTGTGCCAAAAACGCCGGAATAATGCGAGGAAATGAGGGAAAAAAGACGCATTTGCGCGAATGCAAAAGAAGAATCACGGACAGAACACGATAAAATAAACAGTTCAATCTAACAATAATAAACCTATTACTACTACTAAGATAATGCTTATGCTATTATATACAGTATAAACATTTACAATGATTTCTACGCTAACACATCACTAAAGTTTTGGCTAAGTCCAAAGGCATTGTGGGGAATTAATTTTTTTTTTTTTTTTTTTTTAGACACTCAAAACTTTTAATCCACATCTGGCCTGCGGGCCTTGAGTATGACACATATGCCCTAGATAGTTTGCCAGTCCGTCAAAGGCAACTTTAGAGAATTCGGTTACCCTGAAGCATGTTTTTGGTCTTGTGGAGGACCCGGAGGACACCGATGTCAGCACTGTGAGAACATGCAAACTCCTTTCAGGATAGTGCCTCGAACCTCAAATCAGCAAATTCCTTGCTGAATGGCCATGGCACCACCATGACACCCCCTTGTGAATCTGTTCTATTTCTCTTTGATCTTTTAAAATACTGTAATATCTGGAAGCTGATTCTGTCCAGAGGCGAGGCAGTGGTTAGCACTGTGGCCTTTCAGTAAGACCAAAACGTTAATTGAATTCTCTAAATTAGAAATGTATGTTTGTGTTGCCCTGTGATGGACTGGCGACCTGTTCAGGGTGTATCCTGCATTTCACATGAAGTGTTCCAGAGATCTGCACCAGCAGAACCCTGTGACCTCGAAATTGAACAAGCTGGTAAACGAACGAACAAATGAATGATCTTGTCCATAAAAACCTGATGTTTTTTTTTTTTTAAATCCACAACTAGGCAAAATTTGAAGGAAGGAAATGTCCAAGTGCTGGGAGCTAATACACAGATGCACATATCTTTAATAATTGTGTGATTAACTGTGATTTAAAGTATAGTTTATCTTACGTTTTTAAAATTTTTAAGTAAAAATCTAAAATATGGAAGACAGAACCTGCGAATGGATTTAATTGTTCACTGGCCATATATTACACTATGAAGTTGTACTCGTGAGTTGTCAGACCATGTCCATTCTTCTTCAGAAAATATGAATTTTTTTTTCCACTTATAGTTCTTAATATTTTGTATTCCCCCTTTAACATCAATGACAGCCTGAAGTCTCTTGAGGTAGTTGTCGATGAGGTTTTTTGTCTTCTCTCTTCTTAATAGCTTTCTTTTGGCAACTTGACTAAGCAACCCATTTTTCTTCAAGTGTCTCCTTATTGTGCCACGACACATTTTCAGCTGCAGTTATTTTTTTGCCTCTCTTACAATTTTCTACCTGACCGTGATCGGGTTTCAAACTTATGAGCTCAAATGTATGTGTTGAAATTTTTTTGAACCTCGCTGAGTCTGAGGGTGTTGTGACACTTAAGTTCTAGTAATGAAGTAACTTTGTAAATTCAAAACACTGAAGTGTTCATCACATTCGAAAGACCTACAGGTTTAAGTCACACATTGCAGATTCATACCTCATTTCTATAGTGTAGGGCCCTATGATTTCCACGATCACAGAATTACGGATGGAATTGCCATTAAATTGGAATTTGTCTGGGGAAAGCTGCATAGATCCGGGTGGCACAAGAAGCCCCTTTTTCCAAGGACTGAGCCCCTCCCTCTTCAAAATGTCGAAGCGTCAGCCTACAACTCTGGCTTCTACAGCAAAAAATTTCAGAAACTCGACACTAACCCCACAGTACACAGCCGAGCAGTTTGGGAATAACTTCTTGTCTGGTGAACAGCTGTTTTGCAGATTGGAAAAGTAAAAAATACATGCCGTGCCCAGAGAGTGTCCCAAAGCCATGTGAGGAAGAAGGAAAAGTACACAAATGACACCAGTAATGCTTCTACATTCGTCATCGGATGCAAGAAAAAGATTTGCATGCTAGTTTGGTTGTTGCTTTCTCACCTGCCCATTCAAACCAAAACAGAAATCGAATTCCAGTTCAAAAGAATCGAACTAAACAAATCAGGTGTGAAAGCACCCTAAGGAACTTTCAGTCTTTAGAAACCTATGGGTGACATCATGATTCCTCCATCCATAGAATGGTATGATTGTGTATTGGTGTGATTCATTCTGATTTAAATCTGTTATTTAATTTTTAATTGTGTTTTCACCATTCTGTGAATCAGTATTGTCTAAAATTGTGAATGCTTCCTGAATTTTTTTCAAGTGTGGATGTCAAACTGAGTCACACTCGATCATAATCGATATTTTCTAATGCCGTCAGCAGAAAAACTGATTCAAGGAGACAGTCATACAAGAAGACAGCTGCAGGTGCATGCATCAACCCCTCTCCTGTGAATGCACACAGTGTGATCTCTCTAAATCACTCTGGACATCGATTCCACTCAAGACTTTGAAAGCTTGTTATATTCTCTGACAGAATTCATTAAATGTGAAATACTCGTTTAAAGAGGGCATCAGGATTTTCCCCTGTGAGCTATATATGTATGCTATATATATATGTATGTCACTACACATGCTGTTAACCTGTGGATATGAACCAGACCAAGCTACAAGGTGCCAAATGCTTTATAAGCTGCACAGCAAAAATTGGTTAAATAACATTATCCTGATCAATCCAGTTACACTGAGCAATTTAAAATCAAGCGGTTCATTATAAACTGAATCATGCAAATATTACCAAACAATAATGCTGTCCCTGGTACAACACAGACACTTCTGCAGAGGGAGTGCCCTCTTGTGGAGAATAATGAAAATAATATAATCCACATCCATACAAATCTAATTGTGCTGCGACTGGTGTAATACGAACTGAAGATGATATAATTACACCTGGTATTCTTTATTGTGTACATTGCTTGCGCATGATCAGAATGTGTGAAAATAATGTTTGTTTAATCTAAAATCCTATTAGTTGGACACATTTTGATCAAATGTTTGCAGTAAAAGGCCTCTTTCCCTTCCTCACAGATTTTTCCCCCTAACATTATGTTCCAAATTCTAAACCTAGAAATGTAGATATCCAAAGAACTTTTATGAAATTTTGAAAATTGTGGTTATTCACTTTCATTGATTGATTGATGAAAGGTGCCATTCATATGCTTGCCTTTTTTACTATTAGTAACCGTAAGCGTTTAATCAAATTAAATGCTTTTATCAAATACATTTTTATAACACATTTTTTCATTTCTCGTCAAATACCTCTTACATCTACAACAACACACCTCCAGAATATATGCAATATATCTACAGCTGTGGGTCAGTAAAGGGGTCCTCCAGTGGGGAACTCAAAGTGCACAAAGCAAGTACTCGAGTAAAAGTAGAGGTACACCCGGTGAAATATTACTCCAGTAAAAGTGCTCCCTTCAGAATTTCACCGGAGTAAAAGTATCCAAAGTACTATGATTTATTATGGCTGTATTACCGACACTGAAGTGCATTCACAATAATATACCACCAAGCGGCAACCAAAACAATTCATAATAGAGCAATACCCTTATGCATGCTTGACCAATAATGTTTTTTTTATCCAATAAATAAAAAGTAACGACTGATTTGGCAAAATCTAGTTGAGTAAAAAGTAAGATATTTGACTTTGAAATGTAGTGAAGTTAAAGAATAAAGTGTCCCCAAATTACATTTCTTTAGTAAAGTAGAGATACTTGATAAAGTAAATTTACTTCTTTACTGCCCACCACTGCAGTAAAGAAATTACTTGAAATCTGACAGAATTAAACATGCTTTGCTTGTCCATAAAATATTCAGAAAAAAATATCTCCCAATATTTTATGATTTCTGCATTACTGCATTCTCTGTTTGATAATGATTACATGAATACTATTTAAAAAAATCAAGACACAGGCTTTTTATTCTTTTCGGGGGGCATTTTCTTTATTTGAACTTTGAAATTAGACACACAAAGTAAACGTTATTTAGATTTGAACTAAGCGAAAAGAAACAGACTTTACGAAAACCAGTCCATGTAATATAAAATTGAATATGTGCCAAGCGTGTTTACAAAAAAGTGATATGGTAAGGCTCCCATATGAGGATAAGATGACTGGAGTCACCAGAGTCAGAAATCTCAAGTTATCAGCACCTCAGATTAAGTGATATTACATTAACAAGTTTCAGGAGGAGTTATTTGAGCTTGTAAAATCCTAACAATAATTTTAACACGTGCTTTGCATCTACACAAAAATCACATTTGGCAGTCCATTTGTGCCATTTTTAAATTAAGTGTTCAGAGATGAATTTGCTAAAACCTGCCACCTCTCTGTGGTGATCAAACAGGAAACATGGAAACTGACACCTCTCCCTCAGTGAAATTCAATGGGACAACTCAAGTGACCACACCCTTAATTATGTTTTTTTATGTTACATTTTTTCATTTAATACTGAATAGCACAAACAATCTACCCACTCTCTCTTGAAAGGCAGCATTAATGATATAACAGATCGAATGATACCATGATTTAAACATGAAATCACTGCAGGATGTGCTTCTTTAAGGAACAGCCAGTCTTTAGTGAAATAGAGTTTTGGTTAAAAATATTTTGGCTTCGTGAAGTAGGAGGTTACATACAGCCATGCAGACACAACTACTGTAAAATCTGTTAATTACAAAAAGCACTTAAATCAGCTTGTGTGCAAAGAGGCATCTCACCTTCCTGCAGCTGCAATTGCCTCAGGTACAGAGGGTTTTGGAGGACGTTACAACGGCCAGAATTATCCTCTCTGGTCACCAGCATCAGATCTGAATAGATGAAAACTGTTACCTAGAGAGAGCGGAGAGGGAATACCGTAGTTACTGAAAAAATAATAACTGAGAAATATTTCTCTTTTTTAACGTTACAGCCTAAAATAGAAATGTATCAGTTGTTCATTTATAATTCACAATTTTCCTCGTAACCCGTGTGACCAGCATGATATTGTTCATGGCGGAACTTGCCATGTTGTCAATAAGTTAAAGCAATGTCTGTTACTGTGTTAATAAATCTCTTATGTATAAATTATGTATAAAAGGATATGTCATCCCATTTACACAAGGATTTGAAGCTTTTCTTAAGACCTTTGATGATGTACAAGTGAAGTGGTGCCATGGAGAACCTAATAAGTGAGCAGGAATAATTTGTATTAACAGTGAAATCGGTTTTGGCTAATATTAATTTCACAAAACCGATGACATTACTACAAAAGTAGAGTAACGTGATCAAACGTCTTACTTGTGCATTTGGTTTAGGGGAGTACTGCAGCACCCAGATGATTTGCACTCCAACGTCCTTTCCCAAAATGTCAAATGTACAAAACATGCGAACATACACAGAGACTGTTTTTGTCGTTTGTTCACAAATTACGTTAATCTTGGAGAAATTCTGGAGACAGTGGGTCTAGAATGTAGCCATTGCTGAACTGAGTGCTATTGAGAAGAAAGTGGTAGTGCAAGTAGTCCAAAGACTTGCATATGACACATCAAATTAAGAATACACATTCTTCATTCATTTCATAGGCTTACATTTTTACTCGGGGAATGGGAAAGTGAGAAAAATGGAGTTCATTCCGTGATTGTGTTCACCAGTTGCTTGCTCAGAAACAAGTAAATCATTCCTTCTAGTGATGGGAAGTTCGGATCATTTTACGGATTCGGTTCTTTGAGTCTCGTTCAGTAAAATGAACGGATCTTTTTTCAAGTCATTTCGTTCATTTTACTAAAATATCAATAAATGTTGAGTGTACTTCCACATCTACTAGCGTTTTATACACAAACGCGAATCACACTACAAATAAGACAAAACTATAATCCTAAATTTAAAATGAATATAAATATATTATTAAAGCCTACCTGGGTCTTTTAGTCTGGTTTACCCAAACTCTGATCTGTCTTCTTTAGATTTAAATCTCTTTTGTTCGACACATAATTACTTCACTCTGACGTTAACGTGTGCAGTCCGTGCACTCAGTCCGGACTGGCTTCTTTAGCACTTTTGTCACGTGACCGCTATAGTGCCGGGATCCGAAAAGATTAGTTCTTTTTCCGAATTCTTTTGTCACATGACCGCGCCACAGCGTTCAGTATGCAAATATTCGTTCATAATTAGTGAACTATTTATTACTATTATTTTACTATATACTATATTAAAAATATACTATTTACTATATATTACTATAGACTACTATTATTTTTATATACTACTGCTATTAACCGTTTTTGATGCTCAACACATAATGTGTTAAAAAAGACTTAATTTGTTCATAAAATCATTTTCAGAGATAAGGTTTTGTGTTTGTTATGTTTTAAAGTGTATTCTAATCTTTATTATACAATACCTTACATAGCCTAAGATTCATGAAGCATTTTTGAGTCACTTTATTTTTTAGTTTATAATAAATTCCCTTCAAGTTGTCATATAATTGAAAAGTAACTTGCCAATGATATGTAATAACTTTTAACTAAATAACTTTTGAATCTTGAATTTTAATAAGTTGATATTTAATGAGTCAATCAGTGTAAAGATTGTCAGTGTATTGTTTGTAGTTTATGATGTTTCAGATATTATAAATACTTTATACACACTCTTGGATTGTTTATTTTTTTAAATACAACCTTAAAAATATAAATCAAATTATAAATATAAATATAAATAAATTTAAAGCGCAAAACAAGCTGTAAAGTTATACAAATAAGTACGTTTTAAAATAAATAACACGTTTGTGCCAAAAGACCTATATAAAAATAATAATAATAAATAAAAAATAAATTAGAATCAAAATATCCTAAATAACATTAACATATCAACACTAAAATCACAACGTAAGAAACAAATTATTGGACATCTAGCAAATTATGAGCCGGAAAGAGAAAAGACAGAAGGACCCGGAGCAGTCAGACTCGCAAAAAGAACTAATCTTTTCGGGTTCCGGCTCATGATATCCCCTTAACGTTAACCAATGCAGTATGAGCTGGAAACAGAAAAGACCGAAAGGACCCGGAGGAGTCGGACTCACAAAAAGAACTAATCTTTTCGGGTTCCGGCTCATGATATCTCCTTAACGTTAACCAATGCAGTATGAGCCGGAAACAGAAAAGACCGAAATGACCCGTTGGAGTCGGACTCGCAAAAAGAACTAATCTTTTCGGGAAACAGAAAAGATTAGTTAATTTTTCGAGTCCTTTGGGTCTTTTCGGTCTTTTGTCATTATGATGGACGGGTTATGCTCGGAAAACCACCAGAATGTTGTGCATGCGCCAATGAACAAATCCTTCTCCAACACGACTCATTCCTGCAGAGCCACATTAAAGATTCGTTTAAAAAGAAAGAATCGTTCTTGAATGACACATCACTATTTCCTTCAGTTGATAACAACATGGTTAACCCTCATCCTCCACATCTAGAAAAGACCTGTTGATAGGCTAAAACAGGGGTGTCAAACTCATTTGAGCTCGCGGGCTGATATCCTATTCAAAGTTGACTCCCTGCTCTCTCTCCATATCTCTCTCTAAAATCATCCTGCGTTGTGGCCCGTGGGCCGTATGCTTCACACCCCTGGGCTAAACGCTTCTTTTGGTAGTGTTTTTGAGATATTGACTGCCGAAGCATTAGATTTACTTATACCCACCTTTTGACCCTTTTTGTTTCTGTTGTGAATATAGAAATTTCTCACCTTGATTGAAAAGTGCTTGCTCTCGTACAGAACCATTTCTTCAGTCAACAGCAGTGTTCTCATTGGGCTGCAAAGATCTATAGGCTTCAAGAAACAAAGCACAGAGTCTGCATCACCTCAGTTTGTCTTTCAAATTGTTATACTAATTAGTACAAGATTTGACTAAAAGGAATGCACTTGAATTCTTTGGTGAGGGATCTGTTGGGCACAAAATACAATGAATGATCCCTGGTGATCAAAAACACTATCCCATGGAGCTCGAGATTCAGAGTCAGACTCAAAATACAAGTAAAAATCTGGTCAAAAGTCGATCCAACCTCATCCATCACCTCAAGATGGTTTGAAATGAGGCTTAGTAGAACACCACCTGGCTCCTGATGAGATAACAGATGTTGTTTAGAGAGATCTCCTCCAAGACCTGTATCAGGGCATCAGTCAAGTCCTAGACAGCCCGCCCCCTGCACCAGCATATGGTTTTATAATTGGTACAAGGATCTCTTACCCCAAGGCCTCAGAAACTGTCTGACATGTTCATATTGAGAACGCTGTTCTCTGTGCTTGTGGTCTTCTCACTTTGAATCATCAATAAAGAAGCTTCTTTTGTATTCTGCTTTTCTGTGCTGTTTGTTCCCTCAAGACAGTCTCTCTCTCAGCAAGGTGAAGGCTCATTTCCACAAAGAAGTCACGCACATTGGGCCACATATGACTTCTGCGTCTTGTCCCACTGCATAGAACTGTGTGCTGGGTTTCTGTCTAGCAGGGCTTTAAGGCTTTTCCACAACCTTCTGTACTTAGTATGGTGCTTTTGAATTTGAATTTGAGCCTAGCTCACTATTTTCTAGTAGACAGGACAGGGCAGAGTAGGTGTGATGTACAAACTTTTTGCACAGAGAAAGTCACACGATCTGCGTCATAAAAGTCGTCACACAGGACACTCGTGAGGAACATGAATTAAAGGTACACAGTTGATCAGGAGGACCAGATGTTTTAATATGATGTTAGAGGACCAGATTGAGCAGGATCATGGCGAAGATGGCTCAAAACTACTATAACAATGGAAAAGTAAGAGGTCCATACTGAAACAAATAGTAATGAAATGCAGTGGAAAAGAACTTAAAGGGTCTGTACTGCCCTCCACGTAAAGCATCCCCAAACCATCACTAGCCCACCATTGGTTGAGGTAGCAGAACTTTCTTCGCCGTATCTGTAAACCCTGTGCTCAATGTGAACCTGCTTTCATTTACGACGAGCACAGGTCACCGATGACGAATCTACCAAACCTGATATTCACCAGTACTCACTGATGCTATTTCTAGTGGTGATGGCACTGGAAACATGCAAAGATACTTTACCTGAACAAAAATGGGGAAGATGAGGATTTTGGCAGTCACTTTGGGATGAGGCGCATGGGACCTCATGATGGTGCAGTTCTGGTAGTTTGCAAAGCTACCACTGTGTTGGTAGTTTGGGGAGGTTTTGGGTTTGCTGTTGCCATGTTGGCGCAGGAAGCAAGTCCGGGTACCGAGAGAGGGCACTGACTGGGCCCCGGTGACCTCAGACGTGTGAGGTGAAGAGTACATCTGACCAGCTGAATAATAAAAACATTTTATCGTTAATAACTAGGACCAACAGCATTAAACATCTGCAGAACTTCAAGGAGATACCTGAAGCACTAATGTGGTGGCAGCTTATATTCTTTTAGCTTCCTTTTATATTGAACATATGGCTCAACTCAAGGAATGAAAACCAAACCAGAAACAAACAAAACTCTCAACAAGTACAGAGAAGTAAATAGTGGATAAGGAGATTGACTTGCGTTCAGAAGGTGGCTGGTTCAATCCCTAGAGTGACCAAATGTAAGACACCCAAAATCTGTGTGCCCTTGTGCATGAATTTTCTCAACTGCTCCCTGGGCATCATACTGTGTAAGTGTGTGCACTTGGTTTGGTGCATTGATAACAAAGTTTGGGGGGAGCAGAGATGTTAATTAGGTGCCATGCTGTAGGCAATCTATCTCTAATGAGCCCTACTGACTTTATATAGCAACAGTAAGTCGTAGGGGTGCGGGGTGACTGATCTCTGGGCCAAGGTACCAATATAGAACTCGCCAAATCCGCCTGGAGTCACAGGTTAATTACTGGCGTGGTGAATTAGTGAATGGGTTAAAGCAGAGCACAAACATGCCCGGTCGTAATGTCCCGTTCATGTCATAAAATACTAGATCGCTCTGAACTGACACCATTCTTTTGATTGGCAGAGCAAGCATGGCATACGTGAGAGCTGATTGATCAAAGAGAGTTGTCATTACTTGTATCACTGACTTTCAGGGCTGATAACCATTAACAGTATGACCTCTTTTGAACCCAATTTCATGTCTGCGCCAAGCTTACGCACACTTGTACACCTCCCATAAAAATTGCAACTTCCCTCAGCGTAGATGCTGACTGTAAGCGCTGTGATTGGTCGTTTTGGAAGCACAACGTTTCTGGAGTGATGTCATACATATCTGAGCATCTGAGCAAAACAAGACCAAAGGGCTGGGTGATTTAACCTAAAATCAAAATCTCGATTAATTGAAGCTTTTTGTACGATTATTGAACAATTATTTTATTGCAATTAATATTTTTGGACGCGTAGTTCACTGAGAAGTTTTGTACAGTAAAAGTGTTCACAAGTTTTTCACAAGTGAGAGATTTTTGAATGAAGGGTACATTACTTGATTATTAAAATAACTATAACTATTTATTGAACATCAATACATAAACAACTGAAATCAACGCCTTTAAGCTGTCTATGCTCAGTGTGTCGCAGGAATAACGTAACAGAGCTGGGTCACATGACTCCACATGCGGTAGTGGGAGGTAAGGGATATAATAAAATCTTCCAGGAAAATTTTGGACGATTATATCATCTGAATGGCGATTACAGTTATACTTTGATTAATCGCCCAGCCCTACACAAACACCACCAAAGCACATAGCGATTGATTAAAGAAATGCAGAAATATAACCATCTATATCACCATTTCACCGATTGCCAGATGGCAGATCATTCATTCAAAACACAAGCGAAGAAGTCACAAAGACCTTTTTTTGTTTACATCAACAGACCATGTGAGAATGTATCATCAATGCAAATGCAATGCATTTTATAATCCGGTATATTATTGACAGTAAATATCAGCCATCCCTAGCTAACTGTCGTTTATTTGTCAAAAATGTTGTACAACAAGTAATTCCTATCTTAGTCATCTCAAATTCTGTACACAAACATAAAAGACACAATGTACTGAGCAGAAGTCAGCCATTAGAGATCTTACTTTGTGTTCTCTGGGTGTCTCCTGATCCCAAAACCTGAAACAAAGACAAGAATGAGGAAGGAAGCTGTTCACGTTTAAATAGTACAGGGACTGTTAAATCAAAAATTTGCTATTTACTTCTGAAGTTCTGAAGTTTCTGCTTTTTATTTTATGCGTATATTTTATATTGAAGAAAGGTACACAGGTATAAACCCTAAGAAATCCAGGGGCTTTTTGAGCATTTCTTTTTGCTACTTTACAATTTAAACCAATCAATTATACCATTAAAATGCTTGATATCATATTTTTAGTAAAAACCCAGTTTTTTCATTACACAACAATTCCACAACAGACCTGAAATTGTACAAAACGTTTCCAAATTTTGTCATTTTTCTTATTGCAAAAAAAAAAAACCAGGTTTTATGCTTTTTCACAAAAATCAAAAGTGTTGAGACAAAATAAAAACTCTTAAATCCCCCCAAAAAAGCTATGACAAGTTCAAAACATTTAAACATGAAAATTGTTTAAAAATATCAGTCGAACCCCTCCTAAAGAGTATACACTGTTCCAAGAACTTTTTGTCCCATAACTTGGGAAAATACAAGCCATATCACAAATCTTGTAGTTCCAAGGATTATCCCTTCTTTTCCCTACTAATTGGCACTGATGGCATCGATTTGGGGTCTGTAAAATGAAATTTAAAGACATTTTCTTACATTTCAATTTGAATTGTTTCACCAATTATGTGTCATAACTCCAATTTGGTCAAAACTTATAGCCTTTTTAAAACCGACACGGTGTTCCTTGTCTGTGTCTAGTTGTCTCATCTAGTCTGTCTTTCTGTCTCTCTCTCCCTGCCCCTCCCAGCCTGTGTCTCTCCTAAAGACCTTCACACCTGTTCCTGGTTCTGTGTCTTACTTGCCTTCCCTTTATATTCTCTGTGTTTCTTGAGTTTGTCAGTGGTTCATTATACGTCTACACTCCTCGTCTGTGTGCTGTCTTTTTTACCTCCAGAGAACTACATTAAGCCATTGTTAAGCTATTTTTGTAAATGACATTGTCTGCAGTTATTTCGTTATGCTTTGTGATACCGACTCTGATGGTATCATCAGCTTGTTTTGTGTTTTTGAGTAAGCCTATGTTCCTGTGATGAAGTCTTTGTTAGTTTTACCCCCTCGTTGGTCTTTCTGTTATTTTTGTGTGTGATAAACTTGTTTATTCCCTCCAGATCTTGCGTTTAAGTCTCTTTCCCTCAATAACTCTCAAAGGATCTGAGGTGAAACATGCCTTTCGCTGTGATGAAGTCAGAGCTAAACTCTGGCTTCGAGTAGTGGGTTAGCCATCAACAACTGAAATGTGGAAACTTTAGATTGTCCTTGAAAAAACGGCGAGAACTGGAGAATGGTGGACCTGGGCATTGCAAATTAATGTTGTGGGGTTACAATTGCGTTTTATTGACTGTTATTAGGCACTTATCTTTGATATTTGTTTTTCAAAAGCCAAGCCACACCCAGACCTCAGCTTATTCTGTTTTTCACATTTTTTTTGAAAATGATTTCGGGTAGATCAGACCAGAAACAGGCGGTGCTCATAACCCTTTTTTTTTCAAAACAGCTGGTGTGATTGGCAAACTCACGGGTGTGTGTAGAGACTTCTAAGGGGTTAAAGAAGACATCTGTGAGCACATTGCCATTATGTAAATTATCTCTTTAAAGTTGTGCAGATTTGGGAAAAAAGAAAAAGGAGGGGATCGTTATGCAACATTTCAATTTATAGAGAGATTTTCTAACTTCACCTGTGATAAAAGGTCTTTTTCAACCTCTTTACCAACACTCATAAGTACATCTGTACAGTAAAGATACTTTTGAGTTGTTAGTGCCCCCTAGTGGAAGGGAAACGTATTGTTTTTGCTTAAACTCAAATCACATATGATTTTCGAACACAACATCAGCTGTTTTTTTTTTTTTTTTTTTAAATGAATTAGAAAGGCTACCTGGTTTCCTGCGTTGATGGGTGACAGGATAATGTAATTATCTCCGTTCGCTGCCTTCACTCGTGTCCCTCTAAGTGTCTGCGTGCCAGGCTTAACTTCCGGTGCTCTCCTTGTCTCTTCCCACAGTCCCCCTGCTCCTCTGCCCCCTATCTCAGACCCGTTGTGCGCCACAATCCTGTGCCGGGTGGGCAAAGGTGGGACTGGAGGGACCTTCTCGCTCCTCTTAACTTTCGCCGGGGAGGCTGGGGTGTCATAGTTGGAGTACTTGTAAGAAGGATTATGGATCAAACCCTCAAATTGTGTTTTCACTGAAAGTCCCGTCCGCCAGACTACCACTGTGATCTCTCTGAGACTGTTTCTGGTGAGAGCGACAAGGAAAAGGAGAATGAAAAAGAAGTTAAATGATTAAATATTTAGTGCACTCTTGTAAATAATGATTCACTGGGTCATCTATCCAAAAATGAGCTTCTGGTAAATGATACGTACAGTTTAATGTTAAAATGTACATATATCTTCTGAAATTGACCTTTTGTACCCCCACGGTGACTTTGAGTGTCACCATGAAGTATATTCTGAAAAAGTTTATTTTCAAATGTAAACCTTGTAAAAATGAATACCAATATATTGTTGTAATACCAAATGAACACAACAAATAGAAAAGAGTTGAAGTTCTGGTGATGGTCAAATCTGAGTAAAACTAGACGTTATTTTATTCTTTCACATTTCTTTGTTTTTACAACAGAATACAAAAATCTTGTTTCTAAAATGCATTTTATCAAAATGTAATGCAAATATATTTGTTTTGTTTTTTTAGTTCACTGGCCAAATCTAACACAAGATAAAGTCATTTTTGTATTCAGGAATTAAACAGAGTGGAAAATACTCTTAGATTACTAAACAATGTGTTAATTTTCATTAGATAATGTAAAGATCTGTGGTTTCTTAACTAAATGGAACAAGTAATGTAAGCAGTAATATAAACGTACCACCAACAGCATAGCTTTTCAACATTAGCCTTAAAGCATTTTGGGTGCTGTTATTATAACAATTGCTTCTCAACCCCCAACCAAGAACTCCATTTAGATTTTCCACCAGCAGCTACACTCCTTCTTTCACAATTGTCGTGAAATTTCCTTTTGATATGTTTTTTTTATGTTAAGACTAAATTACAAAGTGCATATGTGGGGTAATGTATATTTTATTACACACACACACACATATATGTAGATATGTTAATATACACATAGAGTGTTACTCAAAATAATAGAATAATTATCAGGTTTGACAAACAAAACTAGAGAGACGTGGAAGATAACAGAAGACAACCATCGATATGGAACGAAGAATAACCAGAATGGCAAGGGCTCAGCCAATGATCAACTCCAGGATGATCAAAGACAGTCTGGAGTTACCTTTAAGTAGCGTGATGGTTAAGGGACGTCTGTGTGGGGCTAATCGACTTTCAAGAATCCCCCCGTTAAAAAAGGCATATGAAGAGGAGGTTACAATTAGCCAAAGAACACATCAGCTGTCCCAAAGAGATTTTGTAGAGTCATGAGAGTAAAACTGTTCTTTTGGGCTACAAACAGTTTGTTAGAGGACCCAGAAACTCTGAGCGCCAACTAATATTAACTTTACCTGTTTAGCAGATTTGATTAGCATGGTCGTAAGGCGTCGATTTAACATAAAACAAATAAATACAATTCATTTGATTATTAACAGTATAACATTATTAGTTGAATCAAATATGTTGCGATTTTATTTACAGTTTTTATTTAAAGTCAATCGCCAAATGCAAAACCTTTCAAGGACAATTGGGGGGGCAGTGCCAACTGAAAAGATTGTTTTTTGTTTGTTTGTTTGTTTTAAACAGACAAATTATTCCAAGGTAGTGTGTTTGACACAATACACACAACCTGAGCCTAATTTTATTTTTGAAGGTACGATCGTTTCAGATGAAACTTTTAATCTAATTTTTGACTTGTGGGCTGATCTAGAAAATACCATTTCTGTGGCAAAGCAATGGTAAATGTAAACAATGGTGGGATGTCAAAGAATAACAGGAGGAGGAAGCAGCGATAAAAACAGTAAGCAGTAGACAAAACAGCAACTTTCTGTTATTAAGTTGAAACCAAATTTTTCTGTGGTATTTCCACATAAATTTACAGGAATGTCACAGGAGTGTAGTCACTGTGGATTTCAAAGGCTGGTTGTCATGCCTCCTAATGTTGGCTTCATTGTTATTAGTAGGGATGAGTGACTACAGCATTATCTGTATCTGTTAACCATATGAATTATCTGTATCTGTACTCGGAGTGGGTGGGGCCTAACGCGGAAGTGGGTTAGATTTAACCTGGAAGTGGGTCATGTTGTCTTCAATGTCTTGAAATGGGCAGGGCTTTAACCGGTATGTTATTTTAAGCGTGCGGTTGATATGGGTTGATCAGAAATTGTTCTATTTATTGCTGATTAGAAAACTATTTACATGACAGCATCAGCATTGAGCTTCAGATCAGTGGTTTTGATCCTGATAACAAACAAACTATATACAGAACAAGTTTTGCAACAATAAATACAACACATGCGATTGCAATTATGAAGGAAAATGTAATGAACAAGAGTTTTCATTTCAACACCTTGAACAGTGTTATTTTTATTTTATTTTTTTTATTTCCACACCAGGTATGTGTGAGTGAGTGAGTGAGTGAGTGAGTGAGTGAGTGAGTGAGTGAGTGAGTGAGTGAGTGAGTAAGAGAGACAGAAAGAGAGGGGGGGGGCTGTGTTCTACATATCAAATAGTTCAGATCTGCATTGACTTTAATGAAGACCAGTTGTTCCACATGGCTAGGGTCTAAGTTTGCACGCTGTGGACTGACCACATTTCCAGCTGTGCTAAAAACACGCTCAGACTGGACACTTGAGGTGGACAACTGAGATGCTGCAGTGCAAAGCGTGTAAGACAGGCAGAGACGTGAGTCGCTTTTACCAAGCACCACGTCTGAACAAACCCCACGTTTACAAAAACTCTACTGGTTAAAAAGTAAGTACTACAAACAAACCAAAGTAAAAAACAAACCTGAAGCTGAAGAAACCCTAAACGTTAACGGAAAAAACCCTACTGTTATAATCTTTTAAACGAACCTCATGTTTAGGTATTTAACTCAAGGACACGTCGTTTTGACTACACTTTTGTTGATAAACAAAGATCAGAAGCATAATTAACACAAATCTTTAGTGTGAAATAACAAAAGCAATAACATGAAAGTATCTTTTAAACTGTCACTGTTAAACAAGTACAAATGTTACTATTTACGGGTTAAGAGAAAATAAACGGGTTTAGTGGAAAAAGAGGATTGGTAAATCCATTTTAATTCCAAAAACATTTGAATAAATATTCAAACAAAGCAAGTAAATAAATATTGGTATCATACCTAATTGCGTAGGCGAGATCCACACACTTCCAGTGTTTGACCGGCTGACCATTCAACTGCAGCACAGTGTCTGACTTCTGCAAACCCGCCTGATCCGCTGGACCACCTTAAGCACCCAAACAGAGAGAGGAGGGAAAATGTCTTGATTCATTTTTTAGTTAAATCCAGAAGGGTGTAGAATAAATGGATAAAGAAATGAATGATCAATAATTAGTTAAGTTGGCGTCTCAAACAGTGGGAATGAGAAACGTTGTTTTAATCTTCTGTTCTGATGAAGTGTAACTTTCACTTTAAAAAGCACTTGAGCTGTAAACAAATTGTTTTACAGGTCATTTGATGCTATGGAGACATATGGCACTAGCACGAAACAGGCTAAACACAATCAAGAATCTCTTGCCTGGATCGACAGCCTGTATTCGAACGGGTGAGTCGGAGCAGATGGTGAAGCCAAAGCCATCCTTTCCTCGTAAAACAGTCACCTACACACGCACAAGCAAAACAAATCATCCATTTCAATCAAATAATTTAACTGCCAACATTTTTAACATTGATACACAAATAAAAATATGGGCTTGAACAGGAGAAGTAGTGATGGAGCTGGTGGAGTTTAACAGCTGGACATCTTCTCCTCACTAATGCCTCATTTACTTCGTCATCACTGGCCACAGCTAACCATATGTGAAAAATCCATTTTTGTATTCAGCAATTAAACTCTTACATCATTAAACAATATGTTTGTTTTCCTAAGATAATTTAACTTATTGTGGTTTCTTAACTACATGTAACAAGTAAGTTGTATTAGTTTCACAGCAATACAAATGTACCACCAACAGTGTAACTAATCAACATTACCTTAATCACTGAACAGGGGGTTCTGTGCAGCACAATTTTCTTAAATGGTTGAAATGTGTCCTATAAAATATTTTTATTATATGTGTGGTATCAGATTCTTCATGGCTGTTAACAGCTACTAAATCAGATCAATATTTATTGTCCATTTTTTGCTCATATCTCTTTATCTACCTCAATTATCATCAAAACGGTTTAATTAAGTCCAGGATTTTTATCATTGACTTCCATTATAATGAGCATTATTGATTACAATGTCATGACACCAAATAATCCTGCATTCTTGATTGTTGGTTCCTGTTGGGAAGAGGTAGAATTTGAGATTTTTTCTGTTCATCACCATTTAGAAACATTAACCTTGCAGATAGGTTGGTATAAAGAGAGAGAGAGAGAGAGAGAAAGAGAGAGAATTTATTATGAACCAAACTGCAACAACAGCTGAGCAATGGTGATTGAGTATCGTATGAAAAGTACAAGAGTCAAATTAACTGAACATTGATACAAAACTTGAGGATGGAGACTTTCAAAAAATAGTTTGGTGTGTTCAGTCGTTCCATCACTTGAGGGTCTTTACAAATATGTAAATGGTCAAATAACTCAATGAATAATGGTTCAAAATTGTCATTAACAATTAAAAAAAAAAAATCCTCTTCCCAGCAGGAATGACCACCAACGGTCAGTCATGAATGCATGTTTGTCATGTACAAGACTGTGATATAAGGTAAAAAAAATCAGGCCTCAATCAGTCTTGATATGTAAATAAGTCTTTTTTTTTCTCGAAATCAATGAAACCATGTAAAGTCTTGGAAGCTACAGGGTAAAAATCATGGACTACAAAAATACTTGGTGTGTTTGGTTAGAGATCTTAGTGATAAAGAGAATTGTTTAAAAATATGGAAAAAAAAATGTTATTAAATTTGCCCAAAGCATATTTTTGAAAAAACTTTTAAGTTTTCCTAAAGTATGTTTAAAAATAAGTTTTGTACCAAAAATCCTTCAAATTGATGAAACAGAGAAAAAGTTGTGGCCAAAGTTTGACTCAAAAAGAAAATCTGAAAATATCCCCCACTTCTCTTTATTTAAATGAACTAGGTCTATTTAAACATTGCTAAACAAATAATTATACACAAATAAATACACACATTAGCATTATATAAAAAGCCAGCAACTGTGTTACAGCTTTTAGGCCGATTCAACAAAAACCATGAGGATGGATTACTCACCCAGAACTAGATGATATCACCACTCTCCACCATATCACAATCTTGATAACAATACTGTTAATGGGAGCCAAGATCTTCCTTTCAGTAACACTTTTACTGACGCTCAGTTGCAGAGGCAGCTTTCTAACTGACGGGAAATCCTCTTTGCTCATCTACTTTGAGATCGTCCCAACTTAAACACATTAAACAATTAGACAGATCCACTATGTGTAATCTTACATGGCTGACCTTCACTGAAC
Organism: Danionella cerebrum; assembly: GCA_007224835.1. Classification (NCBI taxonomy): domain Eukaryota; kingdom Metazoa; phylum Chordata; class Actinopteri; order Cypriniformes; family Danionidae; genus Danionella; species Danionella cerebrum. The sequence continues at coordinate 21,353 of SRMA01026917.1, forward strand.
CAAACAGCGCATACACATGCTTTTACTCGGAGCCAAAAACCATTAAAGCCTTTTAACTGTGACTTCCACAGGACACAAGCTGGAACGTCATTCAATGAATCATCTCATTAGGCACCAAAACCCTTATATAAATAACATTGGGGCATAAAATTAGGTTAAAATGTTTAAAACAGTAGTTCTTACTAACCCTTAGTAGCGCAATAATTCAAGGTGTGAGTTGTCAAATTTAGAGTTTTGTAAACATAGTGTAGTGGGTGGCGAGAGAGACACAGAAACACTGCATTGTTCAGGGCCTTTATTAAAATAGATGGCACCATAATATATAATTAAAAGTCACTCAGAGACTTTTGCGGGCTCCCAGGAAGTGCACTGGGGAGTGCTCCGGGGTACCTTCACCCCTGTTTCAAAGCCAGAGGAATAGGTTCTTCTGTGGCTGTCTCCTCTGTGATCCCTGGGCTTCGAGCTATGGGCCCGTCTCCGTGGGCCAACGCCTTCAGGGCCATGGATGGCCAGAGTGCTCCAGAAGCCTCCAGAAGCCAGGAGCAAAGGGATTGCAGAGCCCCCTATAGTCGACCCGTCGTGTTTAAATGGACGCAGCCTGATGATGCGCAGCTGGCTCGTAACAATAGGTTGTTTTGAGTGGGAGAGGACTGCTCTGCCGTTAAGGTAAGTCTGGTATTTAAACTCTCTTGTAGCAACTGCATTGTCACCTAAGCATCCTGCAAGCCATGTGTGTAGAGGTAAGTACACCAGGAGAGTCTCAGACTTTCTGGACTTTTGTAATATGGCTTGACTACGCCAAGGTTGCTCTTCAGCCTGGAGGGGACGGGACTAAACAAGACTGTGATTTTTACCGTGATACAAGTGTCAATCTGAGCAGATTGCGTGGACTACATTTGGCCACAACAATGGAACAATGGCTGCAAAAAGGAAAGCGGCGTAACAGTGGAGTTGGGAGGAAATGTTGGCATTAACATCTGTAGCGAACCAACGTTTCAATTCCAATTTGAAAACTGCATAAACAACCACAAGGTGTGGGAGGCAGTTTGGGAAAAAAGTGTGTCCATCCGCACAGAATACAATCCACTGGGTGAAATGCAAGCTCTTCTTGTTAATTTTTTTCATTTTAAATCACTCGAAGTGTAGTAGCCCTAAAAAAAACGGAATATATTACCGGAAACTTGAATTGTGGAGTGACAGAGATCACATCCAAAACAAATGTGTTTTACACAAAAATAATTTCCGCTATCTCAGACATCCGCGTTTGGACAGGATTAGATTTCTCTGATGAGTGGCAAAAACAGATATTTTGCAATGGGATTGTGAGAGAAAAACACAAAGTACATCTGAGAAACGGAAATTTCTCTAACTACCCCCAGTGAAACCAGACCCATCTTCTAAGATGAACCTTGCCTAAATGGATTTTGAGGTGATCTGATGTTGTCTTCTGACCATATTTTAGAGTTTTCTCTATCATGTCTTGGAATGGGCAAAATCCAAAATCTGTGCTTGCTCCATTACCATACAACCAGACCTTTCTGCCTTCTCCGTGAGAGAGTTCAGCTTGCCTCACAGCCTTTGATCCTAGAAGCAAATCCAGAGAAAGTACTGCCTGTCAACACAAACATGAGCCTTATTCCAATCCACTTAGGCTCTGATGTAGGACCATCCTGAGTCAGTCTGTGGCCAATGCCCAGTCCCATCTTTGGAATGTTTCTGACCCATTCACTCTAGATCTACCGTGAGGACCAATCCACTCATGTGCACCATGGGAACCACTTAGGTCCACCCTAGGTCCCAGTTCAGCCTCCCTTGGGTACTGGTCCCTTCGTCTACCCCAGGGGTGCTCATTACATCGATCAGTCGATCGCGGCGTGAAATTGAAACAATATCAGCCGATCATCCATCACGTCACAGTTCAGTAAAGTCAGCTGCAGATTCACGGATTCGATTTTCTCTGCTCAATAGCTCGAGACCAAAATGTTCTTAGTAAACAAATAATAGCTATTTTTAATCTGTGTTATGTAGCGGACAAATTACAAAACGTTTTTTTATCAAAACAAGTTTCCCTCGGCATTCGCAGAAACACATTACCGTCTATGAGCAACCCGCTGACATGGAATCGCTTAGGGACCGTCTGCAAATTACCAGATCCAAAATATGTTTTACCCAGAATATGCTTCATAACTTCATTCTAAATTACTCTATTACAACCAAAATCAAGCAACACGCCACTCCTCACCTGCATATTGTACTGCACGACTCAGCTTCAATAAAAAAAAATTTAAACATTTATTAGAGCATCATTTTTATTCTTGATTATTTGGATTAAAGCTCAATTGCTCCCATAAAAATCATTCTATTACCATCAAATTCAGGTCACACACAACTGTTCTAATGATTCAATTCAGTGCAAGTCATCAAATTAAACTCAGGTTATTACAAAAAATGTAAATTAATTATAATGTGTGTTTTGTCAATTCTCAACAAAGTTGAAAATAAATTCCGTTGTGGACTCAAGAAGACAGTCATTGGACAGAGGGTACTGTCATGATCAAGAACTGTCTATTTGTCTTTGTTTTGGGTTATTTTGATTTGATTTTAGTCCAGCTACCAAAATTTCCATTGATCTCACTCCCTCATAATTGCTCCTAATCTGTTATCATAAGCATTATCACGCCCATGTATTTCCCTTACTCACTTCTCAAATAGCCGTTTGCCATTCGTCCTTTTATCATCATTGGTTTGTTTTTTGGCTTTCAGTGCATTTTTGAGGCTCAAAAAGTCAAAGAATTTCACACATACGTCAGAAAATTGACATCAAATTATGTGAATGCTGAAAAATTGCTCTATAGTGCCACCTAGCGTATTTCAGCTTATGTTGCACTCTCAGTTTGTCGTACAAGAATGAAATGCAGCAAACATGTGTAGGGTACAAAGTAATCAGAAGATATAATCAGCGTATTTCAACATAAGTAATAAGGATTGCACTTCCAAATTTGACAGGAAGTCCAGTATTTTGCAAAAAAAATCTCAAACTCGATCAGTCTTATCTTAAGGCATAGGGGATGTTACATGGCATAGCTTTTTTGAATTTTTGAACTTAACTTTAACGGTACACAAGCATGAAGCGCTAAAAGTTAGCTGATTTTGTCTGTTTACCTCCAGGAGCAGCCATCGCGCCGGTGTCCTCATCAGTCACGGAGGGCGACGCTTGTGGTGGGCATGTTGTTGGAGGCTTTGAGTCAGGAAATTACTGAGAGGATGATGATGATGACTGCACCGGCGTGATCTCCTTGCAGTAAATTAATTTTGTGTACTGTCAGGTGTTTCATCATTTTTTATGTGTTGTCAATCTTGAATGCGATAATCTCTTTACAAATATTGCATCGTACGCTGTTGCCGTAAATCTTGGCATAATGTAGCCATACTTTTGATCGCTTAAACATAGTTTGCGTTAAAGTAAGTGTAATGTACATTACAGCCTCACCTCACATTTCACAAGCTCTGGGCGAAAGGGCGAGTGGGTGGGTGGGGCGGTAGCTGCCGTAAACATGATTTTCAAGGCCGCTTCGCCGCAGCCAATCACCAGCATTTGATCCGGGCACGTTAAGGATGCCACACATTTTCTAGCTCACTGACGTTAACAAGATAATACCCTTAGGTATCGAAATTTGGTATTGAACGAAAATGATTTTTTCAATATTCGATAGTATCGAGACGATTCGGTCAGTGCATAAAAAAGTAACAAGCTCAATACCCAGCCCTAGTCATGACACTGCAGTTTTGATCAGTTAAATTGCCTGTATTGTTCAGTAATTTTAACAATTCTCACTTGAATACATCTTCTAAATAAGGATTGGTCATAGTGCAACAAACTTCAGTATTGGCCCTGAAAGTGCTCAAGCCCCTTTGATCACTGCTTGCAGCTTTTTTTATATTTAAGTAAAAACATTCTCTCTTTTGTTACATTGAGTTTTACATCACAGATGCTAGCTTTGAACATGATGGCTTTTGTTGCTGGTGGCTATTTCGAAGGTTCTTTTATTCTTTAACTAAATGGATTCAAGGAAATCTGGAGTGTCTGACAGAAATCTAACCACAGTGCACTCTTACATTGACCATTCATCCACTTGGACCCAGAGAAGGCAGTGATGTTTCTGGGAAAATGTACACGTATGTTCTTTACATGTTTCTTTATATGGTTTTATTTAAATAGAATTTGTAGAGGTGCCAATGAAGCCTAATGGTCAAAGAGTTTAAACCTATAAAACTGAATTATATGAATAATAATTTGTTCTCAATCATTTTGACTCTAATCAAATAAAAAATGTCCTAATGTAACGCTTGCTGACCTTCCTTTTAGACGCGTTGTAATTGTCACCATGCTCCATTTTGTCTCCATTCCCCTAGAGGTCCCCGTGTTTCCCTTCTGCCTTTGTTTTCCTCGTGTGTTCTTGTTTACTTTATTTTTATCACCTGTGACTTGTTCCAGCCCGTATATTAAAGTTATTTTCTCCTGTTGCCTTATTGTCTATTTGTTTTCTCCCATCGTGGTTTTCCTTATAGATTTATTATACTGTTAAAATATTTTTATATTCCTCATTTCGAGAAGAATCTGAGTTGTGTGTTTTGCTATACAGTATTACTTTTTCTTTTTTTTATAAATCCTTGTTTCCTGGATTGCCTTTTGGAGTGTTTTTCGTTTGGGTCCAACACAACTGCCCCTTTGGCTCAGTGGTTCACACTCAGTGGTGACAGTAATGAGGATCAAAAAGTTTTCAATATGGTTTGAATATTTTATGCTTAATGTAGAGCCAACCAAGAATAAAAAGCTTTGGTGCACATTTGAGTACAGAAATCCAATAGAAATCATTTTACAGAAAGATGCCACTCACCGTTAAGCATTGCATATTGGCAGGGTTTGAAAAGGCAGAAGCATGGCTCTCTTTCACAACATCTGAAAAAATCCAAAAAGCCTTGAGTTAAATATGTTTCTTAAACATAACCCTATACAAACAATCTGTAGGTGTGCAAATGGGTTAATCAAGCAAGAGATTAAGATTTATTTTTTAAAACCAAGATTGAATGAATAATCAAACTTTACAATACCTTTCCATTTAATACCATGTATTTTATTTATTAATTCTTTTTTTATTAATTTATTTAGCAAATGCTGCCATTATGTCTGAAACCAAATGATCTGTGTTCAGCAATGGCCTCAAAATATTAATGTATGAGTGCTGGTAGCTGGTACTGCTGCTATAGCATATTATACATACTTCCATAATAGTATGTTAACTTGTGATGTAGAAATGAGATTTGTATTTTAATCTGTCAATATTAAACTTTTGAACCCCAAAGACGGAGCAGGTGGACTTTGGCAGCTGGACATCAGCTCTGAGGGGATGCCTGTTTTACTTTGTTCTAGATGTCTTATGCAAATGCCTTAAGAGTTCATTGGCCATCCCTATGTGTGGGATTATATTTTCTGTTCAGGTTCATCATGAATACAATTTTAAAATGCTCTCTTCTGGTAGTTTTTACCAATTAAACAGAATTTGCTGTTTTCTCTCTTATAAATGCAATTTCTGCAGAAATACTGTTGGATTAACTTTCAATTTTAATTAAAAATCTTCTTAAGAGAGTTGGGACCAGAAGTGCTTTTGAACTGCTTTATCAGATTGAGGATCACAGAGATACAAATGTACCACCAACAGCAAAACTCCTCAACATTTTCTGAATTTCTGACTCTAATCAAGCTAATTACAGCTCTGCTTCTGGTCACATGATCTGTTTTATAGACTTGAAATGCAACAAAATGTTTTTAAACGCTCTATATGTTTTAATAGAGAATTGATGGAAAAGGTCAGAGAACTCTTTAATTAAGAAATCTGCAACTTTTTAAACACCACATCCTGATGGTTGCAACGCACCTGCAGGAGAGTGTGACCCTAAAATGGTTTGTCCTTAATATTTGTTTTAAATCAGATTCTAACTTTCATAGATTTTATTACAATTAAATCTGTGAAACGGACAGGATACATTCAGATGAGTCGTACATGATCAGACAAAGCACATTTTTGGTGAAATACAAACAAAACATTACTTGCCAAGTGCAAACACACAATAAACTGGTGGTTAGTGGACAAAACCTTGACTTATGAGAGTGAATCTCAAAACTAGAAAGCACATCTCACCAGTAATGAGATTCGATACATGGCACGGACTGTCCTCATGCCAAACCTGACACCTAGTGCTAAGAAACTAAACCGGATTCAAGGTGCTTGAATTCATTTAAGCCCATGTTTCAAAAATGGCCACACCCCAATTATAGTGTTAAGTGAGAAAATGTGAAAACTCACATTTATAATATTCTAATGAACAGGTGTCAACCACAGGTGACTCTAATGATTCAATTAAGATGTGTCCAGCAGACAGGGGCATTACTTAGCTAAGAAAAGTTCATGTCCTATTTCATGCTGTCAGTAGTGGCTCCCCATGGAAGAAAAATGTAGAAAAATAAGAAAGGAAAACATTTCTGTACACAGAAAAGCAAAAGCTTTACATGTAGGTCAAATTCTGTTACAAAAGTGGTCGAAACATTTAAAAAAGATGGAAGGTCTCTGTACCATCTCACAGAGATGTCCAGGCCATCCATGGCAGGTAATATCTTGACAGGAGCATCTTCTGAGAGAAGGGTTGAAGAAAATCATCTGTGAGTTCGCTGTAGTTAGCAGTAGAGAGATAAACTGGAGTGACCGTGCAGAGGAATGGCATGCATGGGTATTGTCCACAAATCAACTCTCTTCTAAAGCCCTTGAACAAGAAAAGGGCTTTAAAAATCATGGTGCTCATATAAAATACTAGATGTTTTAGGTTTTGATGCGGGGTGTAGTCATTTCTGCTCAATCACCTGGCCCAACATTTTTACAAACCCAGTGGGTTTGTCAATATTACTAAACTTCTTCTTCTTCTTCTTTTCCTTTCGGCTGTTCCCAGTTCAGGGAAGCGAATCATCTGTTTCCACCTAACTCTGTCCTCAGTATCCTCTACTCTTGCACCAACTACCTTCATGTCCTCTTTCAGCACATCCATATATCTCGTCTTTGGTCTTCCTCTTGACCTCTTGCCTGGCATCTCCATCTCCAGCATCCTTCTTCCAATATAACCACTATCCCTCCTCTGCACATGTCCAAACCATCTCAACCTGGCCTCTCTGACTTTGTCTCCAAAACAACCAACCTGAGCTGTCCCTCTGATGTGCTCGTTCCTAATCTTGTCCATCCTCGTCACTCCTAAACTGAACCTCAACATCCTCATCTCTGCCTCTTGTCTCTTCCTCACTGCCACAGTCTCCAACCCATACATCATCGCTGCTCTCACTACTGTTCTGTACACCTTTCCTTTGATTCTTGCTGACACTCTTCTGTCACACAACACCCCTGACACTTTTCTCCACCCACTCCAACCTGCCTGCACTCGTCTCTTCACCTCTTTTCCACACTCCCCGTTGCACTGGACTGTTGACCCCAAATACCTAAACTCCTGCACCTTCTTGACCTCAGCCCCCTGTAACCTCACTGTTCTATTTCCCTCCCTCTCGTTCAAACACATGTATTCTGTCTTACTGCGACTGACTTTCATTCCTATTCTTTGTAGAGCTGATCTCCAACTTTCCAGGTGTTCCTCCACCTGCTCTCTGCTCTCACTACAGATCACAATGTCATCTGCAAACATCATTGTCCATGGAGATTCCTGTCTGACCTCATCTGTCAACCTGTCCATCACCATAGCAAATAAGAAGGGACTCAAAACTGATGCTTGATGAAGTCCCACCCCACCTTGAACTCCTTTTGTCTGACCTACAGCACATCTCACTGCTGTCTTACTTCTCTCATACATATTCTGAACTACTCTGACGTACTTCTCTGCCACTCCTGACATCCTCATACAGGACCACAGCTCCTCTCGCGGCACCCTGTCATACGCTTTTTCTAAATCCACAAAGACACAGTGCAGCTCCTTCTGACCATCTCTGTACATCATTAACATTGTCTGAGCAAAAATTGCATCAGTAGTGTTCTTCCTGGGCATGAAACCATACTGCTGCTCACAAATATCCACTTCCCTTCTTAGCCTTGCTTCCAGTACTCTTTCCCAGAGTTTCATTATGTGACAATATTACAAAACAACTTATATTATTAGGAGCAAGTAAAAATTGGAAAAACAAGTTCCTCAAAAATACAATGTAAAGTAATCGACAAAATCTAAAACAATTCAAGATCCAACTAGAAAAAGAAAAAAGAAACATAGAAATTGGTACTGATTGTGTAACCACAAAGACAAAATCTGGTGCCCATACAACGGATTACAAAACCCTGAGAGCACCACTTCTAGAACTTTCCAAGAATAAATTTTCAGCCATTCTATGATACGTGGTGGAAATAATGTACAAAAGATGGCTTCATTCATGTTCAATGACTCTACTGAATAACTTGATTTTGATTTATTCTTCAAGGTGTGATAATCCACAACAGACAAAGAAAAATACCAATCTAAAAAATGGCAGATCCCAGATGAGATTATATTTTCATGGAAGTGGGATAATACCATTTTAATCCAGTCTGAACTGGTTCACAGTTGTTACTGTAGATTTTTGGAACGCTTTCATACACCAGTGAACTGTGATTTGTAATGAATAATAAAAACTTCAGCCATGATATTAGAATCAGTTATTAAAACAACTTATACAAGTCAGTTTCTAAAGGCAGATTATCCCTTTGATCAATGTAATAATATTTTTGTTCTGGATGTAATCACATCAGTCGTCTGGGGCCATCGGGTGAAAGGTTGGTTTTACCTGGACACAATGTTAAAAACCATAAATTTCACTGCAAAATTTTGAAGATTTTTTTTCAGCTTTTTGTATGCTACAGTTTAAATGTGGAAAAAAAGGTTGAAATCATTTTTTCAGAATTCATTTTTTAATAGACTCATGCGTTTGTAAATCTGACATATGACATCACTGCCTCAACAGACATATACTTCACCACACGTCACTCATGCCAGTCCAATCTGCACAGGGATTTTAGTTTCACTGGTGCTGCCCTTTTGCTTCCCAATCACAGCGGCTGTTTTGAATTAAGTAGGAATGACGCGACCCACCTAGTGTTTAATTTTGATCTCAAATATAATGTGTAGGTTTTCAAAAAGGTAGGTTTTCAAACATTTTCAATACAAGCAATACAAGAGTCATGGCACACCATTTACCAAGGTAATCCAAATTCAAATATGAGAAATGGCACAATCCTTTTTATGACAGACTTATTTGACTTCTTTGCAGAATTCATGGGAAACTATGATCGAGTTGTTCTTTGTTGGAGATTTAAATGTCCATGTCTGCTGTCAGTCCATGGGTAAGTATTTTTAGAGACTATTGATACTTGTAACATTTCTCAATATCTCACTGGAACCGCGCAGATAGATGGACACACTCTGGACAGTCTGCACTTTTTACATTTTTATTAACATCTGATTTTGGCAATTCTGCCGTTTTAGTGCTTTGACAGCTGCTTTTGACACAGTGGACCATGCAATTCTTTTAGTGTGGGTATCAGGGGGTCTGCACTGGAGTGGTTCAGGTCTTATCTGTCTCAAAGATCTTTACTGTTAAGTTGGGGGCCTCCACCTCATCTGTTATTTGTGGAGTCCCCCAAGGATCTATGCTGGGTCCCATTTTATTTTCAATTGATTTCAACATTTCTTATCACTTTTATGCAGATGACTGCCAAATTTACATGCCCATTAATAAAAATGGCAGCAGCTCCCTGACACCTTTACGCAACTATTTTAATGATGTCAAGTCTTAGTTGGCTCAGAACTTTTTAAACTAAATGAAGCCAAAAGTTATATTGTTTGTGGGTTTCAGATAGTCTTTGAATGTATATGAGAACATACAGTGCCAGTCACCAGCTTTGGCATCACTATTGATGCTGATTTTAAAATGTATAGGCAGGTAAATACAGTAGTGAGGTCTGCCTTTTATTATCTCCGGCTTTTATCTAAACTCAAGTCATGCTTATCTTTTAACGATTTTGAGCAGGTAATGAATGCTTCAATTACTTCTCGTCTGGACTACTGTAATGCCCTCTACAGTGGGATCAACCAAAAAATGTTTCATCGCTTGCAGTTTGTAAAGAATGCTGCAGCACATCTTTTAACAAAAACTAAAATCAGAGAGGAAATTACGTCAATTTTAGCATCCCTGCATTGGTTGCCGGTTTTAGAGTTGATTTTTAAGGCTTAAACAGATTGGCCCAGAGAAGCTCTTAGACCTTGTTCAGGTTTATAAAACGGACCATATTCCCTGAGGTCAGAAGGTCAGCTCCAGTTGCTGGTTCCCAGGACGAGACTTAAAACCTGAGGAGTCAGGGCCTTTTTTGTGGTGGCACCACATCAGTGGGATGCCCTCCCTCCCCTTGTTAAAAATGGCTCCCTCCGTTGAATGTTTAAATCCTAGTCTTAAAACATATTTTTATTCTTTTTTATTATATTTTTATTATTTTTATTCAGTTTGTGTGGTCCTCTGTGTCTTATTAATGTTTGTATTTTACTTATGATCTTATTTATTGTTTTTTTATTAGTTTAACCTTTTTTCATTTTAAACTAGTTTTAAACTTACATTTTATTTCTTCCAGTTATTGTTTCTGTGCAGCACTTTGGAGACTAAAATGTGCTATATAAATAAAATAGATTGATTGATTGAGTGTTTTTCAACGTTCTGGCTCAAAAAAAAGTGCAATGGCACATAAAAAAGTGCTTGGAAGAGTTAAGGAGAGTTTCATCAGTTTTTTTATACACTTTTCACATTGTTTTGAACCTGTCAACATTACTGCACCACGTATGAAAGTTAACTTTCTCAAGATATTTCACGAATTACGAACACAAACACGGTTTCAAGCACGAGCTGAGACAGATGAAGAGGGTGCTTCTGAGAACGTGTCACAGGGTTTCTCTAAGTTGTGCTACAGAACAGCACTTTCCACGTTATAAACGTTATTTCTTTTACGACACCATGACTCTAATATTTGTTATAGTACATTATTGGTAAACTATAAATAATGTTTTGCTGTGTTGTTGAATTGTTTTGAAGCATATCATACCCTTTTTTCACTGGGAGATAGGAGCACCAGGACCCAGAAGCGCAGCGGGATGGCAGACTAAACAAGTGGATTACAGAGCAGATCTGCTTGTGGTTGTTCGTATCTCGAATTTTTCTTCGCATCTCAAAGCAAAATTTTTCTCGCAAGACCTTTCATATCTCAAACATTTCGTAACTCCAAGCATTCATATCTCAGGGTACCCAGCTCCATTTTTTCCCCCACATCTAAAACACATTCAATCATTTTCTGCCCGCTTATTCCCTTTTGGGGTCACGGGGGTCTGCTGGTGCCTATATCCAATACACATCGAACGAGGGGTGGGGGTACACCCTGGACAGGTCCATTGCAAGGCAACACACTCACACCTAAGGGGAATTTAGATTATTCAATTAACCCAACCGCATGTTTTTGGGATTGTGGGGGAAACCGGAGTACATATAGGAAACCCACGCAAGCACAGGGAGAACATGCAAACTCCTTCCAGGAAGTTCCACCAACCTTCAAACTGGAAGACCACAGTGCTACCCAATGTGCCATCGTGGCGCCCATCTAAAACACATGCCCAAGGTTAATTAGCCCAAAACACATTGGTATTTAAACTAATCTAGAACTAATCTTTATTAAGCTCTTCTTTTTGTGAAGCTGCTTTGAAGCCTCTACATAAAAGCACTACATAAAATGCTGCTGACCTGACTTGTCTTGACATTCAGCTTTACGCCTCCAATGCTCTCGTACTGCCTAGGGCTTTCAGTATCAGTATTGGTGGGTATCACATGCATTCATCAGGTCTGTTTTGTTTTTTTAAACAATCACATTTTAAATAGCCATCTGAAGGCCTGCAATCACACCTAGGAAATTGTCAGCATTTCCTTGGTGAGCTAAGATCTGCATGCATTTGAGTTTGCTTTGAGGATGTGTTTGATCATCCTTTTTATGTCCACAGTGGGCGATAAATGAAGAGAAAATAAACACTTCACTGGTATAACTCTTTCTAGAAAGAGTGAAGTAATTTCTAGAAAAATTCTCACAAATTTTGACATTGTCTTTGCTTTTTGGATTTGTATTTTGTCTCAACACTTGACTTTTGTTATACAACCTAAAAACTCATTCATTCATTCATTTTCCTACCCGCTTATTCCCTTTTGGGGTCACAGGGTTCTGCCGGTGCACATTGGGCGAGAGGCGGGGTACACCTGTCCATTGCAGAACATAAAAATTGTTCATTGTAAATTTTTGAAGTAAAAAATGACTACATTTTATTACCACAACTGTACTTTTTGTACAATTTCAGGGGTTTTGTGGAAAAATTGTGTAATACAATGAAAAATATTTGGTTGAAAAAAAAAAGTGGTTGTTTTTAAAAAATGAGATCCAGTGTTGCCACTAAAAACTGTTTTAACACAAACTTTTTAAATTGAAATTGTGGCATGTACGAACAGTTTCTCTTTCTCAATCCCTCTTCCATATGTCGCTTTGTTTTTGATAGCAAAATGCAGCGCCATTTTTGTTTATTAATTCCTTTCCAATCTCAAACTTTCGCTCATCTGCCGTCTCGATCGAAAACTATGGGTGCCAATGGAGCTCACACATCTAACGGAATGAGTAGTGCAAACAAAAAAAGATTTTAGAGTACCAAATCGGTTCCGAACGACCAATGAAAGCTGGCTCTTTTGATGACGTGAGTAGGATGTAAAAGAGCTGCTCTGTGACGCTCATTCCAAGGTTTCATAGCGACTTTGTACAGGAAGTCCCTGATTTCATGAATTTCATCGTTTTTTTTCTATGCATTCTCTTCTTTCCAGATTCCCCATTTAGCACGGAGTGCATCTGTCTAACTGCAAACGCCATCTTCAGGCACTGAGCATTATTGCATCAATATCTCAAATCGAATTGTAGTTGCCTTTTGAGAGGCTCCTAATCTCAGATGGTTGCATATATTATAGTTTAAAGTTTGACATTTGTTTTCGTTATTCTGTCAAAAATAAACTGACCGTGTCTTTTTTGTAGGAAATGTAAAATCAGCAGGGGGTCAATTGTGTCTTTCCCTCACTGAATTACATAGTCTGTCTACACAAAAACGCATTAAAGAGCTGTGTGACCCAGTTTTAAAGGATGTTAAGAAGATCAAGCAATTAAAAATGCTGAGGCAACATGAAAATACGACTGAATGGCAAGTCAGAGAGGAAGAGGAATAAAGAGCTGATGAATCAGTGTGACATTAATAGGGTTATGAATCTATTAATGGTTCACTCACTCGGGTGAATCTGCAACAGCCTTTCAAAATCACTGAAAATATCTCCCAGATGTTAAAAATTGTTATATTTACTCATCAGAATAGTATTATTCGTAAAGTTTGAAATGTATCTTCATTCATGTCTTTCTTTTTACATCAAACCTGGTTTGAATCAAAGTCTTTATTTGCATGTGTAGATTTCTGCATATATAACAGTTTGATTCTCTGTTGTGAACACAATTTCTACTTCTGTGAAAAGCTGCGAAAATCACCAATGATTATTGTGTCCAAAGTTCGCAGAATACAGACCAATAATGTACAAATTTATCCCAAAACTCTGATTATTGTATTAAAATCTATGCAGTGCCAGAATACTTTGAAAAAGACAATTCCAGCACAACAAGAAATGCTCCACTCCGCCAGACTCTCACGGACCAGAGGCATGAAAACAAATAACAAGCAGGTTAAATGAGAGGCAGAGAGTTAAACGCATACCTGATCACTTCAGCCACATACTGATACAAAACGAATATAATCCCAGAAATAAATGTAAATGTAGTAAAATGTTAGTTGTTGGCAAAGCTCCCATGAGAGAATGCAATGCTGTGGTCACCAATGATCTGTGCATGTTCCTCTCTCCCTCTCTCTCTCTCCATCCCTTTCCCTCCCTCACCCCCACACTGCCTGCAGCTATCTGTCTCTGTTAAGATGCTTTTACAGAAGATTATTGTCCCTGTCTAAAGGATCAAATGTATTTAGCACAAAAGAGTTCAGATCACCAGGGTTATTGCTCGCCGGCAGATTTCATTAAAAATGGTGCTGGGGAATTCAATATTATTGTAAAATACATGAAAAGGTGTGAATTATTCAGTTTAATATGTTGAGTGATCATGTTAAATCAGTGCTCAGTGTTACATAATACTCAAATCATCACATGACACATGTATATCACAGAATGATACAAGGTTATAGCAACATGAGTAATCATATAACTCATATTATTTAATAATTATCATATTATTTTACCGTTTACAATCATGGAAAATATGTGCATAACCTAAAAAGAGATGTAATAGTGATTGTGTGCTTGCTTGATGTTACATGATGTGACAGTAAAACATGCATCTGTGTGGGACTCGATGCTAGAAAACATGACACTCCTGCGTTTGGCCTCAGGGGGAATATTAAAAATAACAAACTCAGTTCCAGATCATCGCACATTCTGGGAAAAATAAGATATACAGTGTACATATGCAGAAAGAATTCTCAGCGTTGTCCTTTTCACACATTTCTTAAGCATTCTCACATTTAAAAAAACATGGAATCATTTGATGTCCTGTGCTGACAACATGACAACCATGAGATTTTTGTAAATGACGAAAAAAAAACAAGAACTGTGTTCTCAGCGTTTAATCAAAATTGATTCCCGTTTAAAAGAATCATCCTTGGAATGAGTTTCGAGAGATAATTTGGTCTCCATTTGTGGTGGATTCAGTGGATTTGGAAAGATACAAGCCTGTGTATTACGTAAGGTTTCACAGTTGTTCAGAAGCAGTGACGTGCAGTCAGGGGAGCAGTGCCTCGCCGAGCTTTATTAGAAAAAAAAAAGAATTCAGTAATATGTACTTTATATTTATTTTTCATTTAAATTACCACGTTCAGATACCAAGAAGAGACGTGTGCAATCACTTTCTGTGGAATAAGATGGTTTTGCTGTCTCTTTGTATAAAATGTAAGTAAATGTTTGTACTATACAAGTTGAATTTACATAGTTTAGCTGATATATGTGATGCACAGTGTTTTTTATCAATAAATCTCTGTGTATAACATGTATTTTGTGCTGAGCAATCATTTAAACTGTCAGGTGAGACACACAGTTCTCAGGCCTTAAGCTAGGGGCGCTGGTGATCCAAGATATTACCACACAGAGGTTAAATAATAATAGAGTTTTTCGTAGCGGGGCGGCTTTGTAGACTGTCAGACTTTAAAAGCGGAGGAAACAAAGCAACACTTCTACAAACAAGTTATCAATGCCTTGATAAATCACTTCCTTTATAAGTAAAGGCAAGTCAAGAATAATGTAACTTTGTATGCTACAGTTTTCAACGAGTAAATTTTCAACGAAACACGTCAACAGTTGCTCATCAAATGGTGAATAAACTACTCAGCTGGGTTTTTTATGATTTATGAAAAGGAAGGAAACAACTGAAATATACACAAACAAATTAAATTATACTTTTAAAAGGTAACATAGATATCCATAAGATGGCATAAACAACTTCTAATCAATGGAAGTAGTTTCTTTTATACATTTATAGACTTTATGAGAACAATAAAGCTTTTTAAAATACTTATTACGGTGGGACGATGGTGCAGTGGGTAGCACTGTGGCCATCCAGTTTGAAGGTTGCCGGTTTGAGGCTTGCCAGTGATCTTCCTGGAAGGAGTTTGCATGTTCTCCCTGTGCTTGCATGTGTTTCTTCTGGGTACTCCGGTTTCCCCCAAAAATGTGGTTAGTTTAATAGAATAATCTAAATTCCTCTTAGGTAGTAGTGATGGGAAGTTCGGATCATTTTACGGATTCGGTTCTTTGAGTCTCGTTCAGTAAAATGAACGGATCTTTTTTCGAGTCATTTCGTTCATTTTACTAAAATATCAATAAATGTTGTGTGTACTTCCACATCTACTAGCGTTTTATACACAAACGCGAATCACACTACAAATAAGACAAAACTATAATGCTAAATTTAAAATAAATATAAATATATTACTAAAGCCTACCTGGGTCTTTTAGTCTGCTTTACCCAAACTCTGATCTGTCTTCTTTAGATTTAAATCTCTTTTGTTCGACACAAAATTACTTCACTCTGACGTTAACGTGTGCAGTCCGTGCACTCAGTCCGGACTGGCTTCTTTAGCACTTTTGTCACGTGACCGCTATAGTGCCGGGATCCGAAAAGATTCGTTCTTTTAGCGAGTCCGGGTCCTTTCGGTCTTTTCTCTTTCCGGCTCATGCTGCATTGGTTAACATTACGGAGTGGCCATGAGCCGGAACCCGAAAAGATTCGTTCTTTTAGCGAGTCCGGGTCCTTTCGGTCTTTTCTCTTTCCGGCTCATAATTTGCTAGATGTCCAATAATTTGTTTGTTACATTGTGATTTTAGTGTTGATATGTTAATGTTATTTAGTATCTTTTGATTCTAATTTATTTTTTATTTATCATTATTATATAGCTCTTTTGGCACAAACGTGTTATTTATTTTAAAACTTACTTATTTGTATAACTTTACAGCTTGTTTTGCACTTTAAATGTCTTTTTTTTATCTTTTTAAGGTTGTATTTAAAAAAATAAACAATCCAAGAGTGTGTATAAAATGTTTATAATCACTGAAACATCATATGCTACAAACAATACACTGACAATCTTTACACTGATTGACTTATTATATATCAACTTAATAAATTCAAGAATTAAATGCATAAGTTATTTAGTTAAAAGTTAGTAAATATCATTGGCAAGTTACTTTTCAATTATATGACAACTTGAAGGGAATTTATTATAAACTAAAAATAAAGTGACTCAGAAATGCTATATGAATCTTAGGCTATGTAAGGTGTTGTATGATAAAGATTTAAATACACTTAAAACACAACAAACACAAAAACCTTGTCTCTGAAAATGATTTTATGAACAAATTAAGTCTTTATTAACACATTATGTGTTGACCACCAAAAACTGTTAAAAGCAGTAGTAGTAATAAATATAAAAATAATAGTAATCGTTCACTAATCATGAACTAATGTTTGCACACTGACTTTGCCTAACGTTGTGGCGTTGTCACGTGACAAAAGAACGAAATGACCCGGAGACTCGCAAAAAGACCTAATCTTTCGGAAAGACTCGCAAAAAGACCTAATCTTTTCGGGTTCCGGCTCATGGCCGCTCCGTAATGTTAACCAATGCAGCATGAGCCGGAAACAGAAAAGATTAGTTCATCTTTCGAGTCATTCGGGTCTTTTCGTCTTCTGTCATTGATGATGAATGGGTTACGCTCGGAAAACCACAAGAATGATGCGCATGCGCCAATGAACGAATCCCTCTCCAACACGACTCGTTCATACGGAGTCACAATAAAGATTCGTTCAAAAAGAACGAATCGTTCTTGAACGACACATCACTATTAGGTATGAATGTTGCCCTATGATGGACTGGGGACCTGTCCAGGGTGTACCCCCGCCTCTCGCTCAATGTGCGCTGGAGATAGGCAGCGGCAGACCCCTGTGACCCCAAAAAAGAATAAGCTGGTTGGAAAATGAATGAATTTATTTGTTACTCTGTTGGGTTCATATGTTTGTAAATCTGAGTGATGACGTCTGTGCCTCACCAGCCATGAACCTCACTGCACGTCCCTGTTCAGAGCATAAACCAGGCATGAAGGTTGTTTTCTATAGACACATTTGTTTGTTTACACTTGCCATAGCAACATGCACGAGGTAACTATGACAAAAGCTGTTTGACAAAAATGTGGAGAAAACAGAGGATTTGTGGCACGCCATTTCTTTCCTGTGTCCTGTGAGAAAGCGCAATGAAACTGAGAGATTAGGACCACAGAGCGGCTCTTTTACATCCTGCTCACATCATTAAAAGAACCAGCTTTCATTGGTCGTTCTCCTTGCGAAAAGCGGATCTCACTCAGAAACTCTTTTTAATTGCCATCACTAGTTCGGTCAGATGTGTGAGCTACTTGTCGCCTGTGGTTTTCGATTGAGGCACGTTCTTCGACGAAACTATGGACCGAAAATTTGGATTAGTGCAAAGAGGCTTTAGTCAGGGAAATAACCCAATGGTCACTCTATGGAGAGAGCTGAACCTTCCAGAAAAACTACTATCTCTGCACCCTTCACCAATCAGGCTATGGCCTGATGTTAGCCGCTCCTAAGTAAAAGCACATGGAGCCACCTGTAGTTTGGTGAAAAGCACCTGCAGAAAATTCTCTGGTTCTGATGAGGCAAAAATGTTATACTTTGGATTGAAAACCGGGTGGTGGACAAAGTACACAAACCAAGCACAGTGGTACCCCAAGATACGAATGCTTTGAGTTACGAAATTGTCAAGATACAAAAGGTCTCACGGGAAAGTTTTTGCTTCGAGATGCGAAGAAAAATTTGAGATACGAACAAAAACAAACATTTCTGCTCTATTTTCCACTTGTTTGTCTGACGTTGCGCTACGCTTCCACGTCCTTGTGCTCCTTTCTCCCTTTGAAGAAAGTTTTAAGTTGCTTTAAGGGGCTGATATGCCATAAAACACTTTTAATCAGTTTTAAATCGAGCAAAACATTATTTATAGATTACCAATAATGTGCCATAACAAATGTTAGAGTCAAGGTGTCGTAAAATAAATAATGATTATAACGTGGAAAGACCTGATCTGTAGCTTCTGTTAACGTTAGAGAAACCAAAGTTAGTCTCTCCATCCCTTCTCACAGACTCAGTATTCTTTATGCTTGTGCTTGAAACCGTGTTGGTGTCAGTAATTCGTGAAATATCTCGAGAAAGTTAACTTTCATACGCAGTGCCGTAATGTTTTCTGCCATCCTTTCCATCCTTTACACATCGCTTCACTCAATGTAAGGTTTCACATTTGTGAACATATTACGTATTTTACTTGTGTTTTATTCTGTTTTATTATCATTTATTACAGTAACAATGTTTAGATTTTAGGATTGAAGAAACGTTATTTGATTTTTCTCTGGTTTTCCTTTTTTTTCATCTACTTATACTGTTGTTTCTGAGAGCCGTTGCACAGATTAGGCGTTTTACATGTAAAACTTGCTTCGAGATACGAAATGATCGAGATACGAAAGTCACCCTTTAACGGATTAGTTTCGTATCTCGGGGTACCAATGTACTTGAGTTAAAGTAGAGATATAAAATATTACTCCACTAAAAGTAAAAGTGCTCCCTTCAGAATTCAGTAGGGAGTACTTTTCGCCATAAAATGTACCGGTACTTATCCAAAGCACTATGATTTATCGTGGCTATAAAACCACATACACATACACATACACAATTAAACCCTTTTCTACAATCTACAGTAAGATTACTTAATTAAAAATGACCACCAGAATGAAAATCACGTGCCTCTACGTGTTTCTGTAGATTGAAAGAATTCTTCTAAAAAGGAATTTTGCAGGGCCTTTACAGTCTTTCTTTTTTTCAAGCAAAAAATGCACTGATTAGGCCAAGGGTATTGTGGCAATTGATAGTCTGAAGTTTCTTCAATCATTTATTAAGGCACAAGCGCTCTCAAAAAACGCTCCTGTTAAACTGACACTGAACTAGTGTAGATACGACCAATCTAAACAATTCGCTGTACCCTGATTGGTGGCTTGCTTTACAAATTATGTTTGTTTATCCACTCATAAAAAAAATATGTAGTTGAGCATCATGGTATTCATTCATTCATTCATTTTCCTTCCTGCTTAATCTCTTTTGGGGTCACAGGCGGTCTGCCAGTGCCTATCTCCAGGTCACATCGGGCGAGAAGCAGGAGGTACACCCTTGACAGGTTGCCAGTCCATCGCAGTGCATCACGGTATTCTCTCTTACTAAAAAAAGAAAGCAGACTAAGAAGAAAATGTATACAGATTAAACAAATATGTAGATTGACTTCTGTCTTTGGCATAAAGTGCCTCAGAGCCCACAACTTTCCAAATAGTTCTTTAGATTTTATCTCTATCCACGTGTATTGAGAGAGTGAGAGAGGGACAGACGCCAGGCTGAGACTCAGAGAAAAAAGAGGGATGACAGGAAACAGGACGAGGCAGGAGGTGGACAAGCTGCTGCTGGAGTCTCTGGGTGATTCCTCACATAATCTGCTCATTAGTGAATGAAGGTAATGAAATATTAAATGTGCCAGATGCAGCATCAGCTGAACACAGATCGAACATTCATTTGGAATATTTACCATAAAGACATGGCACTTTGTAAATTAAAGGAGAGCTTCTTTTGATCTGTTTAGTCGTTCTCTAGGTCTGGCGTATGGTTGTTTTATGACAGTTTAGTATAGATCGTCGATCACACACTGTTTGGCGTTTGACCCGGAAAATCTTGCTCTGATCGAGTTTCACCGACTTTTTATTTAAACTTTGACCAGAAGTTGACCATTTGTTATCTATTTTATTTGTTTTCGTTTTTGTATTTAAAATTAGCAAAGGAAAAGTGGTAAACAGTATAACATGAAGGAAATTATATATAGCTCTAATCACATAAGGGCTTCTGTCACAGGAACGGTTTATGCTCACAGATGTGAAGAGGATATCAAAAAATTCTAGCATGGATTAACCCTAAGAAGTCTCTGCACCCATCGGTGGTTCACCAATTACAACGTCTGTTTAGCATTAAATAGACTCAACACAGCTTCTGTTAATTTTGATTTCAAATATAATCTATGGGTCTCAAAAATTATTTTATTATTTTTTGATATTTTTGGTTTTAAACGAACATTACAAGAGTTATGGCACATATGTTACAAGGTAATTCAAATTAAAAACAAAATATTTTACAGACCCCAAGTCAGTGCCATCTAATGGTGAAAAGAAGGGATAACCATGGAAAGTACAAGACCTGTGATATGGGTTGTTTTTTCCTTGGAGCAAAAAAGCACAATGGCACATAAAAAAAAGAGCTTGGAACAGGTTTAAACCGTTTTTTTATATAACCATAATTAGAACAAGAATTCACACTGTTTTAACCTTGTCTTTGTGAATTAGTATTTTGTCTGAACACTTAATTTTTGTTATAAAACATAAAAACTGTTTGCAATACAAAAATAACAAAATGTAATACTCTTGAGTTGTATTTTTGTACAATGTTTGTTCTCGCGCTTATAAGCACTGGGGAGGTGGATGCAACAAGTCCTTTGATAATCAAGGCCGTGGCTATAGTGAGGCCAAAAATTATGTCTTTACATAATAAACAATGAAGTTGTGGGTCGTTCGCTTGGCTAGCCTGCACCATTGAGACTCCCCACCCCCCTCGCATGGTGGCACCTCATTTTTACTGAAAAATTGTACAAAAGCAACACTTTTTGACACAGACAAGCTACTTACATAATGAAAGAATATTTGTAAATTAAGAAGCTGGAGTTTTACTAAAAAATGTATTCCAAGCACTGCCACAAAAACGGTTTAAAGAGGATTTATTGTATTGTATTGTTATTGTATACAATTGTTTATTGTATTGTATATAAAGTGAAAATGGAGTATGTTATTTCCTCAACCCACTTCCTCAAACATTTTAATCATGACATTTTTTTATACTTTACAATTTTGTTACATAAAACATGGTAATTTTGGTTTATTTTTACTTTTCATCAATAATTCTAAAATATTTTCAATGCATTTTCCAAAACCTCTTGACAACAGTAAAAAATAAAGGAAATAAAACTTTTTGATGCTAATTTCTTTGTGTTCTATTGATAGTTACATGAATTATTACTAACAAAGCTGTCACACCATATGACATTTTAAATGTAAATTTTAAATATCTTGTCAGAAGAAAAACTTTTAAATACATTTTCGTTAAAAATATGACTTTCTTTTATCTCTATAGCTGTGTCCCAATTCAGGTTTCTAAAAGCCTCCGGAGGATCGTTCCTAACAAGACTTTAAGGCTACGGCTTGAGAGGATCATCCGAAGGCTGCATTAACCCTTGGTAAACGGGACGGTCTAGCCTCTTATTCTTCTTCTGTTGTTTTTTTGGCAGTTTGCTCATGGTGCATTAGCGCCACCAGCTGGAACAGTAGTATGGATCCCGAATTGAATGAATGAAACGTTCTTGTTTTATTGATATTTTTCTTTAAGTGGTTCTTTTATATTTATGTTGTGTGTATAATAAATTTGTAAGATCAGTAAATTCTTTCGTTGCTTAATTTATTTTCTAGGGTTATAGGGTTCACATTTAATTGTTCTATTTCTTTTAGTCTTTTTTTCATTTTGAATACATTGTATTAAAACATGGTCTGTATTTTCGTTTTGATTACATTGGTCACATTTCTCCCATTTATTTTCTATTTTATGTTGTGTGTAATTTAAACCAGTATGATGGTCGAGCTTCATTCTGTTTTCATAAGGTTTTTAAACTCCTTTGTCTGCTTCTGAAAACA
The DNA here is from genome assembly GCA_007224835.1 of Danionella cerebrum. Classification (NCBI taxonomy): domain Eukaryota; kingdom Metazoa; phylum Chordata; class Actinopteri; order Cypriniformes; family Danionidae; genus Danionella; species Danionella cerebrum. Next base: position 43,920 of record SRMA01026917.1, read on the forward strand.
TAAAGACTATCTCTATATACTTATTTACCATTTACTTGGCTGCATGTATTAAGGTTTACAATGAATGTTAAAAATATGTTAACCAGCTACCAGCATTTAAAGCTTGAATTTACCATCCTTTATTTAAAAAAAAAAACGTTTTACTTACATGTAAATACAAATTCAATTGTGTTTAGTGTTGATTGTAATGGAAAAAAAGACCTTAGCATTGTGGGATATCTGATGAAGGATGGGCCATGAAGGATGATCGCGATGCATTCTCGGAATTCAGGGGAAAGTAGGACGCATTTGAAGGGTGCTTTTTAAGGCCTTGGCGCATGGTTGTGACGCAAGTGGTCTTAAAATGCGCACTCGGGAGGATGCACACCTCTGGATTGGGACACAGCTAATGTAAAACACGGACAATCAGATTTGTGTTATTTGTCAACCACACACTTATTGCATTGAAAAAGGCAGATGGAACATCCCAAACCCTCATGATTGAATCCAGGGCACCCTTACTATGACGGTAAGGTTATGGAGTGACTTTTCAGACCGATCTTGTTACCACTATATTGGATCAATGTTAAAAATGGAAGTGAAATAGATCAGCTCATTAGCATAATAATTCATAATGAAGACTTCACTAATGAAGTCTCAAAATGCAATGGAAATAAAGCTGGGACAGTAGCAAAGTTTCTAAAGGGAAGGTGACAAGCACAAATGTGTTGTTTCTTTTCGTCAGTTTCATCAAATTGAATAGTTTTTGGTAAAAAAAAAAAAAAATCTTATTTTTACACATATTTAAGAAAAAGCTTTGAAATTTTTTGCACCATTTTGTGTTGTTTGTGTCACTAATTTAAACTGCTGTAAAATCTGTCAGATCAATATTTTTCCATGTATGTACCTTGGCTCTAATCGAAACTTACTTTCTTTTAATCCACGATTTTTACAGTTAACATCTACGAACAACACGAAAGGGAAGTGAACTTGAACAATGCACAAGGGTTACCACTGAGAAATCTTGGGAAGCTTCAAAAGGAGTGGACTTGGGGTGCTGGTGTGGGTCCACTCTCTTTTATCAAGTGCACAGTTAAACCAGCTGTCAACCAGGAAATTTAATAGCGCCTCTTGCTTCCTGCTGCAGATAAATATTTTGTTGATGTCATTTTTGACCAGGATTTGCTGGAAGCCACCTCCTGCTTAAATAACATGTCACTTGGTCTAACAACCAGTGAATAGCTGTATTCGATTGGCTGTCGAGCTCTTCTGAGATAAACCCCAATGAAAAGCTATTGACAAAACTTTGTTCAGAGGAAATTGGGGGAACAGAGACCCCAAAATGCAGATAGGTTGAATGTTACACAATGACAAAAATTATTTGGGGAGAACATAAGGCTACTCTTCCTGCAAGGAATCTATCCACAAACCTCCATGAAGAGAAGGATCCCTGCTTAACATGATGCCACTGTGCTGTGGAGTGAACTGAGCATGTCCCTCTCGGTCAGTGTGCATCCCTTTTTCATCACTCTTGAGACTTTGTCTAAAAATAGGTGGGGCACTTCAGGGGTAAACAGTGGACTCACCTGTTTGGAGCATCTTTGACATCATTCTGTCTGTCATAATATGTTGCATTTAAAGCGACTAGTTTTTCTTCTCTTCCTACTGTCAAATCAAATCAGAGAGTGATGATTTATTTTTAAGCTGCTGGTTTGAAGAGTCTATAAAAGTAGAGGAAAAGACACTATTTTCAAATGCCCTTAGAGCCTCATAATCAACAATACTTTTACTCTGCCTTGTCTGCACTATAAAAAGTCAGAGAAATTAAAAAGGAAATGCTGTCAATCAAAACAGTAACATTTTGCAACCTAAAAACAATTACCGGTATGTTAAATCTGCAGCAATTTGTTGTTATTTTACTTTTCTTTGTGTAAAATGCCAAACAAAAATAAACTGTTATTTTTTACACAAATATTTTGTTTAAAAAAAAAAAAAAAAAAAAAAAAATTAGTGAAATATGTTGTTGGCTGTCATTTAAACAACCAAAAATCTAACTACAACAACTGTACAATACAGTTACATGTAACCAATTAAAATGTAGATTAACCAAATATAAGATTAAAATAATTGTTTGGAAATTATGATATTTATGAGACGGCAGTCTGGACTTTGTCTACATAAAAAAGACATTTTAAAATATTCATCTGAATGGTTTTTTTTAGATATGGACCCTTCTTCTTTTCCTTTCGGCTGTTCCCAGTTTAGGGGTCGCCACAGCGAATCATCCTTTTCCACCTAACTCTGTCCTCAGTATCCTCTACTCTTGCACCAACTACCTTCATGTCCTCTTTCAGCACATCCATATATCTTGTCTTTGGTCTTCCTCTTGACCTCTTGCCTGGCAGCTCCATCTCCAACATCCTTCTACCAATATAACCACTATCCCTCCTCTGCACATGTCCAAACCATCTCAACCTGGCCTCTCTGACTTTGTCTCCAAAACAACCAACCTGAGCTGTCCCTCTGATGTGCTCGTTCCTAATCTTGTCCATCCTCGTCACTCCTAAACTGAACCTCAACATCCTCATCTCTGCTACTTCCATCTCTGCCTCTTGTCTCTTCCTCACTGCCACAGTCTCCAACCCATACATCATAGCTGGTCTCACTACTGTTCTGTACACCTTTCCTTTGATTCTTGCTGACACTCTTCTGTCACACAACACCCCTGACACTTTTCTCCACCCACTCCAACCTGCCTGCACTCGTCTCTTCACCTCTTTTCCACACTCCCCGTCGCACTGGACTGTTGACCCCAAATACCTAAACTCCTGCACCTTCTTGACCTCAGCCCCCTGTAACCTCACTGTTCTATTTCCCTCCCTCTCGTTCAAACACATGTATTCTGTCTTGCTGCGACTGACTTTCATTCCTCTTCTTTCTAGAGCTGACCTCCAACTTTCCAGGTTTTCCTCCACCTGCTCTCTGCTCTCACTATGGACCCAATGTTTCAAAAAGTTGGTGTTACAGAACCTATAGATATAGACTTTTTAATGTTTCTTACTCATTAAAATACCCCAATAATTTAAACAACAGGGACAGGTTTTGTTATCAATATATTTGTTATTTTCTTTCCAGCTACTCTAAATGTAGACAGTGTAATACGTTTGTCGACTGGTTTTGAATTTCAAACTTAACTATCTCGACAAATTAAAGAATACGATAAAATTATTTATCAGTAACCTTACAGGTGTTTGAATGTGTTTGGGCAACCGATTTTTAACAGGCTTGGATTAGGTTTTCGAGTCGATTGAGTCATGAACCAAACACCTTGATTACTTTAAAAGTTAACTACAAATGCTATGGTGAGAAAAAAATTGTAACGTTATTTTAATTACTTATTTGTAAACGTAACGCTAAGTTCTCGTGCTGTGGTGGTGGTGTTGTATGGAATTCATTTTGTGTCAAAATACAAGCGCAAATAATTTGATTACAAAGAAAAAATCAGCCTGAAAACAAAAATAATCAAGTAATTACCATGAAAAACCATTTCTAATCAAACAAGCGTAGTTTTAATTTTTGAGTTCTTTATTTTATATTCACTCTCAACACTGACACAATTTCGTTTCCTTGACAACATCCAGTATACATACAGGATCTGTGGCTACTGCCATCTGCTGGACAAACGCTGTCCTGAGAAAACCAAATACTGTAAAGAAATATCAATTTCTCCACATGAAGCTTAAGGACATGAACAGATATCAAGCAACACGGGGCGGTTAGTGTTCTCTATCTTGAGTTGTCTCTCGATTCGTGTAAAAAGGGATTTAGTTTTACTCTTATGATTATACGAACGACGTTGTACTGATACGCGCTGAACAACGTCAGCTCTGAGATGTTGAATGTGACGCCTAAACGTGAACGTCTGGTTCATTCAGCTGCCAATCAAACCATACTAGCCAATGAGGGCAAACCACTGTAATCCCCGCCCCCATGGAAGGTTTGTGCCGGAATGACAAACGTAACTTTCAGTATCAGAAACGAACAATTAGAAAGCAAAAGCGAAGATGCTGAGAGCGTAATCAAAACTCTGAGAAACAAAACCGAAGCTTCAAACGGAACAAACAAAAAATGGAGTGTATTTAAAATCAAGTCGATTTTTACGGTAATTACTTGATTATGTTTGTTTTCAGGCTGATTTTTCTTTGTTATCAATTTATTTGCGTTAATTTTTTGCTGAAATTACGTGCGTATTTTTGATTTCCATAGTGTTTTAGACTCGCGAAATTCCAACACCTCTCTGCGTGAACGCGTATTGAATCACGTGATTACACAGACTAAGCCAAGTTCAGCAACAACTGACCTATAGACCACACCTAAAGCAGACTCGTGGGCAAGTTCCAAACAAACTCTAGAGTGGTTTGTATGTGGTGAGAACATGATCGGACTCTGATCCAAACTAAACAACAAACACATGCTTTTTGAAGAAATACAGCCATTGTACTTGCTTGTGTGTGGCATTATGGGTTGGCGTTTGTCTGTTTACATGGCATCTTTCTGATGGTAGCCTATGTCAAACTTGGAGTAATCAAAGCATCATTTGCAGCATGCTTCATAAGCGGATAATATAAATCATAAAGTAAAAGCAGCGAAGTCTGTCCATTTTGATCACGTTGTCCCAGTCATCAGACGTTTTTTACTTCTATGTGCTCGCTCTTTCTAACCAATTGAAAAGCAGTCAAGAAAAATGTACGATGATGTATTTGGCCAATGAGTGGCTCATATGAGGTCATTGTTTTCAGCTGGTGCGTACCAGAGTGAGTGTGGTGTGATTGAGGGTCTAAATCTCCAGAGGATTGCAGCTCTTGGTCTAGACCAAATTAAACAAACTAGAGGTGTAAAAGTACCTCAGTTTCAATTTACTGACCCCAAATTGTGCCAATCAGTGTCATCTAGCGGTGAAAAAGATGGGATTAACTGTGAGATGGTTTCTGTTTTTCAAAGTTTTTGATACACATTTCGCATTGTTTCACCTTGTATTGCGATTTATGAGTTTTTATTTTGCCTTGATTTTTGTCATAAAACATAATACATTGTTCTCAACGATGTACGATTTTAGGATTGTTGTGGAATTATTTTGCAATGAAATGATAAAAAAAATTGTAAAAAAAAATAAACCAAAAGCTGGAATTGTACTAAAAAAAATTATATCTAGCGTTTCCACAAAAATGTTTTAAAGGTAATTTTTTAGAGCAAATTGTTAAGAAATAAAAACGCTCAAAAAGGCCCCAGACTTCCAAGGGTTTAGAGATAATCTTTCTCAAAGATTTAGATGCTAAATCTTTTTAGCTAATGATTGAGCATGCTTTGCTTGAAAGTATGAGTATGCCATCTTTTAAAACATTTATAAATTTCACAAAAGGGGGTGTTTTGTGTGGTGACGAGGTCTGGTTGATATACTGACCTGCCTGTGACCTGAGTGTATGGGGCATAGAATGGGTTTTTTAATCCTGGTGACACACATGCACTCATTCAATCTGCCGTACAAGCTGGAAAACACTATTTAACATAATCTCACAGCTTACATCTGACTGACACTGCATGAACCAAACATACGCGCCCGTTTCACCCAAGATTAAAATGATAATTTAGGACACAAACATGTTTGGTATCACACTCACTTTAATAAAGCAAATACGGCTAAATAATCAGGATCACTAGTGTACACAATAACTTTTTTGAACACATTGATCTTGCATGTGGATGGGTATTTTAAATGTAAATGGATATTTTAATAATCATAACAATGTATACAATTTTATATGGTGTGTTTTGAGCAGGGAACATTTGTCAAATTCATTGAAAGATTCAGATTCTCAGCACCACTGTGCACAAGGTCCCAGGGTCAATAAACATGGCTGGATTCTATTGCCAAAGATGTTTTTTGTGTAATAATGAGGTGTTGACTTTATTTGAAATAACTCGCCTTCAAAATGTAAATGACTAAAGCAATACTTCTTTTTTTTTTGTAACTATATTTATTGGTTTTTCATTTGGTTAGTAGAGGGATAGGACAGTAGAGGGAGACAGGAAAAAAGAATGGGGTAGGATGGGAAAGACGACAGGCTCGGTACTCGAACCTGCATCGCCCTGCGCAACCATGCTTACATGTCCTGCGCACCGTCCACTACACCATGGGCCAGGACTAAAGTTATACTTTGGACACATTTTACACAGCAACTACTGGAGTTTCCCCATATAGACAGAGTGGTATACAACAGTCAGGACACCCCTGTAAATTTTCATGATTTTCCTTTGATCAATCATTGGTTGTCTGAATAAGAAATTTCAGTTTCCTATATCATATAGGAGACAGACAGTGTTATTGTTGAGGAGTGAAATAAATAAATTTTGCAAAATGAAAAAGAATAATTTAAACAAAATTAGGCAAGTCCATAAACGTAGATGCCACAAAAGAAAAATTAACAAATTAATATTTTGTGCATCCTCCTTTAGCAGAAATTACAGCCTCTAAATTCTTTCTATAGCTCCCAAAAAGCGTCTAGATTCTGTCAAAAAGCTTTTGGAACGTCTTCTTATATTTTCACTCCTAGACGGGATAAATAGAGGGGTTATAACAAGAACAATGTCCAGGAATCAGTGACAAAGATGAAGTTGCACCGGGACTGGATCAAAGACGTGCTTGCTACTCTTTTGACTAACTCAGCCTGCCCTCTTTCTCTCTCTGAGCTGAACAGGTGTCATGTTTATAGCCCTCCTCTTCACGCCGATTGGACAAGTAAATTACAGAGAGACTTACTCCAACTCGTCAATTGGGCATGTCAATTACAGAGAGCCGGACATCCTCTTGGGATTTAATATGCAAATTAAGGAGAGCCTGACACTAACGCACTGATTGCCAGTAGAAACCGAAAGGAATTCCATGGGAAATACATTGCCAGTCCCTGCACTGGACACACAGCCCCACAGCATTATGGAACCGCCACCAAATTTTACTGTCCATACAAAGTGTTTTTCTTGGAATGGTGTGTTGTTTTTTTGCCACGCACAAGGCTCCTTGTTTTGCCCAAAAAACTATGTTAATGTAATCAGTCCACAACACATTATTCCAGAATGAAGCTGGTTTGTCCACATGTGCTTTAGCATACCTCAGGTGACACTGTTGTGGCGATTGTCAAAGGCGGTCAATGCTCAAAACCCGACTAAGCTGACCGACTGGAATGGAATGTTGACTGAACTCAAAACTGTCGGGACTCATTTAATGGTCTGTGACCGCAAACTGGATATCATCGGGGAGAGACTGACAGCTATGCAACAGATGTGGGATAAAATGGAGACTGGTGATGGACGGTAAAATCTGTGGAAATTTTCAGATTTGTCTTGGTCTACTACATCAGGCATTAACAAGAACTGTGCCTCTGTTATTCTAAATCCTCACAATGTTCCTCACAGTTGAAACTGAGAGATTGAAACTCCAATACAGCTTTCAGTATCCTTTCAAACAACCATTGTTTTTAGCTCATCTGAGAGTTCTTGTTGGTTCATCTGAGGTTCCCATGTTGCCACTCTTTAGAGAACATGCCTCCTTTAAATACATTCTTATGATTAGATTCAAATAAAATAAAAAAAAACCTACATCCATGACATGCTCAACCCTTACCTGATTGAATGATGTTTAAATATTTCATTTTCTGCTGCCATGTTCTTTTAATACCTGCAGGATTATACCTACATGAAAATTACAATTAGATGCAATGCTTAGTTTTAAGTTTTATCCTTGATAATAAATAATTAGCTTAAATTCACCGACCTTCAACAGGAACATGTACTATAGCTAGATTAATGGGATTATTACTCGTTCTAAAAACTGTTTTTAGTACTGTCTAATTTATTCTAAATGTCATCTCACCTCTACCACAAGATTAATAATAGGCAGACACACAAGTGCCCCTTTAAATCTAAAAAACAAACTTTAGAAATGGTACCTTTTTTTTGTTATTTAATGCAATTACATCTGAAATGGCAGCCAATTTTCCACTTTTTCAAGTCAAAAGTTAATGCTGATCTCTTTTTTCAGAGGTTGCCATGGTGACTCGTAATATCAGCGCTCCATTGATGATGCCTTTTTATAGTCGCAGTGCTCACGCTTAACTGAGTTACTCTACTCAGAGTTGATTGACCTGACTCAGATCAGCTGTTCTGAAACCAAAAACTCTTTCAATCTCTCGGTAAAACCCACTTCTTTGTTTGTGATGTCACAAATTTTAGCACCCCACCCACAACTCACTCCAGAGGCAAGATAACATCACTTTGCTACTGGTAAGATCTCATCTGTGGTGGTTAAGGCAAAGTTTAATTTCTCCCACTCACCTCTTAGCCCTTGCAAATCAGCTAAAATTACCGTATTTTTCGGCTCATAAGACGCACTTTTTCTTCCCCAAAACTGAGGGGGAAAAGTTGGTGCGTCTTATGAAGCGAATGCAAACCGCCGCGAAGTCCGGTAACGGCCGTATGAGAGGTGTAAGAGCTCCGGAGCTAGGCCGAAGCCGCGGCCATATTTGTTTACCAAGCGCTGCGCGCTGACGTCATCGCCCATCTCTGCCATTGCGCGGACGTAACGAAAACGGGGGGGAAAACTACATTTCCCACAATGCCTTTGGCATCCGCATCCATACTTACGTCACGAGCGAAACTACAGAGATCAGCTGACTCTCGCATTTGAGTGATCTCTCACGCTACAAACCCGTTTTCTCACGCTAAAATACATTTCAAGATGTGAAATGGGCACAGCTCATAGTTTGTCTGCTATGTTTTTTGAGCCTGACAATAAGATGATGATCGATAAGCATCGTCTTCAGTCTGTGAGGGTTTTATTTCCGCTAAACATTCACTTGGACAGTTTCACAATCTTGGACAGTTTGATCCTTTGGAGTTATTTGGGTTTTCATAAGCTGACAAAAATCAAAAGGATTTATATTAGAACAAAAAGCATACGCTTGTTTCCAGCGCTCGCTCTCTATCTCTCTCTCTCTCTCTCGCGGGCGTGCGCGCGCGCTCGCGAGGTAAACAAAACGATCTCAATGACTGAAACTCTTTAATAAACTCAAACTCAAATCATCTCTCAACGGTACATCTCACACATGTACATACGAGATAACAAACGTAAGTAACATGTTCTGCAATTAGGGAGTGTTTGATTACAGGGGGGCTCGACTAAAAAAGTTTGAGAACCACTGTATTATTACTAATGTGGGGGCAATCTTACTAGATATTATTAGTAATGTAGTGACAATGTTACTGGCTATTATTAGTAATGTAGTGACAATGTTACTGGCTATTATTAGTAATGTAGTGACAATGTTGCACTGGAACAGTGATGGTGATAACGAATGGTGGACTTTAGAGTGATGAGTGGGGGCAAAGAAAAACATTACAGCCTTTTTTTTGTTACTTTTACTGTTTACTGTCTGTTCATGTTACATGTTTGGCTGTTAACTTTTACACAGTTGATATAAAATATTTTACAACAGTATTTGGTTCAGAATCTTTTTTTTCTGGATTTTCCTCTTTAAAAATTGGGTGCGTCTTATGTGCCGGTGCGTCTTATGAGCCGAAAAATACGGTAAGTAGTATCCGGCAAAATCCGCTGTTTTTCTTCCCTAGAAGCACAATTTGTTTGCTTAGTGACTCCTAAACAGTTATCACTTAATCCCAACAACTAGCTGAGAACACAACGTACATCCTCTGCATGACGAGATGGCTGTGGTCCGCATCATTCAAAGGTTCAATGATTCAAGTTCCCAGTTAAAGTTAATATCCACACATTAAACACTTTTGAATTCAATTGCGAATGAAGAGTAAATTCCTAAATGGCTAAAATTTTCTATCTCCTGACCTCTTGAGGGCACTGTTTTGAAACTCAGTAGGCAGCCTCAGACCATAGTTATTACAATATCCAAGCGTTCCATCATAATTGTTCATAAACGCTTTGTTGAATAAACTTGAATTCCTTACCGTTTAGCAGTTCGCAAAAGTAGGTTTTGAATATAATTAAAAATGGCTGCTAATTAGCATAACATACAATGACATCATATAGTCCATTGGAATTGGCCTGAATTTTGTCTTTTGTCTTTAAAAAAGTTACTAGCATAAACATAGAAGAAACTTTGGACTACTGGTGGTGCTAGTTTGGGGTAGAGGGCGCAGAAAAGTTTTCAAAAAGTTTCCTGCAAGCAGTTCATTTGCTTAACAGTTGACCATACATCAAATACTGTTAGTCACATAAAAAAACAAACATATAAAAGAAATACAGATTACTGTTTGGACTGTACCAAGTTCTCCAAACCTCGGTCACAAGTTCAATTCCAACTCTGTTTCCTGTGTTTGTTGGTGAATACCAAATCTATTTTCTTCTTTACTTTGGTATTATTGAGTTAATTGAATGTATTTATCCCCAACTGCTGTGCTCATGTATTCTTTTTGTAAGTAAACTATTTAAATATATTTGTTAACTTCCACCACATTTAAAAAAAGTCAATAAAAGCACTTTTAAACATCTTCTTTTATTATTCACCATCTTAAACCTGAGGAGGTTTATTTTCTTCAGTACACAACAGAAGAATGTCGAGCAGCATTGTTTTCTTTGATAGAAAATGTTGTATGATAGATAACGTTTTCCTATTAGAGTGCAATGTGAGCTATCCTGATGAAAGGGGGGGGGGTGCAAATTTAAAAATGAAATATATTCATCTAGTAAAATTTTAACCATTCACTTTTTCAACATTATTTTATGTAAAGATAAATTCTCATCTGTGGATGAATTTAAAGAACTTTTTCCAATTAATTTTTTAAATGTAGCGTCTAAAACAGAAAAATCTGCATTTATTCACGAGGCACCTATGAGAAACAGCCCCATTAATGAATATCTTCAGAAACTTTGGCCTCGCCTTCATTTTCAGCATTAAACACGGCTCTCTTTATAAAAGTCAAGTCATTTTCAGTCTAATGTGATGAAGGCCAATCCCTTCTCTCATTCTCCAATCAATCGTCAGCAAACGTGAGGCGTCCAGGCCCTTCGCTCTTCATCCAACGCCTGTAGCGTTTCCATCTGGAGTCTGTGGCCATCTTCATCTTCATCTCCTCTTCCTGCTCCTTCTTATACACCTTTTTCAAAGATAAACAACATTATTAATATGGTTTCATTAAAGATACCTCCATCAACAAAGTACTAGACCCTCAAAACTGGTTTTGTTCTCAAGACCAAGATTCTCAAGGGGTTTTTTTTTTTTTTACTCAGATGAGCTTAACTCTGGACTTTGTGACCAATAGTAGCTTTGTCCCAATTTTACAACGAATAACTCGAATACTATACAACAAAAATCTATTTGCACTATTTTAATATTGTAATATATGTAAAGCAAAATACTTTATTGCATTAAACATCTATCTATCTGTCGAGAGAGAGAGAGAGAGAGAGAGAGAGAGAGAGAGAGAGAGAGAGAGAGAGAGAGAAAGAGAGAGAAAACGTGCAATACAGGTTTTTCTAAAGCGGATGGTGAAATTTGAAAATTTTGATGGCAGATGACTGAATTTTAAAGTATATAAATATTTAGAGTGGAAAAACATAATTTGGGAGAATGGCAACATCATGGATGTTGAACGGTTTATACTGTTGGTGGTGGAGTATCACAGGAAGATGTTTGTTTGTTTGTTTAGTAGTTTATAGCCAAGACGACCATTTCATGGCTAGAGAAGTATATTTATACTGTCTAGTTCAGTCTGTTATAACTTGTTTCTCAGATTAGTTCTAGAGATTATGTTTAGGATGGAATTTGGCATTTCAAAAAGTTCCTTGAAGCTTCGAGTTTTTAGGAATTGGGCTCTCATGGTTTCATACAAGTAGATGTTTGACTGTGATCTGGCACTTGCATAAGCTGCACTCAAGAGCTGTTTCTCCTTTCGGAAGGACACTCTGGGTTATTCTTATGTCATATCCGACATCTTGTGTGTAAAATGTGTTCTTTCCTTGTTTCTGGTTTGTGGTATGGTGCATTTATTTGTGGGTGTACTTCTATGCTGTTGGTTCCATTCTTTTTGCCATTCCTTTAGAATAAGATTATTTGATTTCTGCTTCAGATCTGTTGGTGGAATTGGTAAATTGGAGATCCTTTCCAGGTTAGCAGACTTTGCGACCTAATCTTTTTTTTTTTCATTTCCAATAAGTCAGATAAGATAAGATAGATGTGATTGCTGGGTGACACAATCTCATATTCATATTCCTTCTAAGCAGGCCTTGGAATCTGAGAACACAATAAACTTTTGTTGATCAGATCTTTCTAATTATTCTAATGCCAGTAGGAGAGGATGGGCCTCTGCAGAGAAACCGGAGCGGTTTTGCGGGAGTCTAATGGCTTTTTGTGTCCTTCCAGTGATGAGTGCGGCAGTCACTAGGTTTCCTATTTTTAATCCATCTGTAAAGCTTGGCGTAAGGGTTGGGTATACCTCTCTGATGGTATATTAAAAGTAACAAGAATTTGGATGGGTATCCATCTTTTTGAAGTTTGCCAGTTCCAGGTTTATGGGAATTTTCCTTATGGTCCAAGGACTGATGAGAAAGAATTAGATGTTCTGACGGCAAAGTCTAAGTCCAATGTGATGGATGATGTCCAGAGATTCAAGATAAGATTTTCTAGCTACTCCAAAGATGATACTACCATAATCTAATGTGTAGCTCACCAAGTCTAATAAGGACTATAATTAAGGTCTTCGTGCATTTGGTTCTAATGGTTTTATGGGAGCTGTTTGATAAAAATGTGGATAAAAAAGGAGTAATTTGTGGTGCACTATTTCTTTCCTATTTCTTGTGATAAGCACCACTGTGAGGCTCTTTTACGTCCTACTCACGGCATCAAAAGAGCCAGCTTTCATTGGTTGTTCACCTTGCAAGAAACGGGTCTGATATTGCAGTGCAAAACTTTTCCGTTGGCACCAATCGTTCAATCAGATGTGTGATGTCCCGTTGGCACCCATGGTTTTTTATCAAGGCACGTTGTCGCACAAAACTTCAAACTGAAAATTCATGCTTAGAGTTAAAGAAAGTCCCTCCAGGATTTTGCAGGTTTTTTTGAGATTGTTGCGGCCTAAAATGCTGAATTTGCGGAATTTGTTTTTTTAAAAGTTGCGATTTTTTGAGAGATTTTTTATCAGTTAATATTCAACTAACTCCATTTATACTATTAAAATGTAGTATGTAAGGGTTGCGTTGATTTATTGCAAATTAAAATACTCCAAAAAATTACACCACAGCAGGTAAAAATGTAAACTTTGCTCTGGGGGACTTGGTTTTACCTCATGAGTTCACAAACATGTTATGAATTTTTTAAGTGTTCTTTCCGTTTATTATCTCTATTATCTTATACCCTCCCGGCTTTCTGCACACTCTGATCACATGCAGATCTGACAGCAGACAACCGCTGCTTCCTCAGGAGGCTGCAGCGCAGGTTCAATGAAGACAAAAAAAAAAACTCATGTTGTCCCTGTAAAATATTTTGACTTTTAGCATTTTGTTGCCGCGGTGCCATGGCTACGTTTATGTAGGAGAAACACTGGAATAAATTATTGATGAAACTACCGTGTGAAAGCATGAAAAATAGTTTTATTAACTGCCCCTCTCAAACTCACTAGCACTATCACCTTTGCCCACACAAGTACTGTCTGACAACTGACAAAAGCAAACCACCACAGACCTAGTTTTGTTGTTTACCTTTTCCTTTCGCTGCTTGCGATGGATTTGCGAGCAACAGCTTCGGTGACAGTCACCTGCCGTGTCGGCTCTTGCACGGACATGCTTCTGGAATGTTTTGCTATAGAGAAGTGTCGGTCAAGCGAGGATTTTCTTTTGTGTTCCACGACAATGTTGCACACAGAGCAAAAAAGTTTCCCTCCACTTTCATGGAGAACATTAGGGAATTGTCTCTCACAGTGATATTTGTAGGTAAGTGTGATGTATTTGCGCTCATGACTGCTCTGATAAAGAAGTCCTTTGTGAAAATAATGCTGTTGTGATGGACCAAACTTATTGGTCGAATTTGCGGTAAAGTCACAGTGATTAGATGACATTGCGAGGCCGCAAATAAATCGTGGGGATTCACTGCATTTGCGTGAATTGGCGCGATCGCAACAATGCGAGTTTCTGGAGGGACTAAAGAAAGTTAATCTAACCGTGATGTGGCATGAGAGTGGAAATACTCCCACAATTCCCAATGTAATCTACAACTTTAAACAAAAAAATGTAACCATGTAGGAAAGAAAGGAAAGAAAGTTGCAAACCTCGTAATTGTCTTTAATCCAGAGCTCTTTTTCGAGAAAAGAGTCGATTGTGTTTCCATCCAAACTGTCAAACTGCGCCTGTGACATCTTCATGTTCCTCCTGATAATGTAAAGTCGCTCTTCATTCCCGAAGTCCTCCCCTTTGAGGGTGAAACGATAAAACCACGAGCAGTTCCAGGCAACATACATACACAAATGATAGGGCAAGAGGATAATCTTGCAGAGTAGAATGTCAGATATGTTGGGCTTCTGATAGCCTCCTTTAATATCGATCTTGGTTTTGATGATGTCTCTAATGATCTGCTCCTCTTCCTCTCGGATCTCCTCTTTGGATCGCCGATTCTTGCCCTTTTCTTTGTTTTTGGGAAAGAGACCCTGCTGTTTAGCAAGCTCGGTGGCCTGGATCCGGTATTTGGGGACAGTCATCAGGTAGTTGATGGCTTCCGTGTAACTGCTCCACCAGCTGTAATACTGAAAAACAAAACATGGACGATTGATCATGATTAATCGCATGCAAGAGATTCAGTGGCTAACGCATTGCATGGAAATCGTTGAAATCGTCTAGAACCTCAAAGGATTGTGATTTTCACATGAAACATTGGTACATTTGGAGGTAGTAAATATAAAATTAGTCGTCAACACAGCCTCGTGTCTGACATACATTCATTTCTGTCAGTTTCTTGGCGGCACCTCGAGTAGCAAGTCTATGTTCAGCTAAGGGCTCCACAAAGCAATCTGAATTTTCGGTTTGAAGTAGTGTGCCATTCGTAAATGCTACATATTGAAAGTATTGCTTTCATTTCTGTGTTGCTGGGGTCACATTCAACAGTAGTAAAGTAAACAGACAGAAAATCTGTAAAGAAACTGTGTGTAATATCTTATTTAATCGTTTTTTGTAGTTTTATTTTTTTTTGATGTGACGCTTGGTTGACAATTTCTAACGAAACAAAAAAAGAATTAATTATATCGGGAGAAAGTGATTAACAGTCACACGATGACGTAATGCAGTTGCAGTGCTAAAGTGCATTAATTTGGTAGCATTAAAGGAGTAAACAGAAACGACAGCATTAGCATTCTGTTAAAACATCAAAGAGACAGTCAAAACTGAGTGTCAATCAGTGAGTTAGCCGGACCCCAAATAGGCAAAAGTGAAGTAAAGCTGCTTCAGATTTACAGATTCGCTTGCTCTGCTCTGTAGCATGAGACTCAAGCACTCTTAAAAGACAAACAAAACATTTGTTATGTAGTGTACAAGATACAACTCTATTTTTGTCAAAATATGTCTTCCTCCAAGTTAGCTGAGAAACATTGCTGTGTGTGAACCCCAAATATGTTTTGACCAGAAAACGGTTACTAACTTTACTCTAAAATGCTCTACTATGACCAAAATCAAGCCACACACCACTGCTCACAGAGGGAACTTTCAGATCTTATTACCTTCAGTATTTTCTTTTATATCAGAAATTTGTGATTATTAAAAAACCCTGGGTGGATTTTAATAGGGAACCATTAATAACTCAGTACTTAATTCAATATCTGCAGGTGCTTTACTCTGCTCCTACTTTTAATAATGATCACCAGAGATTGTAATTACGAAGCTGGGAAGAACCCAAGCAATCCACCACTTCTCTCTGAAGCACAAACACTCCAAGAATGAGCAGTGGTTTATATATTTTAATGCAAACTCACTACCTGGCATCTCTTTAGTTCGCTGCTACCCCCACTTTTACAAGGGTTTTTAAAACCCAGGCGTTAATGCCCCCTGCTGAGTCTCATGGGTGTTTGGTCTCTTTAAATACAGAAACAGCTATCTATTTACATGAGAACATACCAACCTGAAAGAGTGAGATTGCACATATAGTTACGAGAATAACAATCCGGACGTCGACTTTGGGAGCGAGTCTCCTCCTGTAGTATGTGTAATAATGGCTGTAATACTCCTCTGGGTGATCCAGCATGTAGTCGTAGTCCTTACGTAAATCTTCATCCTAAAAAATAAACACTACATTTCAGAGAACATTTTGACACTTTTTCCATCAATGCAAAGGAATATGAGTCTATGGGATGAAATTAATATCTGATATTTTAAGGAAATAACAGACTGAAGGTGATGAATCCTAATGAAATGTTTGACTTCGCTTAATTGTACCTTGAGAGTCTCATAAGCGGTGGCGACGAGAAGAAACTTTTGCTGCCCGGTTTCTCGGGTCTCGTCGCTTTTACTGGGCTGAAATCTGTCCGGGTGGTATTTCCGTGCCAGCTGTCGGTACGCGCGCCCGATCTCCGCTTTACTGGCGTCGCGTGAAACTCCCAGAACTTCATAACAACTCTGGGTCCCGCAATACAGTCCATCGATGAGCGCGGAGACCGAAGAAAACCCCCAAAATAAAACAAAACAGAGCCAGATTGCCACTCTCAGCTGGCTGGACGCCGCCATGTCAGCAGCATTCTGATGTTGGGGTCGCGTACTGATGACGTCGCCTACACGTGTGGGTAAAATTATCAAATAATACACGTTCTTTAAAATCATACGCTGCTGTTACGGTTAGTTATGGTTCTAATAGTGAAGCTGTTGAAACTTTAATTTGCTAAACTTTTAGATTTTTAGATTTTACAATCTACTGATACACAAAGAAAGAATTCTTTCAAAAATGAAAATGTTAATCCTTTGTTTTCATAAATGAGCAAAATGCAATGAATGATCAGTGGAGGAATATTATATATTTTATAATCAATATTGATCATAAATTACACTTTCACTTGAACTATCATACTTAAATTAAAACCCGCTACTTACACTTCAACACAAATTCAAATGTATTTGCTCGCTTTTTTGCCTTGATTCTGTTGAAAAAAGGAGGAATGTGGCAATGCATCTTCCGAAATCGAGGGAAAAGAGGACGCATTCGATGGACCCTTCGATTTTTGGCAGAATAGCACAAGCCTTCGTGCAGCGTCATGACGTATTCTGCCCTCGGAAGGATACAGAACCGGGATTGAGACACAGCTTCGGTTTATCAAGTGTTTTATGCATTTGCTCTATATTATGTTGTGGGGTTTTAACTGTCAGTAGTGTTTTGTCTATTGTTTCTTTTGATGTGTATCAGTTTTCCCTGTGCTATTCCTTGATGCCCTCCTAGCTCAAGCCTTTTTGATTGTGTGTTTTTGAAACAGTTTTGCTGTGACCAACACTCCTGTGCATTTGGATCTCATCTCTGTGACAATTTATCAGCATTGAGAACACCAATAAGGCCTCTACACACTAATATGATGTTTTGTGCAAGAATGCGCCTCCTTCAAAATCCATTGGCGTAAAGGGAGTTCACACATCTGACCGAATAAGTGGTGCCAACGATAAAAAGAGTATGGCTCTGCCATATCCTATTGGTTTTTTGCAAGGAGAATGACAAATGAAAGCTGGCTCTTTTGATGACCTGTGTAAGACGTAAATGAGCCACTCTGTGTCACTACTACCACAATTTCATAGCGACTTCCACAGGAAACAGCAAAAAGGAGAGGAGGTGTGGCTTGCTATTGCTTCTGTTGTGTATCTGTTGTACTGCAAACGCCATCTTCGGGCAGGGAGCATCATTGCATCAACATTTTCTCGACCCAGCAACCTACTGAGAAGCCAACGGAAGATTCACAGAAATCTCAATTTGGATCGGTGTGTAGAAGCTTTAATTCTGACTAAATTTGCATCTCTGTTTGCAGAAATACACCCCTATACATTTAAAGAACCTCCACCATGCAACTGTTGACTGGACAGTTGAAGGCTAGTTGATGTGTTTCTCATCTGCTGCATCTCCACATCGTCTACAATCTTCAGCTTTGCCTTTTTCTTTGAGCTTCTTCGAGAGAACTTGAACATCCTGTTTTGTGTGTGGTGCTACACTATGCATTTTGAGTAAAGAGCAGTTTTTTTTTCAACAAAGGCAAATGGGATATGAGGTGATGGCACGTGGAGCATAAATTTAACTTTAGGAAAATCGCACGTAGGTTGAAAGTGGGCACACCCATTAGGGACTTATCCACCAGCTTCAGCAGACTATTTGTAGAAAAGTGACTTATGGAATAAATCCAGATTACTATGATTGACTACTCAACCATGGAAAAAGTGAAGGATCTGATTCTTTTTAAAGAGGGAGCACAGCAACAAGACTGAAGGTAACTATTGCCAACAGCGGGTCCATATTCCACAGTCATAACAAATAATGATGGCATTAATATGATGATGATGAATTGATGAAAGAGGAAAAATTTTGATAATATGATCGTGTTTGCTACTACAGCAACAATAAATATTTTATTATAGTTACTACAGTAACATTAGATATTAGATTAGATATATTATATACAACATAAATATTTTTTCCCCATAATAAAAATGTTGTACTTGGTACTGGTTACGGAATAAGATCAAAACTAAGTTTTTAATCTTACTTAGAAAGTCCCTGCATGCAGCCCTGAGTAAAAACAATGTGTTTCAAAAAGGTGATTAATTTTTATATTTTTGGTTGTAAATGAACATTACAAGAGTTATGCGACATAATTTCCAAAGTAATTCAAATTAAAATGTGAGAAAATGGGCGACTGTCTTTCAGTTCCATTTTAAGGACCCCACATTGGTGCCATCCAGTGGTGAAAAGAAGGTATAACCCATGGAAGTTCAAGACCTATGATGTGGCTTGTGTTTTTCTGGTACAAAACAAAGCACAATGGCTCAGAAAGTGCTTGGAACAGTGTATAAGGTTTCGGAAAGTTTGTCTTTTTTTCATACAATGTTCACATTGTTTTCACCTTGTCTTTGATGTTTGGGGGGATTTGTGAATTTTTTATTTGTCTGAACACTTTTCATTTTTGTTATAAAACATAAAAACCGGTCATCCTGAAGTTTTGAGATTTTTGCAGTAAAATGTCAAAAGTGAATACTCTAAAATGTAATTGTATTATTTTGTACAATTTCAGTGTTGTTGTGGTATTATTGTGTGAAAATAGAAAAAAATATTTGTAGCTGGGGTTGTATTAAATGAATGACTTAAATGAAAAAAATATATATTGTAAAGGTAAATTATTACAGCCAATTGTAAAGTAGCAAAATGCTCAAAAGGTTCCAGAATTTTAAGGATTAATTAAAATAATATATTAAATAAATGTACCAAAGTTTTAGTTTGGAGGTGTTCAGTTGTTTTTCCTTTTCTTCCTCTCTCTGCACTGACCTTTTAAATACTCATTATACCTGAGATAAAGATTCCCCTGTATCTGAAGCTCCTCCTCGCACGTCTTTATTACCCTGTTTTCTCCACAGACACATTCATTGATTCCCAGCAGTCATGAGTGCCACTGTTTTCCTGTTCGCTCTCCTATGTCTAAACCTGACGCCGTGTGTGTCAGGAGGGAAGATCCTCGTCTGGCCCTCAGAATTCAGCCACTGGCTCAATGTGAAGGTGATCCTAGACAAACTGATTGAAAGAGGTAATGATGTCACAGTGGTGACCCACTCAGCCACACCTTCTGTCAACATCAGCCCAGCTTCCGGATACAACGTAGAAGTC
Source organism: Danionella cerebrum (assembly GCA_007224835.1). NCBI lineage: Eukaryota > Metazoa > Chordata > Actinopteri > Cypriniformes > Danionidae > Danionella > Danionella cerebrum. Next base: position 63,800 of record SRMA01026917.1, read on the forward strand.
CTACAGGTAAATAAACCTCACAAAATCTGTCTTCAGCATGATAGTGATTACAATCCCAAATATCTACAGGACTTTGAAACATTCCGACTCTTATCACATCTGATGAGCAATTATTGGGAAAAGTTTGGAGGAAACCGAGGTGTGTTTGGCTTTTTAGGACAGATTCTCTGAGAGTTTGCCTGGTGGTGTGGAGAGTTCAGAACTCTTCATGCTATAGAGTCTGTTTGATCCATAACCGGTGTGTTGGCAAAAATCTCTGGTACAGACTTTACTAGTCTCACAGGGAAAGCAAATAAAAGGCTTTTGAATGCTGACAAATATCTCAGGATTATTCTGTCCAAGCTCACTTTCTTTGTAGCCCCTTTCTCTGTTTTTCTGTTTTCACAAAGACACCTCTGACTGGTACAGTGCCAGCAGTGCTGTAAGTTAACAAAATTGGCATCAGACTCTGTGCTAATCCACATAGATATGTATACTGTTTTACAGTGTATCTTTTTTGAATATTGGAAGAGATAAGCTTATAACTTTCAATTTTATTTTGATATTTGGGGCCAGTTTATCAGAAAGTTGGGGTTTTGTTCTCTTTAGATTCGTTGGATGGAAAGAGTACTTTATTTGCAAATCTTTGAATCGATATTCCAGTTTTGCACATAAATTTAACTCGCATCTTTGGACAGAAACATGGCTATAGTAGGCTCAGAGGAGTCATGGCCGCTGTGCTGGATCTCAAAGGTCCATCAAGTTCTTAGTCCTTCCAGCATGGGTCTTTCCTCACCCTCTACATCTCTGTGTGTTACAGCAAGTCAAACCATTGCTTTGTAACTTAAATCCATTACAAATTATGATTCATTTATTATTTTAGTTATATAAAATATTGTAAGAGAATTGCAAATCCTTGAGGTTATGGAACAAAAAGTACCATAGACAGTAAAAAAAAATATGGAAGACATGATGTGACCGCCTACTGCAAGGGTGGCCAACTCAGAGACTAAGAGACTTGAAAAGACGCATGAAAGTAGTTAAAGAGCCGCGGGTTGGCCACCCCTGGCCTACTGCCATTGGTCTCAAACAAAGCCATTTCAGAGCTGGTGAGGAGGCTGACATTGACGGCTGCACAAGCGACTTCCTGTTAAGGGTAGAACCATTGTGGTTTCAGAGCTCCACCTCGAGTCTGGCTCTCACATGCCCCTCTCTCACGCAGCCTGTTATGTACAATTTATTTTGTATTTCTAAACAAGAATTTTAATTTAATCGTTGGGAGCGTAAATCTCATGAGTTGATGACCGCAGTAAGTCAGCTGTCAATCAAATGGTCCCGCCTAGTATTTTTTAGGGATAAATTGAACCATCCTGAGCCACACGAAAATAAACTTGAGCCAAGGAAAAAACGATTGAAGTTTGTTCACTGTATAGATAACTTTCAAAAATCATTAAAACCCTTTGTATAAATGCCACACTTTCTGAGAAAGTTTCTCACTGAGCCGGCCATGTGAGACACACTTGGTAGATACCCTATAAGGTGTGTCACATACACCATCACCGGTGACATATTAGGACGGGGTTGGGCCGATCGGTTTTTGATGTGATGTCAGAACAAGAAATAAGAACGATGATGAAAGTGCATAAAGACCCACAACTAGAGAGAGATTGTTACATATTATTTCAAAGCAGCTTCACAGAATTAAAAGCTTGTGATACATTCTGGCTAAAGTAATTCCAGTACAAAGAGGTGATCTGAATTGTTCACAGTGCTCTTTTCCTGATTCTTAAGGTGCCTCACACCAAACAGGACATTAAAGACAATCTGGAGGCGATGCTAAAATACTGGACTCACGAAATGACCACTGATACAATACTCCAAGCTTCACAAAAACTCAAAGAACTGAGTGACACTGCCACCAATCATAACCTGGCAACATGCCGTGAACTGTTCTCCAGAGTAGACCTGCTTGAGAAGTGGAGAGAAGAGAAGTTTGATGCGGTATTAGCTGACCCAGGTTTCATGTGTGGGGAGCTTTTAGCACAGAAGCTCGGCTTACCATTGATCCTGAGCCTCAGGTATTCCTTCGGACACACACTTGAAAGACTATGTGGACAAATACCTGCTCCTCCGTCTTATGTGCCCGCCATTGGCTCAGAGAAAACAGACAAGATGGATTTCATGCAGAGGCTGAGAAACATTATATTCTACGGTGCCCAGGACATCCTGTTTTATCTGGGGCCTACATTCTATTGGGATCCATTTTACTCAAAAGTCATGGGTAAGTACACATGCACAATATATTTTCATACTCTATATCTTTTTGTCAATCTAATTGGAGATCTGAGAGTCTACTGGTGCCTTTCCTAGATTACATTGACCAAATCAGGGGTACAACCCAGGGGTACAACCTGGACTGTTTAGTCCTTCACATTATTACTCTTCACGCTCACGGCCCAGAGATGTTGTTTGGCTTGCATTTACTCCAAATGCAACAATGTTTATCCACAGCATTTTCCCTCTCTTTCGATTAACAAAGTGGATGTATAAAATCAGAAATACTCAAATACACCAAGTGCTGGTGCCCAATTTTATGGTTTTTTTGACAATTACTTGCTTTCTCAGAATGAGCGACAGTGTTTATGATCATGTTAAAACCATTTAGAACTAGATGTGTGCCAATATTCTGGAGCATATTGGGAAAATAAATACACATTGCATTTCAAAATAAAAACATTTTGACTAAAATCATGCTGTGGGGCTGTGTTTCCATAACATAGTTGAAGTTGCGCCAAGGCTAGATCTTTCAAGAACACCCAAGACATAGTTCCAAATATACTGAGGCATTTATGCAAAGGAACAAGTACAGCGTTCTAAAATGGCCACCTCAGTCCCCAGACCTCAACAATATTTAAAATTTGTGGTATAAGTTAAAACGAGCTGTCCTTGCTCAGAAACCATCAAACCTGACTGAACTGGAGATGCTTTGTAAAGAATAATGGTCCAAAATACCTTCTACTAGACTCTAATTGGAAGCTATGGAAAGTGTGTAGAGTTGATTTGTGTTGTGTTGTGCACTAATAGGCCACCGTACTACGTGCTTCTCTGTGAAGTCCAAAGGCTGTCCTCGCTTCAGCCGACTGTGTACTCAATGGCATTGAGTACATAACAAATGTTCTAACGCATGCGCGGTAATGAATGTTGAAACACGCATGCGCACAGTGATGGATTTTGAAACGCGCATACCTGGCGATTACATTTTAAAGTTTATGGTTGAAACCATAGATATTTTATTATTAGACAAGTGTTATTTGAAAAGACAAAAAATTATATTGACACAAAATACGTTTTTGAACCTGATTCGTTTGATCACTTCTTTTATAATTGCAGATATAGAGCAGTTTGTGAAATTTGATTTTAAGTTATCGTATTGTATAATATTCATGGTATTGTTGTTCTAATGCTATTTATCTCTTTATTTTATATACATTTTATTTTATATCGTTGATTACTTTTTTGTGTGTTATAATTAGCAACGTTATGAGTTTCAATATTAATCTAGCCACAGGGGTTGCAAGCCAGTGACTTCTGTGCCGGTCCCAAGCCCGGATAAATAGAGAGGGTTGCGTCAGGAAGGGCATCCGGCGTAAAAAATGCCAAAAACCAAATATGCGAGTCACCAAATCGATTTTCATACCGGATCGGTCGAGGCCCGGGTTAACAACGACCGCCTCCGGTGCTGTTGACTTACAGGGTGCCGGTGGAAATTGGACTACTGTTTGTCGAAGAAGGAGAGGAGGGAGAAGGATTCGTCGACAGAAAGAGAACAGGAAAGGCAGGAGTGTAGATCTGAGAATAGGGACTCTTAACGTTGGTACAATGACAGGGAAGGGTAGGGAGCTGGCGGACATGATGGAGAGAAGGAAGGTAGATATTCTGTGTGTGCAGGAGACCAGGTGGAAGGGTAGCAAAGCGCGTAGTATTGGAGGGGGATACAAACTGTTTTACTATGGTGTGGATAGGAAGAGAAATGGGGTAGGAGTGATCCTGAAAGAGGAGTTTGTGAGGAATGTTTTAGAGGTGAAAAGAGTGTCAGACAGGGTGATCAGTTTGAAGATAGAAATTGAAGGGGTGATGTTGAATGTAGTGAGTGGTTATGCTCCACAAGTAGGCTGTAAGTTGGAAGAGAAGGAGAGATTTTGGAGTGAGTTAGATGAGGTGATTGAGAGTGTTCCCAGAGGAGAGAGAGTAGTAGTGGGAGCAGATTTCAATGGGCATGTTGGCGAGGGCAACAGAGGTGATGAGGAGGTGATGGGCAGGTTCGGTGTTAAGGAAAGGAACCTAGAAGGACAGATGGTGGTGGACTTTGCCAAGAGGATGGAAATGGCTGTAGTTAATACTTATTTCCAGAAGAGGGAGGAACATAGAGTTACCTACAAGAGTGGAGGGAGGAGTACGCAGGTAGACTACATCCTTTGTAGACGAGCCAATCTGAGAGAGATCAGAGACTGTAAAGTAGTGGTAGGAGAGAGTGTAGCCAGACAGCATCGGATGGTGATGTGTAGGATGGTTCTGGTGGTCAGGAAGAAGAGAAGAGGAAAGATTGAAAAGAAGACCAAGTGGTGGAAGTTGAAAAAGGAAGAAGATTGTGAGGAAATTAGACAGAAGCTGAGACAGGCTTTGGGTGGTCAGGAAGAGCTTCCAGATGACTGGGAAACTACAGCAGAGTTGATCAGGGAGACAGGGAGAATGGTGCTAGGTGTGTCAGCTGGAAGGAGGAAAGAAGATAAGGAAACATGGTGGTGGAATGAGGAAGTACAGGACATCATCCAGAGGAAGAGGCTAGCTAAAAAGAAGTGGGACATTGAAAGGACTGAAGAAAGTAGACAGGACTACAAGGAATCGCAGCGCAGAGTGAAGAGGGAGGTGGCAAAGGCCAAACAGAAAGCATATGATGAGTTGTATGCCAGGTTAGACACTAGGGAAGGCGAGAAGGAATTGTATAGATTAGCGAGACAGAGAGACAGAGATGGGAAGGATGTGCAACAGATAAGGGTGATTAAAGATAGAGATGGAAAGGTGCTAACAAGTGAGAAGAGTGTGCTGAGAAGATGGAAGAGTATTTTGAGGAGTTGATGAATGAGGAGAATGAAAGGGAAAGAAGGGAGAAAGATGTGAATATTGTAGAGCAGGAAGTTGAAAAGATTAGAAAGGATGAGGTGAGGAAGGCTCTGGGGAGAATGAAGAGTGGAAAGGCTGTTGGTCCAGATGACATACCAGTGGAGGTGTGGAAGTGTCTAGGAGAGACAGCAGTGGAGTTCCTGTCTAGGTTATTCAACAGGATTTTAGAGAGTGAGAAGATGCCTGAGGAATGGAGGAGAAGTGTCCTAGTGCCAATCTTTAAGAACAAGGGTGATGTGCAGAGTTGTAACAACTACAGAGGCATAAAGTTAATGAGCCACACAATGAAACTTTGGGAAAGAGTAGTGGAAGCTAGGTTAAGAAGGGAAGTGGATATTTGTGAACAGCAGTATGGCTTCATGCCCAGGAAGAGCACTACTGATGCAATTTTTGCTCTGAGATTGTTAATGGAGAAGTACAGAGATGGTCAGAAGGAGCTGCACTGCGTCTTTGTGGATTTAGAAAAAGCGTATGACAGGGTGCCAAGAGAAGAGCTATGGTCCTGTATGAGGAGGTCAGGAGTGGCAGAGAAGTACGTCAGAGTAGTTCAGGATATGTATGAGAGAAGTAAGACAGCAGTGAGATGTGCTGTAGGTCAGACAAAGGAGTTCAAGGTGGAGGTGGGGCTACATCAAGGATCAGCTTTGAGTCCCTTCTTATTTGCTATGGTGATGGACAGGTTGACAGATGAGGTCAGTCAGGAATCGCCGTGGACAATGATGTTTGCAGATGACATTGTAATTTGTAGTGAGAGCAGAGAGCAGGTGGAGGAAAACCTGGAAAGTTGGAGGTCAGCTCTAGAAAGAAGAGGAATGAAAGTCAGTCGCAGAAGACAGAATACATGTGTTTGAACGAGAGGGAGGGAAATAGAACAGTGAGGTTACAGGGGGCTGAGGTCAAGAAGGTGCAGGAGTTTAGGTATTTGGGGTCAACAGTCCAGTGTGACGGGGAGTGTGGAAAAGAGGTGAAGAGACGAGTGCAGGCAGGTTGGAGTGGGTGGAGAAAAGTGTCAGGGGTGTTGTGTGACAGAAGAGTGTCAGCAAGAATCAAAGGAAAGGTGTACAGAACAGTAGTGAGACCAGCGATGATGTATGGGTTGGAGACTGTAGCAGTGAGGAAGAGACAAGAGGCAGAGCTGGAAGTAGCAGAGATGAGGATGTTGAGGTTCAGTTTAGGAGTGACGAGGATGGACAAGATTAGGAACCAGCACATCAGAGGGACAGCTCAGGTTGGTTGTTTTGGAGACAAAGTCAGAGAGGCCAGGTTGAGATGGTTTGGACATGTGCAGAGGAGGGATAGTGGTTATATTGGAAGAAGGATGCTGGAGATGGAGATGCCAGGCAAGAGGTCAAGAGGAAGACCAAAGACAAGATATATGGATGTGCTGAAAGAGGACATGAAGGTAGTTGGTGCAAGAGTAGAGGATACTGAGGACAGAGTTAGGTGGAAAAGGATGATTCGCTGTGGCGACCCCTAAACTGGGAACAGCCGAAAGTAAAAGAAGAAGAGTAACTTGGGAAATTGCCTAAACAGTGGCTCTCCTCCTAACCTTGGTCTGCCAATGTGGCTCTTGTGCAAAAAATTAGCGAGTATCATTGCTCTACATCAATGTAAGATCGTGGTGAAAGATTAATGAAACACTGGATGGAAATAAATCTTGTGACATTGCAGTCGCTTATCGGAACAATGGCACAGCGAATGTACGTCTTATCAAAGCTAAAGGCATCCAACGAAGTATTAGAGTGTGTGGCCTTTTTGGCGGTTGCAACATTTTTAAGGCAGCAGTGTTTTTCCCATAACAGAGCAGCACTATGTTGTTAGGGAATGTTTGTCTTTTCTTGCACATCTGGCTTGTTCTCATCTTCATGTCTGATTAACCTAGAAAATGTTTTACAGAACTTCCCAGTGATGCAGAAATGTTAGTTCAAGAGGTATTTGTTTAATATTTTAAAACACTTCACTTCTGAATCAGAAATCTCTTTAAAGTAAACATTACTGAAATCAGCAAACATTGAGCTCAAGAACATGTCACAAAAATTCATGTAAAGCACTTGGAAACACAAGTTACATGTTAATATTGTGGTTTATTAATTGTGTTGAACTGGAAACGAAGCTTAAAGTTTAAAAGCTGGTTTGTTAAAGTGAAAGTATCCATTAATGCATTTTGCTACACCTTCATTATGCAATTTTTAATAAAATATCTGTTTCTTCAGTACTTAAACTAGATATTCCTGTTCTGACATAGGCATACACTCTTAAAAACAGGAATGAAAACTACTCAAAACATTGAAAAGAAAATAGAACTTATATTTAAACTGTTCATTTTTATTAACAATGAAAATATATTAAAATAAGTTGATTTAGACAGTTGTGTGTTTTGAGTGAAATCCATTCAATGATATAAAATTTGAATAATTAAACGACATGCACATTTATTTGCTGTTGGTAAAACACTCATACTTAATGTAAAGACATTCTATTTTGGTCAAATGATCGGTTTGCTTGGTTAAAAATACAAAACATTTTCCATAAAAACCTTTATACATTCAGAAATCTGTCATGATCACATAAAATGAGGAAGATAGTATTGAAATTGCTGCTCTTGGCTACATTACAAGCATGTGCTGCAGGGGGCAGTAGCACAAGGATGCAGATATGCTGACGTTTACTATTTTGAGGCCTTGCTGATTCTGCAGCCAAGCCTGACTACATAAGGCAGTGTACAGTCTGCTTGTTGTGGGGGTGCCCAACACACTTACAGAAGGAAGCTGTAGCAGGAGTGGCCTTTAAGCCAAAATACAACCCATTCTAAATAAAGCTACGCTCAGTCAAGAAAGCACAGAGTAGCTACTACACTGTTTAATAGCCAGCAAAGTAGAACAAGTGAAAAGTGCTAAAGACCCAAAGCAGTTCCCCACTGTTGCAAATGCAGAGAAAGATCAGAGCACCACACTTGTGAACTACATTCCAAAATACTTCTACTGATTGCTTTGGCACTGACGAAAGCAGTTTAACTGACACTGAGGAACACTTGCAATGATAAAAGGAAAAAAGCATATCTTTTACAGACAACTATGGTTTAATAACCTCTGATTGTGGCTTATACACTATCTGAGGGTGTGCATTACACACACATTCTTCTGAGAAATGTGGCTCTCGATGTAGAATAAAAAATGGTTACCAATAGGGTGAACATTTTACAAACAATGACACTGGGTTTCTGCCCTATTATTTATTACTAAGAACGTAAGGATGGTGCAGTGGTCTTTCCAGTTAGAAGATTGTCGGTTCAAGGCTCGCCGGTGACCTTCCTGGAAGGAGTTTGTATGTTCTACCCATGCTTGCGTTGGTTTCCTCCGGTTTCCCCCACAATCCCAAAAACACGTGGTTAGGTTAATTAAATAATCTAAATTCCCCTTAGGTGTGAATGTTGCCGCGACTGGCGACCTGTTTACCCCCGCCTCTCACCTAATGTGTCACCGGCAGACCCCCGTGACCTCGAAAGGGATTAAGTGGGTTAGAAAATTAATGAATGAATAACAAATAAAAAAAAATAACTTTAAAATTAAAAAATTAAACATAAATTAACCTAAATTATAAACAAAACAAAAAAAAAACTAAAAAGAATGGAAGAATGCTATGGCAGGCCTTTTGAGCACAAACATGGATGAACAAAGTAAATAACAAAAAAAACTAAAATAATAATTTTTCCTCAATTAAACGATTTTTGTGATTCTTGAGACTCGAAATTGAAATAAAAAATTTTATTAATAGCAAAGCCCTAGTGCAGTCTTCGTCCAACCCTAAATAAGATTAAGCCACCTTGGAAACAACACGCAGACATCCCTTTTCTTGCTCAAAAACATCTTGTTTTAAGGCACTGGGCCAGATCTGGCCCCCAAAGGGTTCTGACTGGCCCCTCACCTGGACTGTACTGAAGACTGCTGAACTTGTTTACAGACGACAATTTAAATTTTTGATATATGTTGTTTTAAATGTGTATTTGAAGTACTGTGAAAAGCTTCAGAAGATGTACACATCAGAACAATTACAAATTACTTGAAGACCACGGTCATTTCACCAACGGCTGGGTATTACAGGATTTGTTTTCATTTGGACTAACAGACTGCGACCACCGTAGAAAAATGTGTATTCTTACCATTATAACATTACCTCTTGAAAATAAAAATTTCCTACTGTAAAAAAAGTAATATTGGGTACACTTGGAATTAGCATGTAACATTACATTTAATGAAGATGTGTATTCATCCTTTTAGTAATTATTTGTCAAGTTTAAAAGAAACAATTGGTTGTTTTACATTAAAAATGGCTGCTGTACCCACAATGCACTTTGGATTTCGGTCCTGTAACAGCATCTGTCAATAATCAATTGATAGAACAAGCAGAATCAGAATCATGAATTATATCATTTTAAAATACATTTTACACATTTCCAGAATTTTTTTAAAACTATACACACGCGCACGCACAACTACAAACTTTTTAAAACGTTTACACATTCTATATTGTTTAAAACGATTTTTTTAATCCATAAAGTATTTCAATGCCTTTGCTAGGGGATCCTAATTAGACATTTAAGTCACATTACTCAAAGTAACACTGCTAACAAAACCTCATGAACAACTTAACATCAGGTAAACTCATAACGTACTTCATTAAAGATGACCAGGACCCTGATTGCATAAATAACAGCTTCTTTGAGACCATTTTAATGTCTTCTTTGCCTCGACTTTCGTGTACAAGTGTTCATGAAAAACGCCCTAGCCTAGCATATAAACTCACGTGGCAGGAAGAAAACATCCGGGTATCACACCAAGGGGGCGTTGTGTTTCACATTTTTTCCAACAACAAAGAGGTTAAAAGCTTTAACGTTCATATTTTACAAAACGCGGCATTAAAATAGGTGACGTGGAAAATAAGTGCGTTTATTAGTGCTACGGCAATCTATAAGTGCTACCTAAAAACTGTATAATTCTAACGTTACAACACGTTGTGTAAACAAACTATGGACAATCCTTGTGATTCCAAAACCATGTTATATTTGTATTTAGGACATTATTACCTTCGTACGTAGCCATTTATCTGTTAAAGCACTCCTGTTTATTGCACAAGCTGATGTCGAAATTAAAATGTTTACATGAGCAAGTGAAAATATAGCATCTATATTAAATCATATATTGATTACATCAGTCTAAGTTGCAACACGTGTGGAAGACTATCTGCTGAGCACATGGTGCGTCAAGACTGCGACTAATGTTAAAGCCCGTGTCGTCTGCACAAACAATGCATTACAACAAATGAACGCACCTCTTCATTTATTGCAAACAATAGTGATTCTAAGATAGTGTTACGATAAACAAGCCCGTACCTTCGGTTTTTGGAGCAGTGGTCCATGCTTCAATCTCAGTCGCCATTACTCGGTTGTTTACCGTCCTCCTAAGCCTACAGATCACGGAAACAAATGATAACCACACAACATGCAAAGTACGATTTACACGTTTCACACACAGTGTGAACAAATAGAAATTGAATCGTTGGTTTATTTGGCGTTTAATTCGTAAATACGAGATTAGTCTCACCTTAAATTGAAGGCTCTCTTTTCAGTTAACGTTATATGTTTAACAGCACGGTTGCTGGTAGCTAGTACAAACAGCCCTTGACGGGGGAGATTATCCGTGAAAATGTGTTCAATAGCTAAAATCAGAAATGCTTACAAATATATATGTATATTTCCTTTGGAAGTGCTGCAGGCACGTTGCAGAAACGGACCAATAACATGGACAGTGTTTTCAACTTCAGACGGCTCAGAAAACGTCATCAGAGTTGCAGAATGTCGTGAATATTCATAAACACACTCTTATTTCGTCCAATGGAAATGCGTGGCTGTTCAAACGAGGACGAATGAGCAAGGTTTTACAGCTTTAAATATTTAATTATGTTACGTGAGCCACCAGCGATTGGTCATTCATTTGAGGAAGCTTAAACAGTAACGTCACAAAATTTAATATTTAGCTACAATTATTAGGATTGGTCAGTGTGCTGAACAGAGGCGGAGTTTAATGTATTGTTTATTTTGTAAACACCTTCCTGGTTTGGCCACTTTTAAAATCGTACATGCTTAGCCATGATTTGACATTCTGTAGTTATTTAGAGCCAATTAACATGTTTCTGTCTGAGCTAAATGTTATGGTAAAATTCAATTCAAAACGTATTTGCAATTTAAAACGGCTCTTGTGATAAAACAAGAATTATAATGGTATTTAAAACAATTTAAAAAATGCATTTGACACAAAATGTATATTGCATGGGAATTTCGGGAAATTACACATTGCTGTTAAGGAAAAAAAAAACTAGAGAATTTGTCTAAAATTCATCATTGCTCCGCCAGATGTCGATGTAACCATACATGAACATTCTCGTCAAAGACAACGATTTTATTTTAATATTGATGACATTTCCAAATCTATTAATAGCCCATTATTATGAGATGTGCAATCCTTAAAGCATGCGTATAATTAATTGTACATAAAAGGAAAATCGAAATTTCAACACATACCAACATAAATAAACAAAGGATTACAAAATAACCTCAAAGACATATTTTTGCTGGAGCTTAATTTAGTAAGACAAATATTTACTTGCACACTTGGTTTTCAAAATATTTGGGGCTTTATAGTATAATATGATGAATATGCTATGATACATTTTCTGTGTAAAAACCTTCCCATCATAACAATACTATTCATCAGAAAGTCCTGTTTCACATCATCTCTCACAAAAAGAAACATATATAATGCAGTCAGACACATAATGTTGAAAGATCACGTCACAAAAAACACATTTGTTGCAATCAAAACAAACTAAACATGTAATTATTCCATAGATGTTTAAATTTTGAAAACTTTAAATTGTACTTCTTTAGTTTTGGTGGGTATACAATATTTATGGTATTTAGTTCTTAACTCTGATATGTTTAGAAATAAAAAGTACATTTGTGTTTCTGTAAACCATGGTTGGATAAGTTAAGTTAGTAAATAATGTCTGAATAAATAGTTTTGTTACAAAGCATATTTCCTTGTAAAGCACAGCCTTTTATTAATAGGATGGGAAGAATATGACTCATTGAAGGGGAATTTGTAATAGGCTCTTATATATATATTTTTTTAGATTTACAGACAGTTTTATCTATATAGTGATATTTGGTTAGGTTTATATTAAGGTATTAGTATCCATTCATTTTTACACAATGACGTATTCCTAACAATAATGTGATTATAATTTCACACTGGAAATTATAACTGTAGACTATTTGCTGCTCGTGGAATTGAGAAAGTTTGACGATGCGATTCTAAATAATTAAACTAAAATATTAGTAAAGGCTTACAAGTAATTTTGCTTGTAAATATCCTGTCTTAAACTGTTTAGTTATTTTGGCTTGTGACAGTCACTTTTGACCTGACTTTTAACATGTAGACTCCATCTCGTCCTAGCCTGTTCAAGCTACAGCCAACAAACTTTTGTCAAAACATCCAAAAAGGTCTGACTCCGGAAGCTATCTTTTCAGACTGGTTCCACTAAAGGGATTCTGAGAAATCACTGAGATTACTGGAAAACTGTCCATTGATTTGGCTTGGGGTCAAACTTTGTAAAGCTGAGAACCTCATGGAAACCTTGAGAAGGTTATCGGTCTGTGCCAGAACATACAAGTACCTGTCTAAAAGAACACTTGCCAGATCCCAGTAAGGATCCGTCTGAGGCCCTGTTCACATATACCCAGTATTTTGAAAACAGGCATTTTTCTGTGCCACACATTTTTGAAAATACCTGCCAAGGTGAGTCGTTTTAAAATTGCTGGTTAGAATGTATCCATGTGGAGATCGAAAACAAGGTTTCCAGAGTTTTTAAGTAAAATGAATGTGGCATTAAAACCAAGTATGGAGAGATCCATACAAGGAATCTGTGCTCTGCATTTACCCCATCTAAGTGGTCACACACACAGCAGTCAATGTTAAGTTCTTCAAGGACTTTGACCAAACTGCCTTAACTTGAAAAAAGCCCTTCACATCTTGAGACAAAAAGGGTAACTCAAAGCTCTAAATTCCACAATATTTGGTTTATTTGTGGGCCTGTTCCCAGGACATGCCAGCGCTTAGGTTATAAACCTAAACAAACAAGTATGACAATAAACTAACAAACCAAGAGCATCCACATAGTTAAAAAGTGGGTAGCCATAGCTGTGGTGCCCTGGCAGTTGTGGGGGAAACTGGTGACTTTCTCAAGGCCACCAGTCATGGTTGTCATGGTTGTCATGGTGTTGGAAAGAGTGAGCTTTTTGAAATAACCAATTATTTTTAACCAGTGGAGCAAACCAGCAGTCTTCTGATCTCTGTTAGGATTCTTATTCTTTAGGATACAGCTGGTGGGGGTTTGGTGGGGTTTGTTAGTGCCATCACACTCTGTGCTTGGTGACACTGCTTTATAAAGACTAGGCCAACAAAATGAGGACTGTGTTGCTGTATACTTTGCTATCATGGCTTACGTTGAAGGATTTATTGAAGGATTACCTGCGGATGTTTCCTGTTTGATCATCAAATAGAGGCTCCAGTGTTTTTACAGACTCAATGCTGAACCCTTATTTCTGCATTCTTTTCTGTGGCTCAGTCAGTAAACCATTGGGCAAGCATCACAAAAGTTGTGGGTTCTGTAATTTTTAATCTTATTGTTTTGAGATAGAACAGGAAGTTGCATCACAAGCAGGAAGTTTTCACTCTTTAAATGAAGTTGACTGACACATCTTCCCTTCTGCTTATTCTGAGTGAGAGACATGCAGAAGGCAAGAATTTACCCTTCCCTCCTCCTCTTAAGACCTTTTTACACCTACGCATTTGCTGCATGCAGTGGATCTTTAAGCTTAAGTGAGTGAATGCATCAGTTTTCAAGAAACACAGCGAGCCAATTTTTTCGCAAGTGGATCAAACTGCTGTGATTGACTCGTTTGGTCACATGTCTTTGGCTGAGAAAAGGCCTTTACACACCTATGCGTCACTTTTGCAGCTGCGTCATAAGCTCCCTGCACAGACCTCATGTACCCCAGACCTTGGCTGTAATTCCCTCCATGCCACACAGTAGCGCAAAAGCAAATCACATTGTGTGAGGCGCAATGAGGCGAAAAAGAAGATGATGAGCGATCGCTTATCCATCAATATAAAGCCAAACTATTAGTTTTCTGGGAAACTAACCACTTCTGTTTAAAACCGGTTTCAGACACACAATTTTAGCCCAGATATGGAGTTTCTGCCCATTTCCAGAGCTTGTGAACATGTGTGACAATCGCACAGTCTGAAGTACCAATAACTCGATCTGCGAGAGTCACAGGTTGCCAAAATGCTTCTCAAATATCTGCGTGTGTTGGCGACTCACAAATGTGCAGAGTGTTCTGACTAAAATAATCTCTGTTATTATCTGCATACATTCAGGCCAACGAGAAGTTGGAGGGATACAAACACATAGACAGCAATATAAACATTGATTTCAGTTCAAACGGGGGTTTCTTTTCAGTTTATTTGGACCCAATAAATTAATTAAAAACTTTATTAAGTTCCCTGGTTTGATAATTATCCCATTCTTGTGCTCCAGTCTGGCACACATGACCTCGTGCAGTTTTTCTCGCGAGTGCTTAGTTGCGAGGCACAGTTTAAAAACAAGTTCTCTGCAATATTGCCTAAAATAATGCTTTGTAAAATTCTCTGTTGCTGATCTCTCGTCAAGGGTGAAATTAGCATGACTGGATGCTATACTCCAGACACTTTAGCGTGTTGTCAAGGAAACTGAGCTGTGTCTGTGTGTATGCTCATGAAAGTTTGTGTGAAACAAAGATCCCCACGTTTGTTTACTTCAAATGTGTTGCACTAGCCCTAACCCTAACTTCATTCACGTGGATTTGAAGGAAATTCGCCTGCACACTACAACATGCTTGACGTCGACAAATGCAAGTTATCCCTGCAGATGCATTGCGTCACTGCACTACTGTCTGCAGCAAGACTACTTGTCAAAATTCACTATATGACATCACCGTCTAACTTGTATAAATAAAACGTGACTCGTTTTTTAATCAATACCAAGTCTTGCATGTAACACACTTGCTGTGAGAAAACAAACATGTGATGCAAGACAAAATTATATAATAATTGAAACAATGAGAATGGGATATCTTTTATATGTCTCTCAGTTTGGCATAAAAATCGTTCCTGCGATATTCCCTTGAATCGTCCCCAAAAAAACTCTTTAACCAACATTTAAACTCGGAGTTATGATTCCCACTCCTTTCTGAACCGATGTGTAATTATGGTGTAAAGCCTAGAAATAATGCAGCCAAAGCTAAGGGTAATGCTGTCACGGGGGATCACACGCAGATAGAGCAAGGTGAATGGTTAATCTATTTACAACGAAAAAAACAGAAACGCATTTATTTTTATTTTCATTTTCATCTCGTGGTTTATTTTAGACAGCGAGGATTTAAACTGCTGCCCTCCCCCTGACGCCAACCAGGAATTCTCGTCAGCCAATAAAGGTGTTATGCTTCATGTTCTATTCATTCTATGTTTGGACACTTAAAAGAGGCAGGCAGGCACAGCACCGAAGCAGAGCCAGTCTGGCCGAACACAAAAAGTAGCCAGGAACACCAGGAAAAGTGGGTAGATTTGTTGCTAGTCTCTACAATTAAAAAAGTTGCGAAGCCGTCTGAAAAGTTGCTAAATTTAGTGACTAAGTTGGCAACACTGCTATCTGGGGTCCAGCTCCTCGTTTTGTTCTCCAGGCTGAAGACATGTAACCAAACAAGCCAATTTACAGTGAAAAACAAAATAAAAAAGACGCAGTAGCGTGTGTTGAAACAGTCACAGTAGCGCCCGTGTAATTAAGACTAAAGATTTACTGAAGGCAGCCCCTTCATTACAAAAACGCACAGGTGTGTAAAGGCCTAAAGGCAGTGGTAGGCGGCACTCGAGAACGAAGTGAGGAGCTGTCTGGAGCAGCATCCAGTCGTTGCTGAATTCACTCTGTTCTCAAACTGCATCTCACAACCAAACACTCGCAGGAAAGATTTGAAAACAGGGCAAGGTCACGTGTGTCACATCGAAGCATAACCCCATTTGAACCGAAACCACTGTTTATATTGCTGCCTATGCCTTTGTATCTCCTCCGCAGCTTCTCATTGCCCTGTTGTGGCTCTCTCATTGGCTGCAGCAAAACACAGACATTATTTCATCCAGAACAGAACACAGTTCAGTCTTGACGATTGTGACTTGCCGACAGCTCCAGATAATTGAGAACTATCATGTTGGCCTGTGACTCTCGCAGAGCGAGTCTTTGGTACCTCACACTGTGCAATTCAAATGCGTGCATGAACCCTGATCTGCATGCGATTCTGGGCATAAACTCAAAATCTAGGCTAAAATTATGCGTCTGAAACCGGCTTTAAAGAGAGGTGAGACAACAAAAAGTTTGCATTTATAATTAGAAATGAGTGATCGATCATCCCCTTCTTCTTCTCGGTAAACACGCCTCACACAGTGTGAATAGCTTCTGCATGAATGTACGGTCACATTAGTGCTCTAGTGCTTAAAATTTTACAATCACTGCATGCAGCCCCTGCTTGCAGCAGATGCTTAAAGCATAGACTGCAAAAAATATGGACAATGTGACACCGGCTACTGCTAGTGGACTAATATATAATAAACAGTCTGTTATATACAATTTCTTTTGCAATCACAGTATAAACAAGAATTTGAGAACGTCTTCTCTGGATTTAATTGGCAGTGAAATTGATCATAATGTGAGAAAGCAGTTAGTCAGTTCCACTGTAGCTGTCAATCATATGGCCCCACCTAGTTTGTTTTTTTTCGGAGAAAATTGAGCAACTTTGAGCCTCACAAAAATAAACTTGAATAATCATGCAAAAATCAATAACGTAGTTTCTGAAAAAATAATTTTTACTTTTCGGCCTTCACAGATAGACTTGGTTGGTGCAAAGGGCTTTACGCAGTGATGGGCAGTAATGAAGTAAATGTAATTTGTTACTGTACATATGTAGCTTCATCAATTATCTGTTCTTTACTCAAGTATTTTAATTAGGGGAGACTTTTTACTTTAACTTCACTACATGTCAAAGTGAAATATCTTTTTAATCAACTACATTTTATGAAATGGATAAACAACTTAATTAGTGAAGCATGCTCAAGCCACCAATCAGGGTACAGCACGCTCTGCTTTCAATTGTTTTGGTTGCCACTGGGTGGTATCTACTTTTTAAGCGCAAGTGCAGTTCAGTGTCAGTTTTTTGAGAGCAGCCGTGTCTGGAAGAAACTAGTATTTACAAACAGAGACATTTAGGAACAATATAGTAAAAGAAAACTTAAGAAGATTTTTATTATATTTGAACTTGCAACTGTGTTAAAAAAATAAACCTTAAATTGAAAAGTCCTGCTCTGAAATTCTGTTATTTCATTTGGTTCTGAAGGAAATTTAGATTCAAGGGTTTGAGCTCATGATAATTTAAATAGGCATAAGTGTCAACTTTATGAGTGTCTATGATAAAAAGATAATGGTATTTTATAGTTTACTTTTGATACTTAAGCACATTTTAAGGCAATTACTTTTGTACTTTTATTCATTCATTCATTTTCCAATCCGTTTATTCCCGTTTTGGGGTATCTCCAGCGCACATGGAGCGAGAGGAGGGGGTACACCCTGGACAGGTCGCCAGTCCATCGCAGGGCAACATTCACTCAAACATTCACACCTAAGGGGAATTTAGATTATTCAATTAACCTAACTGCATTTTTGGGGGATTGTGGGGGAAACCGGAGTACCCGGAAGTGAAATTCTGAAGAGAGCACTTTTACTTTTACTGGTGTAATGTTTTACTTTGTGTATCTCTACTTTGACTCGAGTACTTGGTTTGTGTACTTTGTCCACCACTGCCTTTAAGACCTTAAGTGTTTAAAATCAAGCAAATAAGCATTTTCTATTATACGATCTTAAACCTTGCTTCCAGCATTTTCATAATGATGGATTATTACACTAAGAGTTCAAAACCCCAGAGAAAGCAAGAGCAGGCAAATTGTGTTAATTGCTTGAAATGTAAGACACTTTGATTTGGTAATAGTTTTAACAATGTTTGATGGGGGTTTTCAGTTTTTTTTAAACAGTGTGAGAAACAAAACTGTTTATGTGGATGTTGTTGTAAAAGTATGATTATTAAAATACAGTGGTACCCTGAGATACGAAATTAATCCGTTCCAGGGTGGCATTCGTATCTCGAACATTTTGTATCTCAAACCAAGTATTAGAAAAAAATGGAAAACCAGTGAAAAATCAAGTAAGGAGGTGGAACGGATGCAGAAAACATTACAGCATGACGTATGAAAGTTAACTTTCTCGAGATATTTCACGAATTACTAACACCAACACAGTTTCAAGCACAAGCGGAGAGAATACCGAGCGTGTGAGAAGAGATGGAGAGACGCTTCTGAGAACGTGTCACTGGGTTTCTCTAACGCTACAAAACAGCAGTTTCCACGTTATAAACGTTATTTTTTTATGACAACTTGACTCTAACATTTGTTATAGTACATTATTGGTATTCTATACAAATGTTTCGCTCAATTTAAAAGGTGTATCGGACCTTTAAAGCGCCCTGGTTTGATAATGAATACATTCACTACAAGATGTGAGCAGAAAAACACTTTCACTTTTTTGTTGGTTAATGTTCAAAAATATCCAAAATAGCAGTTTCATGCTTCATAGGGATCTTTTTTTGACCCTATATTATACAGGTCCTTCTCAAAAAATTAGCATTTTGTGATACAGTTTTGGTTGCCGAGTCAAAAGACTCCCCGGAGACCTTCCTGGAAGGAGTTTGCATGTTCTCCCTATTTTTGCGTGGGTTTCCTCCGGGTACTTCGGTTTTCCCCACAATCCCAAAAACATGCGTTTAGGTTAACTGAATAATATAAATGCCCCTTAGGTGTGAATGTATGAGTGAATGTTGCCCTGCGATTGACTGGCAACCGGTCCAGGGTGTACCCCCTCCTCTCACCCAATGTATGCCGGAGATAGGCACTGGCAGAACCCTGTGACCCCGGAAAATGAATGAATGAGAAAGTTAATTATTTACTGATCAACATAAACATTCATATATTTAGATTAATTTACACACCTGTGAAGTAGTTCAAGGCTTTTATTGTTTTAATATTGATGATTTTGGCATACAGCTCATGAAATTAGCAAAAGATTCTCTATAAACCTAATCATCTGAATCAACTAATTAACTCTAAATACCTGCAAAAGATTCCTGAGGCTTTTAAAAACTCCCAACCTGGTTCATTACTCAAAACCACAATCATGGGTAAGACCATCACTGACACAGAAAGACATTTCTGAACGAATCGCC
Source organism: Danionella cerebrum (assembly GCA_007224835.1). Classification (NCBI taxonomy): domain Eukaryota; kingdom Metazoa; phylum Chordata; class Actinopteri; order Cypriniformes; family Danionidae; genus Danionella; species Danionella cerebrum. Next base: position 83,433 of record SRMA01026917.1, read on the forward strand.
TGTTCCCAGAGTGCTGTATCAATGTGCCTCAGTGGGAGGTCTGTGGGAAGGAAAAAATGTGGCAGAAAACACTGCACAATGTAAAGAGGTGGCGCGACCGTGAGGAAGACTGAGTCTGGAGTAGAAACATCGAGAGTCACCATGTACTGGGGCTTGCAGGAAATGGGCAACAGGTGGCGCATTCCCCAGGTCAAGCCACTTTTTAACCAGAAACAGAGGCAGAAACACCTGACCTGGGCTTCAGAGAAGCAGCACTGTACTGTTGCTCAGTGCTCCAAAGTACTTTTTTTCTGATGAAAGCAAATTTTGCATGTCTTTCGGGAAATCAAGGTGCCAGAGTCTGGAGGACGACTGGGGAGAGGGAAATGCCAAAACCACTGGTAAATGGTTTATTGACCATGGTATTACTGGTGCTCAATTGGCCTGCCAACTCTCCTGACCTGAACCCCATAGAGAATCTGTGGGATATTGTGAAGAGAAAGTTGAGAGACGCAAGACCCAACACTCTGGATGATCTTATGGAGGGTATCAAAGCATCCTGGCCCTCCGTAATACCTCAGCAGTGCCACGGGCTGATTGCCTCCCTGCCATTGAAGCAGTCATTTCTGCTAAAGGATTCCCAACCAAGTATTTAGTGCATAACTGAACATAATTATTTGAAGGTTGACTTTTTTTGTATTAAAAACACTTTTCTTTTATTGGTTGGATGAAATATGGTAAATTTTTGAGAATTTTGTGTTTTCATGAGCTGTATGCCAAAATCATCAATATTAAAACAATAAAAGGCTTGAACTACTTCAGTTGTGTTAATCTAATGTTAATGTAGTGTAGTGTTAATATAAGAATGTTTATGTTTATCAGTACATTACGGAAAATAATGAACATTATCACAATAGGCAAATTTTTTGAGAAGGACCTGTATTGGGCTATAACCAGAGTAATTTAGCTATGTAAACTCAAGAGCTCTTTTTAAAGTGTTCTCCTAGAACATTGTACATCTTATACAGAAAAAAGCAAATAGCCGAACATGCCCTTAGTGTTCGATTCACATCTGTTTCTTCATCAGTGTAGTTGTGCACACATGAACACTGCCCAGATGTGTGTGGAGGTGAACACACCCAGGAAAAGTTGACAGGAATGTGTGTGTGGAGCTTGTCCATCCACACCGACCTGTAATTGACAAAATGGAGTTTCGGGTCTCTTAGAGTGTATGTGTGTGCGTGTGTGTGCGTGTGTGTGTGTGTGTGTGTGTGTGTGCGCGCGCGTGTGTGTGACACAGTCTCAGATGTATAGCACTAAATAGCAGAAATCTTCAGTTATATTTCATAGAGTAAAAACAACAAACCTTTTTTGTACTTGTGGTTCTAAAGTAGTTTTTTGTTGTTTTTAATGTGTTATATACAGAAGTTGGTCATATATATATATATATATATATATATATATATATATATATATACACACACATATATATATATATACACATATATATATATACACATATATATATATATATATATATATATATATATACTTATACATATCTATATATATATATACTTATACATATCTATATATATATATATATATATATATATATATATATATATATATATATTAGGGCTGTCAAAACTAACGCGTTAACGACGTTAATTATTTTTTTGTTGTTAATTTCAATTTTTTAACGCATTACACGCATGCGCAGTTTGACGAATTTTTTGTCAACAAAGTGGTTGGAGAGCTAGAGGCGAGATGAAGCAAGGCGAGCCTATGTAGGCATTCAAATATAAAATGAATAATGGTACAGTTAATAAGTACAAGGTTATTTGCAAGATTTGTAACAAGGAGTTTCAATTTCACCGGAGCTGTTCAAGCTTGAGGCGTTTGCTCGGCCGTGTCACATTCAGCAAGTGGTTTGCGTCAGACCGTTGGCCGTTAACAAAATCAACTTCAGATCATTTGACCAACGCAATAGCAAATTTGGATTGCAAAGGATTGTTGACCCATTAGCATTGTAGAAGACTCAGGTTTTATGAACGTTTTGCCAGCAGCGTCTCAAGACTCATTCTATAAGCCACCGTCAAGAGCCACAGTTAATGACGAAAATCCATGAGCTCTATGAAAACGAAAAAGTAAATTATATCGCCTTTATAGGAGACCACTGGAGTGACAACAATTCCCTCAGAGTAACTGCACATTACATCAGTGACACGTGGGAACTGAAGTCTTTTGCGCTGATTATATTAAAAACTGAGGAGCGTCATTTTGCCGAAGCTTGTAAAGAACAGCTCCTGTCAATTGAATTAACATCCTGGTTAAGAGTGATGACAAATGTGGTGTGTAGCATGTTTCAGCTTGATTTAAACCACCATTGTTTGGCTGTGGCAATAAACAGACATGAAAATTATGTATCAGTGTCCTGTCATTATCGTTTGTTTCAGAAAACAAAACTGGTAGGGATTCAGGTGTAGTTGCAAATAGTGATTAATCCTGATTAATCCACTGAAAATTCTGATTAAAAATACTATGGACAGGTTGCAAGTTAATCTCAGAACAACTAAAGATTATTAATTTTATAAATTTGATAGTTGGCTATATAGTACCAAAAAGGTTCCCCTATGATTACGAGTCAAAGAACCAGATATGATTCTATATATAACCTTTTTTTAAGACTCCAACAACATTTGCATACTCAGGAAGCTGTGATGGACTGGTGACATGTCCAGGTATACCCCCACCTCTCGCCCAATGTGTGGTGGAGCTAGGCACCAGAAGATGAATAAATTTGAGATGCTGTTTGAGAACACTACATCATTAAGTAAAAGGTTGTGCTCCATCTTGATTTTACACCTTCATCCAGTTATTTGTCAAGTTATGTCTGCCTTCGGCCTTCACACCGTTTCATTTTCAAGCTTTAAACAGGATATTTAATGGTGTGTGTGCTATTATGAAGTCACATATTTCACAATTCTCAAACTGTTATAATGTAATATCTGTAACTAAATAATTTTCATCACTATGCATGTGAGTGGTGTGATTCTGTACGTCTGATGTTACACAATTCATAAGTTATTCACACACTTATAAAACTATATAGTTTTAACGCACTTCTAACGTTTCCACATGCTGTATCTATTAACCAAAGGGCATTTTCATCTTTAGAAGACCTGTTTATTGTGCTTTATGTACATTTCCAGGTTATATTTCTCTTCAAAAACTCTTAACTGATATTATAGAAGAAAGTATTTTTCAATGTCAGAATCCAGAAAATGGGAATATTTTACCGTGCCATTTTTGAGTTATTGCATTCCGAACTTAGCTTTTTTTTCTTAAAAAAAAAAAACAAACAAACAAACAAACATTAAGTCTAATTGTGCTAGAGGTTACATTTCTCATTTTCTTTTTTGGATGTGTTCAGAAACTCATGTCACAACAGTAAATATTTTCAAATGTCAGAATCCAGAAAATGGGAATATTTTTACTGTGGCATCTTTGAGATATAGCATGAGATATAGCAACTTAGGTTTTTTGGGGGGAAAACATTTAATGAAATTGTGTTGGAGGTTACATTTTATTACATTGCATTTTATTTTTTTACCTGCATTTGCATACTCAGGAAGCTGTGATGGACAGGCGACCTGTACAGGGTGTACCCCCGCATCTCGCACGATGTGGGCTGACCCTCGTGACCCCGAAAGGGAATAATAGAGGGTTAGAAGATGAATCAATGAATACCCAGGAAGTTTCTGAGTGAATAGCAAATTTTACAGCTTCACCCAGTTATTTCTCAAGTTATGTCTGAGAGGGAACATGTCCGTGGTCAGAGAACAATGATTTAAGTGATTTTGAACTTGGCATGGTTGTCGGTGCCAGAGTAGCTAAGAATTTCAGAACCTGATCTACTGGGATTTTTACACACAACCAGCTTTAGGGTTTACAGAGAATGGTCAGAAAATATCCAGTGAGCAGCAGTTCTATGGGTGCAAACACCTTGTTGATCGCAGAGGTTAGAGGAGAATAGACAGACTGGTTCGAGCTGATAGAAAGGCAACAGTCACTCAAATAACCACTCGTCACAATCGGGGTCTGCAGAAGAGCATCTCTGAATGCACGACACATCGAACCTTGAGGTGGATGGGCTATAGCAGCAGAAGACCACACCAGGTGCCACTCCTGTCAGTTAAGAACATGGAATTCACACTGGGTCATCAAAATATGACAAAAAAAAATTTGGATGACAGGGTCAGAATTCTTTGTACTCAATGGGCACCACATACACCAGATCGCAATCCAGTAGAGCACCTTTGGGACGTGGTGGAACGAGAGATTTACATCATGGATGTGCAGCCGACAAATCTGCTGCAGCTGTGTGATGCTTTCATGTGAATATGGAGCAGACTCTCTGAGAAATGTTTCCAGTACCTTGTTGAATCTATGCCACAAAAGATTATTGCAAAAGGATTTCCAGGCGGTACAAGCAAATACAGACAAAATATTAAACTGTGAAAATGTGTTACTCTGATAGAGAACAATAGAATTATTCCACGGGTTAAAATGTAACCAAATAACATAAAAAGTGTTTACAAATGTGCGCTTTTAATAAACAAATGGAACCGATGCATAATCTTGAACCTTTATGCTTTGCAGATTACATGAATGATAATTTTACTCTACTTGTATTACTTCTTTGTGCCATCAACTCTCTGACCTCAGTCCTGTGATTTTCTCTTTTGCTTCTTTGCTGAGTTCAGGATCTCCAGTAAAATGTAGGTCAGCAGTCGGTGCAGTTACTAATTAGAAACAGCTGTGTTCTTTTTCCTCCGTTTGTTTTTGTCTGTATAGTGTAAGGGTCAGCATTTTTACATCAAACCATAATCATCTTTATTTATCCTCACTTTTCCTCAATCTCGGTTAGAAAATATACTGTCTTTTCCATCTCCTTTTTACACTTCTCCGTTTACTGTCTTTCCTGAAGAAACGTGTTCTCAAGTTTAACCGGTTGATTAAATAACTGCACATATAACGTCACGTGATGCTTTTGTCTGAAATAATGTTACATTGGCAAAGTTTGAAGACTGCTACTTATAGAACAACACGTTTGGTTTGTGGAGCATATAGGGTCGAGGTTCCAAACACAAGCCCTACTTCACCGAGAAGCGACCGCGCCCTAGACGTCGTAAAATAAACGTTTGTATTGTAAACTTTAATTTAAAGCTACCTTGTTTGCACAGTGTCATCATTCACGTTGTTAAACGAAATTTACTCGAAGTCATTTGTAGTGCTTAAGAATGGGATCAGAAACTTTAAAACAAACTTCCTTCGCATCCACTGCTAACACCAAATACAACTTCTCCGCTTTCACCGGGAGGCGTGTAAAACGAGACTTCATTAAAACACGCCCAGCGTTGTTCATGTATCCAATCAGAAGCAAGTAAATAGTTCGTTCGTCCAATCAGGCGCGTTGTGGGTTGAATCACACGCACTGTTGCTAGGGCATGGATTCAACGTTGTTCGTGTCACGGACTAACCAATCATATGACGTTTCTCAGCTTGTCAATATCATGTGAACTTCTGGCTTTGAAACATTTTATTGGTTGCAGATGTTTTGAAGTCCCGCCTTTTGCACTTTTGATTGGGTAATGAAGCCATCATTCAATGCCTAGATTTTAGTTTACGTGCAGCGCTGCTTTAATTTTGCTGAGAATCTGCACGACTCCGAATTGAACTATACTGAGCCTCTACGGTTTTTTATTTTGTTTTTTTAGTTTGTTTAATTTTGTTTACTTTCGTTTCGTGTTATTTGTCAAACTGTGTTTTTTTACTGTTTTGTATTTTTATATCCCCGTAAAAACCCCGTAATGGAATTAAATTCACTCCTTCTTCTTCTTGAGGCAGCGGAGTATTTGGAAAGAAGAGACAGAGGTAGCTTGAATTAAAGCTAGTATGACTTGACAAGTCTGTAAAATGTAACTAGCATTATTTTTGACCGCCTCTAAATGTGTTGTGGAAATCCCTGTAGGGTTAAAAACTAATGTGGGTTGTGTTTATTTTCTTAATAGAAGCGGAGCACGGTTATGCATCTGTTCTGCCGTACGACAGTGACTTTTCCACAAAAAAATCGAAATCGTCCAGCATTTCAAGAAAAACCCTGAACAACAGGTAGGATGAAGATAGATATTGGAATGAAAGCATTTCTTGAAGAATGTTTTTATCAATGCGCCATGTTTGGTGTTGGGCATGGCTGAGTGTAAACATTGCCACGCGTACAGCGTCAACTTTCTGCTGCAGTTTCCCTTTCCGAATTCACATGTTTCTGTCTGATCGCCTGACGTTTCATTTCATTGCCCCATTGCATTGTACAAGTGTTATTCCTGTGAATAGCAGTCACACTGCACTTCCCACACGGGGTTGCGCGGCTGTCTGAATGCGTGGTCAAATTCGCGTTAAGCGTTCAGAGGAGATCTGGCAGAATGCAAGCATCCCTTTTGCTCAATGTTGTTTAGGTGTGCTGGATGGGTGTGGTTAGATTAGACCCAGGTCAGCTGCTGGAGAGAGCTGACCCCTGTGTCTGTTTTGCTGCATTATCCCCTTTCCTTGCAATGTCAAAGCAAAGCAGCAGGAGCCCTGTGTGCAGCCCTTCCCCCACAGAAATGGCAATTCTCTGACTCCTTTCCAGAAAATTTGTGTAATAAAACACCATTACAGCTACACTATTTTTATCACATTTATTTTTGCATCATTCCCTTTAGCACTCTGTGCACAAGTGATGTTTTGAGTCATTTATTCAGCTGTTATCTCTGACGAGTGTTCCGTTTCCCCTCGATATCTTTCTGTTTGAGTGTTTGTCTACTTAAGGAAAATGCATACACATTAGCATTTATGTCCTGGATGAAAATAGCAATGCATTTAGCATTATTAAGCATAAGGCTGGTTGACATACAGATTTAAAAATTAAAACATTTAAATGTTCTTCCTCTGACAAGATATAGTAAAATGCTACCAAAAGCGATGGCCACCTTTGCATGATTATTTGAACACCAATATATACCACATTTTAACGAGGAATATTTGCTTCTTGTAGTGATTGTGATTCTAGTCACTTCTGAAACTTCTTTTCCTGTTCTTCTTGTTTTCGGTAATATTCCAGGGGACGATTATCCTTTATTCGCATTTTAAACAAAAAAGATAACAATATTAGCTCTTTCCATTATTTGGAGTAAAAAAAAGATGTCTAACTCTGCCCCCTATTGGATGGGTGCTATCTAATGCTCTCATACAAACCAAACTAGACTATAGTCTTCTTAGCTTTGTATGCCCAAAACTTTTCAATTCTATAAAGAGTTTCAAGGCCTGTTCACATCGACCCGAATTGGGATTTGCACAAATCTTCTGATGGCTTTCTCTGCAGGGGGCTTTACTTCTGCATCAAGGAAATATTGATGCAATGATGCTTCCTGCCTGTGACCAATGTGACAAATTGTACCAATGTGAACAACATATTATTAAAAACAAAAACAATGTCAAGATCACTTTAAGACTTTGGTGGAGCAGATTGCCAAAAACAGGCAAAAAATGCAAAAAACTACTTTTTCAGCTAATATTAGAACTTTCCAATAAAAATAAACAGACAGTTTAAAAATCTATAGACAAGTTTAGTTTAGTCTATAACTCTCTATTTTTAAGGAGCTCGTGCAGTGAGCATTTCAGGGGAGTCCAGGGTGCAGGCGTGTTGTGTTTATCGTAGCTATCTACAACCTTTTTAATTTTCTACACCACCATCAGAACTGCAGGAGAAAACAAAGGCAGGCCAAACAATTCTGTTAGATTAGTGTTTGATAGAAGAAGAAATCCGGAGAATTCTCTCAGCTTTCAGAAGACTGGGGAGGAAGGAAATACTCTTGTTATTTACCAGTATGTTGTATGATAAGACATGCTTACCTGGATAAGGGCAGCTAATACTTTATTCTGCTTTCCTTGTCTCATTTTTAAACTCCAGGAGCTGACCCAGGATGAACTCAGAACAGTTTGATGAATTTAAAGAAAAGGCAAAAATAAAAAAAACTTTGTAAGTTTACCTAAACAAATTTGATGATGATAATAGAACATTTTTGTTGCCTTTACAGTTTTCTAGTTTAGCATAGTCTAACTGGACTTTTTGTGTAAAACAATCACATTGCCCATACAATTTGACAAATGTGATCAACATTGGTGCAGCAAATTGCAAAAAATATGCAAAAATTATTTTTGTTCCCCCTCAGTTTTAGAAAAAAAATCACCAGAGACCACTCCTCCCAAAAAATCACAATTGGCAGAAAGGTGCACAGAATTGGGACCAGAGACTGTATAAACATGAAGGACGCGTCATTAGTCCATTTCAAATAAAAATGAAGGGGCTGCCATGACTTGAAGCCGCACATGCTCAGAAGCGTTCAGCAGAGAAGATTACATGTTACATGATTGATTTATTGAGAAGGCCTCAGTGAGCAGCCCATCACAAGGAACCCTTATAAACTGTTAATTTCTTGAACATTTCTTTTTCTGTAAAAAAAAAAAGTAAAAGATCAAAAGGGCATCGATGACTTCTTTCTCTCATTCTCAGTTTGGCAATCATAGCTTTTAAAACCAAATTCATTGAATATGTCTGTTTATATTGTGTTTAGGTCCTCGCACAACGAGCTGGAAAAGCACAGGTAAGAACACCTCAGACATCTTTTACTTCATCTGAACGATCAGAAACACGTTGTTATTAGGGCTGTGCAATTGATCACAATCGCAAAGAATCCAGATTTAAACAAATGCAATATTTAATCCGCATAAGGCTGCAATTTGATCTGTTAATTTATTTAGAGTTTTGTTCAGAATACATTCTTGTACGCATGATTTTAAAATGTAAACCAATCAGAGCTGACGCAGCACATCAGACAAGTACAGCTAAGATTAACCAATCAGAGCTCACCTTGCGAACAACAAATCTTTGTTTTCCTGCCACCAGCTCACCCCGGAGAGAGTGTTTATTCCTGGGGGAAATGTGGTGATATGCCACCGTTCACACTGAAAACCAGAAATGGTGAACATGCAAAAAAAAACTTTAAGAGAGCAATCTGGTTTTTGGTTTTGATTTACGTTTTAATTTATTGCCATCACTAAAAAAATTCAGGTTAGTCCATCGGTATTTATTTTTTCATGCTGTACATTTAAAAGAGAATTTATCATAGTTTTGTTTATCAAGCAGTTAGTACGACTGTGTACAGTATAATATTGATTAGCGTTGAGGTTAGTTAATCTTCATTTATTCATGTCTCTGTTTTAAAGACACTTTTTCTCCAGTTTTGTTATTTCATTGTGAAATGTTTTGTTATGCTCTTCTTGTGCGCTGAATACATTTAGAATGTATGGAGCTTGTTTGAAAAAGCAGAACAGTTGCCAAAATCGTAAATAAAACCGCAATCACAATATTCCATGTTTGGTTCATATTGCACAGCCCTAGTTGTTAATTATTGTTTCTTATCAAGTGCAAGTATCTTGTAGCAATTATGTCTAAAGGTTAAGAGATCTGTTGTTTTTGCTACACATGATGAGCTTAAAATAAATTTGGTTAAACAATAATGCTTAAATTTGTGCTGAATCCAAACTAAGTTGAGCGAAAGTTGAGTGAAAACAACCAAACTAAATAAAACTTGTTTTCAAAATTTTGTGATTTTTTTTTTCCTGATAGCAGTTTTGAATGCGCTGCCGGAGGTTTTTGTTTGTGCTTTCATGGTTTCAGAACGTCAGAAATCCCTGCGAGGGTGGTCCATAGAAACACCATACTTCAGTGTACATCACCGCTGGTGAAATTTATTGGTGTAGCGTATTGATTTGTCTTCTGGGAGTATGGCATCTTTTGTACAGTTTACAAGTCAGATGCAAGTGTTTGAGGAATGGAATACTGCTGCTCTCTGAGATGTACGTGAGCTTTTTAACCTGAACGTTCTTGCCAGGTTCACTGCATTGTTCGGAAAACATTTGGAGAAATACTAAGGAGAAAAACATTCCATAGTCATGTGATTTCCTCTTCCATTTATTGATGGAATGGTTGGTTCTACCGTTTGTTGTTAACCCTACAAATAAATGTTTTTTTTTTCTGTTAGATGGAAACTGACACAACATTAGATATGTATCATATTGCATAAGGGTAAAGCAGGTTGTGAGTGAGAAAGGCAATGTCGGTCTGCGGTAAATTTGTGGCTAGTCTGTGACAGAAGAGGGAAGTAGTTCAGCAGTCGATAAATGATCACAAGTTAATCCTGTCTGTCGTTCTCTCCCAGTCATAGCTTGGAGGCTCAGAAACCTTTAGGGCTTAAATGTTTTTAATCATGTACCAAAGCGTTCTTTAAATACACATTGTTAATGTTCATTTTGTCAGAATATGTTGTGGTTCCAGTAGTTGTCTATTATTAAAAATACCCCCATACAGAAGGTCTTTTCCTCACACTGGCTGTCTGTACTGGTTCTATGTGTGGGTTGTGTATTTTGGGATGGTGTCTATACTGTGTTCAAGTGTTCTGTCTTGAATGACCATCACAACTACTGACCCCAGGTGAGGGCTATGGTAAAAGGCATTAGTGCCCCAGTAAAAAAACTCAAGATCTGTTTACAATTTACTTAATTCCAGAAGTCAACATTAATTGAATGACGGTACAGACAAAAATGCTGGCATATGTAACAAAAACATGTACAAAAATCTGTTTAACAGAAACAAAAACAATGTATACGCTTATCCTATGGATTTGCATGCTTGCCCCTGGCACCGTTTGAAAGGTTCACGTGAGACCTACACAAATACATCCTGTAAGGAGTACACCCCTCTACATTTGTCAGAAAACCTTAAGTTTCAATACAGAATCAATATTTTCTATGAGATACTACGCTACGAAATATTCCCACCAAACAAGATTTGTTAATTTGCACACACACAAAAAGTGATTTTCCTAACAAATTCATTCATGTTGTAAAAATAAGGACACACCAATTATAGTCTTAGGAGAAAAGCCACACTTAAGACTAGAGTTGATCCGATTCCGATACCAGTATCGAAAATGCTGCCGATACCACAAAAAAATCTGGTATCGGCGAGTATTTGAGTCCACGTACCGATCAGATACCATTTTCATAAACATAACCTAGTTATGCCCGCTAGCTTCGCTTATCGCTGCAAAGCGGAAATCAATTCTTCTTCGCTGGCGCTGCTCAGAATGTAGACACAGGAAGTTGTGTCGTGTTGCCACAAGCAACCAAGGAGAAGGACAAGCCGCGCCAGACGCAACAAACATTGGAAGCTTCATTCAAACAAAGAGAAAAGTTTACACAAGACAGCCAACAAGCAATAAAGATAACCGACAGGATTATCGAGTTTATTGTACTGGATGGACCAGCCACTGTCAGTGGTCGAAAACGTGGGCTTTTACCGCTTAATTAAACATTTGGAGCCCCGGTATAGTTTGCCTGGTCGCAAATATATCTCAGAAACAGCGCTCCCTGAGCTATACGAGACTGCGTGAATACATTTCATGTGAACTAAAGGACGTGCAAACTATCAGCTTCACTACTGACATCTGGAGCTGGACACAGTGATGCCGTCACCTTTTACTCTTCAAAGTGCAGTGCTGCAGGCTAACAAGTTTCGCGGTCACACGCGTCCATAGCTGAATCAATCGAGGGTATGCTTGTGAAGTGGAATATTTCTAAATCCCGTGTTCATGTTATTTTGCGCGACAACGCAAGCAACATGAAAAAAGCGGAAGTGATCCCCTCAGTTACGGTTCTAAAACGACTACCGTATTTTTCGGCTCATAAGACGCACCGGCACATAAGACGCACCCAATTTTTAAAGAAGAAAATCCAGAAAAAAAAAGATTCTGAAACAAATACTGTTGTAAAATATTTTATATCAACTGTGTAAAAGTTAACAACCAAACATGTAACATGAACAGACAGTAAACAGTAAAAGTAACAAAAAAAAAGGCTGTAATGTTTTCTTTGCCCCCACTCATCACTCTAAAGTCCACCATTCGTTATCACCATCACTGTTCCAGTGCAACATTGTCACTACATTACTAATAATAGCTAGTAACATGGTCACTACATTACTAATAATAGCCAGTAACATTGTCACTACATTACTAATAATAGCCAGTAACATTGTCACATTACTAATAATAGCCAGTAACATTGTCACATTACTAATAATAGGCAGTAACATTGTCACTACATTACTAATAATAGCCAGTAACATTGTCACTACATTACTAATAATATCTAGTAAGATTGCCCCCACATTAGTAATAATACAGTGGTTCTCAAACTTTTTTAGTCGAGCCCCCCTATAAACAAACACTCCCTAATTGCAGAGCACGTTACTTACGTTTGTTATCTCATATGTACATGTGTGAGATGTACCGTTGAGAGATGATTTGAGTTTGAGTTTATTAAAGAAGAGTTTCAGTCATTGAGAGCGTTTTGTTTACCTCACGCGAGCGCGAGAGAGAGAGAGAGAGAGAGAGAGAGAGAGAGAGATAGAGAGCGAGCGCTGGAAACAAACGTATGCTTTTTGTTCTAATATAAATCCTTTTGATTTTTGTCAGCTTATGAAAACCCAAATAACTCCAAAGGATCAAACTGTCCAAGATTGTGAAACTGTCCAAGTGAATGTTTAGCGGAAATAAAACCCTCACAGACTGAAGACGATGCTTATCGATCATCATCTTATTGTCAGGCTCAAAAAACATAGCAGACAAACTATGAGCTGTGCCCATTTCACATCTTGAAATGTATTTTAGCGTGAGAAAACGTGTTTGTAGCGTGAGAGATCACTCAAATGCGATAGTCAGCTGATCTCTGTAGTTTCGCTCGTGACGTAAGTATGGATGCGGATGCCAAAGGCATTGTGGGAAATGTAGTTTTCCCCCCCATTTTCGTTACGTCGGCGCAATGGCAGAGATGGGCGATGACGTCAGCGCGCAGCGCTTGGTAAACAAATATGGCCGCGGCTTCGGCCTAGCTCCGGAGCTCTTACGCCTCTCATACGGCCGTTACCGGAATTCGCGGCGCTCTGCATTTGCTCGATAAGACGCACCAACTTTTTCCCCTCAGTTTTGGGGAAGAAAAAGTGCGTCTTATGAGCCGAAAAATACGGTACTTGCTCGGGAGAGCCAGGAGGACACTGGTATAAAAACAATGAAAAACACTCTTCTTGAGGCTGTCAAGAAACGATTCGTAACAATCGAGGAAGAGCCCTTGTATGCAGTTGCCACTCTCTTGTATCCACGTTTCAAAGATAGGTATGTCTATTAATTTTTTTTCATGTCCATATTGATTATTGTCATTGCCATATTGAGTATATCTGAAGCACAGCATAAAATAATTTATTTTAAATTATAAAATGTATAATATGTCAATTAATACAGGGCTAGTAGTATCTACAGCTGTATATAAAGATACACACCCAGGTATCGGATCGGTACTCGGTATCGGCCGATACCCTGAGCCCAAGTATCGGAATCGGGAGGGGAAAAATGGTATCGGAACATCTCTACTTAAGACTACAAAATTCCATTTAACCGGCATTCACAATCACAGGTCAGTTAACATCTCGGCAGGAGCGTCTTCTGACGAGAGGGGTTGAAGAAAATCATCCTCAAGTTCACTGCAGTTACTGGAGCAGTAGGAAGTCAAACTGGAGTGAGCGTTTCCCAAGACACCATGCAGTGTACTTCGCAGAGGAATGGCATGCATGCGTATTGCCCACGATACCCTCTCCTGAAGCCCATGCACAAAAAAGCACACCTAGAATGTTCTAGTGTCCATGCTGAAACAGATGTAGTCTACTGGGACTCTTTACTGTGGAGTGATGAGACAATGATTTAATGGTTTTAAAAATGTATGCCGTCCTAAGGGTGAGGATTTGAAAGAAAAATGCCTGGTGCCAACAGTAAAACATGATGGTGGCAGTGTGCTTATGTGGGGCTGCAGGAGAGCTGGATTTTCATTGATCAACAATAGAGAAGCAACTTCTGCATTTCTGTAGAAGAACAGAGCAAAGGTGATCGAATGTTTCCGAACCCAGGCACCTGCAGGAAATTCTAAAGGGACAAGTAGAGCATCACTCTCCATCCAGCACCAGGCCTAAAAGACATGGTGTTCTCCTTAAAAATTACGGTTCTCCTACAAAATACTAGATATAGACAGTTTTGTTGCAGGGTGTATACATTTTAGCTTTAACCAATTAAGAAAAATGGAAGATTTTGGGATTATTGTGTTGTCTGGTCTGTTACACCATTAGCTCTCTGGGGAATAACTGGGATGTTTAAACTGCTTTGAACAGAAATGCTGGCACAGCATTGAAGCAATTGAAACTTGTATTTCTTGCTATTTCTGACACTTTCCAGAGCTCTTGTTGTAAGACTTGGATTCTTCTGCAAAAGTAACCAAATCCTGTAGATTCACCATGAATAAGGACATGTGTGATAAGCAGCGCATGTTTTTTTTAAATCTTTTCTTACGGAACCTGCCTTACATAATTCCTAAATGCTCCATTTAGACTTAAAAAAATTAAAATTATATCACAGCAGTTGACACAAATTCCAACAGATGTCATAATATTTTAGAGTTAAAGTGGCGTCTCTAGCTACCAGTATATCTTCAGTTTCAAATGATTAATATACATTTTTAACAGCTTAAAATTTAACAGCAGAAATATGGAAGTTGTACCAAAAGTAACAGCAAACCATTCTTCAATAAACTCAATGATTTGGTGCTTATAGCACAAAGCAATGCCTAGTTGAAAAGGTTCTAGTTTTTTTTATAAATAATAATAAACTATAATAATCGTATAACAATCATTGAGAGATGCTCAATATTCACCTAATGGAGAAAGAAAGCAGAGATTAAAGATATGTATCATGTGTTTATAACTCGGACAGTGTATGAAAACAAGGAGCAAACAAATGTTTACTGAAGCACTAGTTTAATCACAATCTGATAATATTTTCACCTCATCTAGTGGATTAGCTTTTCACTTACTTTTGTGATTTTATACAATAAAATCTTTCTATAGGTGGAGTATCTCAAATGATTATTTCTGCGTCATTGACTGTAAACGTGTTATTTGTGGTGTAGAATTCTATAAACAGGGCTTTAGAAATGTTCCAGAACTAACTATAATCTTGAGCTCTATAGACATAAACAGTTCCTATATCCTGTAGCTTCACACCAACCTGTTTTTGTTTGTTGCAGACGCGCCAAACTACGACTCTACCTGGAGCAGCTGAAACAGCTTGTGCCTTTGGGTCCTGATAGCACCCGTCACACCACGCTGAGCTTGCTGAAGCGCGCCAAAATGCACATCAAGGTACAAAACAAATCACCATGCTTCTGAGATTAGCCGTCCAATCAGGCGTTAGTTCTAGTTGGATGTATGCAACAATATTTCTATGTTCTCCTATATTCCATGCACCTTGATATTTCTATGTGCTCCTCATTCGCGTCATGTTAATTTAATTAAACATCAGAGGAGACATCAGAGCTGCAAAACAGAGAAAAAACAAGGAACTATAATCTCTAGAACAAGAAACAGTCTCTCTTAAGAACAAGCTTCCTGACTTTAATGTATTCTCTACAGAGCACAGAATCTAAACGCACGAAACCGAGCATGGACAAAGAGAGACCAAGATACAGAGTTTTTTTTTATTTCTTTTAAAATTATTAGCTTGCTTTCCAATATTTCTATGTTCTGGAAAAGCAAAGGCAAAAACAACAAAACATATTTGTTTTCCATATCTATTTATTTATATGCAAAAGTGAAGAAAATACCATCACATTAAAAAAAGAGAACTTGGCTCGACAAACTGACAAAAAAAGGTCAGTTTTTTTGCTTCTCTAAGCTGCTAAACTCTTTTCAACTGTGCCGACATGATTACACAAGGGTTTTCTAATCATCCATTTGCCTTCTGCCACAATGAACAAACACTTAGAACCATTAGAACACTGAAGTGATCGTTGTTGGAAATGTGTAGTTATTGCACCAAAAACAAGACGTTTGCAGTTAGAAAAGCCATTAACAACATTAACACTGTATAGAGTGTTTTTCTGATTTGTTAAATCTTCATTGAACAAAATGTTTTTTCCTTCAAAAATATGGAAATTTACTATTTGTTGAAAATGTGACCCACACTTTTGAACAATAGTGTATGTTTTGCATCTTTTGTTTTGTGATTTAAACGCAGTATGTTGTGCTTAGGTCTATTTTTCTTCGTTTGTTTTCGTGAAGAATCTGTTTGGCTTTGGAACTTGAGCACAATAAACACGTTCATGCACTTTATCCTCCTGTGTTGAGATCTCCGTTCAGTCCAGTGTCTAACCTCGAGTCCCACATTACAACAGGGTTGTTTTTGGCAGGTGTACATTAGCTTGCACTGTCATGTTCCTTATGTAGCGTGCCACATCTTTCCCCATCGCCACCATGCCATTGAAGAAGGTGTTTCCATAAACTGGTTGTACAGCTAGAGAGCAGTCTTTGAACACACTTTGCAGCGGGGTGTTATTTGTTATGTATCTGACATTGCAAAACCGAACGATTCCATTTTACTGACGACAATGAGCTTGTTATCGGAACAAGTTCTTCCGGCTCGCTGTCATGTTGTCTCTGTATCTCTATGGCAACCGTGAGGGGACAAAGCTGAGCTAACCTGCCACAACTGTAGCAGAGAGAGCGAGCGTGGTGTTGCTGAATGTTGGTGATAAAACCTATTTTAACTAGAGATGTTTCGATACAATTTTTCTCCTCCCGATACCGATCCTGATACTTGGGCTCAGGGTATCGGCCGATACAGAGTACCGATCCGATACCTGGGTGTGTATCTGTATATACAGCTGTAGATACTACTAGCCCTGTATTAATTGACATTTTATGCATTTTATAATTTAAAATAAATTATTTTATGCTGTGCTTCAGATATACTCAATATGGCAATGACAATAATCAATATGGACATGAAAAAAAATTAATAGACATACCTATCTTTGAAACGTGGATACAAGAGAGTTGCAACTGCATACAAGGGCTCTTCCTCGATGGTTGCGAATCGTTTCTTGACGGCCTCAAGAAGAGTGTTTTTCATTGTTTTTATACCAGTGTCCTCCTGGCTCTCCCGAGCAAGTAGTCGTTTTAGAACTGTAACTGAGGGGATCACTTCCGCTACAGACGAGGTGGAGGAGCTAATCTGTTTTTTCATAGCTTTTTTCATGTTGCTTGCGTTGTCGCGCAAAATAACATGAACACAGGATTTAGAAATATTCCACTTCACAAGCATACCCTCGATTGATTCAGCTATGGACGCGTGCGAGCCGCGAAACTCGTTAGCCTGCAGCACTGCACTTTGAAGAGTAAAAGGTGACGGCGTCACTGTGTCCAGCTCCAGATGTGAGTAGTGAAGCTGATAGTTTGCACGTCCTTTAGTTCACATGAAATGTGTTCACGCAGTCTCGTATAGCTCAGGGAGCGCTGTTTCTGAGATATATTTGCGACCAGGAAACTATACCGGGGCTCCAAATGTTCAATTAAGCGGTAAAAGCCCACGTTTTCGACCACTGACAGTGGCTGGTCATCCAGTACAATAAACTCGATAGTCCTGTCGATTATCTTTATTGCTCATTGGCTGTCTTATGTAAACTTTTCTCTTTGTTTGAATGAAGCTTAAAATGTTTGTTGCATCTGGCACGGCTTGTCCTTCTCCTTGGTTGCTTATGACAACACGACACAACTTCCTGTGTTTACATTCTGAGCAGCGAAGAAGAATTGATTTCCGCTTTGCAGCGATAAGCAAAGCTAGCGGGCATAACTAGGTGATGTTTATGAAAATTGTATCGGATCGGTACGTGGACTCAAATACTCGCCGATACCAGATTTTTTTGTGGTATCGGCAACATTTTCGATACTGGTATCGGAATCGGATCAACTCTAATTTTAACCAACAAAATCAATTTATCGCCCAGTTCTAATTAACTTTATTAGCCTCTTCTTCTCATTTAATGCATTTTATGATTTGTGTGGTTTGATCCTGGAATTGTGTGCTCTGCAGAAGCTGGAGGAGCAGGACAGGAAAGCTCTGAACATGAAGGAACAACTACAAAGAGAACATCGCTACCTCAAGCGCCGTCTGGAACAGCTCTCTGTGCAGGGCTTAGAGCGCCACCGCACTGACAGCATGGGTTCCACCATCTCCACTGACTCTGAGCAAGGTGTACAACCCTTTACAGTAATCACAGTTCATTGGTGTCAATGGAATTTTTATGTTAAGAATATTTTTCTTGTTATTTCTAGAAATGTTATGCATTTGACGTATTACGTGCATAATTATAAAAGTCACCACAAAACAAAAGGTCACACACTCTAATGCTTTGTTGGAGTGCCTTTAGCTTTGAATATGGCACGCATTATCTGTGGCATTGCCGGTGAATTAGAATCTTATAGTGCAGTGAGGGTTTTGACTGTCACAAGAATTCTCTGAAAAAGTTGAACTCTGCTTAAATCACCATACAGTTGTACCCCGAGATACGAATGCTTCGAGTTACAAAATGTTTGAGATACGAAAGGTCTTGCGGGGAATTTTTTTTTTCGAGATCCGAAGAAAAATTTGAGATACGAATAACTACAAGTTGTTCTGCTCTATTTTCCGCTTGACGTCTTGACATCACGCTGCACTTCCGGGTCCTTGCACTCCTTTCTCCCAGTGCAAAAAGGGTCTAATGGGCTTCAAAACACTTCAACAACACAGTGAAACATTACGTATGGATTACTAATAATGTGCTATAACAGATGCTAGAGTCAAGTTGTCGTAAAAGAAATAATGTTTATAACGTGGAAAGTGCTGTTCTGTAGCGCGAGTTAGAGAACCCCCCTCTCAGAGGAGTATCTATCCCTTCTCACACGCTCGGTATTCTCTGCGCTTGTGCTTGAAACTGTGTTGGTGTCAGTAATTTGTGAAATATCTCAGAAAAAGTTGACTTATGCGTGGTGCTGTAATGTTTTCTGCATCCGTTCCACCTCCTCTGACACATCGCTTCACTCAAACATTCACACCTAAGGGGAATTTAGATTATTCAAATAACCTAACCGCATGTTTTTAATGATTTAAACCCACGCAGCCTCAAACCGGCAACCTTCTAACCGGAATGCCACAGTGCTACCCAATGCGCCACCATGCTGCCCTTGTTTGGCTTAAAAAAACTAAAATGTTTCAATATTTTAACAAGAAATACATTTTGAAAAAATGATTACAAAGTGTCATAATCATGGGGTTTAAATCAGGAACATATAAATGTCAGGTAATAAAGTTTCTTGTCGAATCACAGTCCAGTCCAGTTCTTTTTAACATAATAATAATAATAATAATAAATCCTCAGAATAACGAGGTTCTGACTATACCAACTACTACTACATTTGCCCCAATTTATTTCTGGGATTGAAGAGGAGCCGGTGTGTGACTTTTTATTTTGTATTTTTTATGTTAATTTTTCCATCAGCTCAAGCGCTTTTTTGTTTCTCGGTTCACCTCCTCTTGAAAATTCTTAAATGTACACTAAATATAGTCTTTTGTATCTGATCTCTACCATATGGCGGCAGTGCTCTGTAGATGCGTTCTGTGGAAATGTATCTGGACGTGTGCTCATTGTTGTTGTAACTTGTGTGTACAGATGTGGACATTGACATTGAGGGGTTGGAGTTCATGCCAGGTGAGGGTGACAGCGTGGGCAGTATTAGCGACGGTGAGGAACACTACAGCCTGCAGAGCAGCTCCAGCGATGGAGGACACCACTCTCTTTCTCACAGGTTACAGGCTCACATCTGCTGAACTGGGCACCACCTTGGCTTACCCATCAGCCTCTGGCACCTGGCAGGAAACACATGTGGTTTGCATTTGCGGCTCCCGCTTCTCTGTTCAGCTCTGAGCGTACTGCTCCAGATGCCGTTCTCTTTCAAAACTCCCAAATATTTATGGGAAGTTCAATCATCAAAGGCAGCTCTCCTGCTTAAATGGAACATTGAATTTTATAGACACTCTAAGTTGATTTTATGCAGTATCACTGAAGTACAAGTGACTTGACTAAATGCGGTGACGCATTAATGACATTTTGAAAACGTTTGTGACTAACAGTTCACAAGGCAGCGGTTTACTGTGTACATTTAGCTGTTTACACTGAAACAAAGTTTAAAACGTCTTGTTTTATCGACACTTGACAGAGATTCCATAGCTAAACAATCTGCAAAAAATCTGTTCTGGTGTTTGCCACTTCTAAACGTTGTCTCGGAAGAAAGGCCCATTTTCTGTTGTCAAAGAAATGCCCAAATACCTTAAAACCTAACGGTTGAGCGTTGCAATAGCAAGAAGCAAGTTGAGCACAGTAATGCTCTTATGGAACTCGTTCAGTAGTAAAAGATGTAGCAATAAATCTAGAAAGCGAAGAGTTTCTTATCAAGTACAGCGGTTCTGGACCAAACCTGATAAACTTGAGAAGATGACTGGATCTGTTCATCTTTTCAGCTGATTTGTTGAGACTGTAGCTATAACCAGCACTCGGCTAAACTGCGAGACTGCGAAAGCCTCAGTACTTTCATAAAGGCTTATGAGTCTTGTGTCTTTCCGCCTCTTGCAAGTCTTTATTTTTCAGCACTATATATATATATATATATATAGATACAGTGTAGTGTGCAATATTCCTCACGTGAAACAAAGCTGTTTGTGACAGTCCCACTTTTTAACAGACCAAACGACAAATGTAGAGAAAAAATTGTTTAAAAGGAAAGTTTTTGTCACTGAAAGTTATTTTACTAAGTGTAGTTTGTATTTCTATAACCGCTTTTGTATTATATTTTCTTACAACTACAAATAGAGGCGTATATAAATATATGAAAATGACAGATGCGGTAAACTTCTGTCATTTGTCTTTTATCTCCCGCCGTCATGCTGTGCCTTGTCTTGTGGTTTCCTTCTTCAGTCTCCTACAAACATACTCCCAGCTGCCACAAGCTCGCTCACAGCTTTTGGACTGACCCAAAAATACTCCAAACGTGATATCCATTCTGCCACCAACCGCACAGCCATCTTCTTCTATTGCGTCTTGAGTGTTTTTGTGTTTTCTTGCATTTTTCAAACGTGTAGAAGGCCTTTGGGACAGGAGCATAGGAATCAATCTTTAACGGCAGCTCAAATCCTCGTCAGCCTCTCAGTGGTGCTTCCTGTGTTAAAATGTGCTTGAATACATGCTCTCAGCAGTGGAGTTGAAATATTGTGTATGTGTGGGTCAAAGAAGAAAACGTCTGCTTAAAATAAATATACAAAAAGAATATACAAAGTAGATTTTACCCTGGGGTGGACGCGTAATTAGAGTGAACAACTTAAATTAACACTTCATTTTAAAGTTAAAAAGTTGAGGTTTACCATTTTTTCTCAGGTAGAAAACATTTCGCTTTCGCAAACATCACTGAATCCGTTTGCAACAGGTGCATTTAGATTCAGATTGGTCAAAGACTTTTTAGATTTTAAACCTTATTCTAAACCTTTACACGTTTGTAAAGGACGATTCAGAGGATGTTTACTTTTGTGCCGAGCCTTAACGGTATCTAGTGAACCGGAAAATGTTTTGGACGTTGAAAAAACAAAGTGAATTTCAGCCTTCACCAAAATGCATTGATGATTACATCAGAATAAGCTTGCCACATCGGCCCAGAAAAAGCTGTTTTCCTGTTTTTCTACCTGATTAAATCTCTCTTAAGCTAAGCCTAATGTGTTACACCCAGACCTGGAGAAGAGTCTAACCTGAGTCTAACTCAACTTATGAACTCTCCACGAGCTTGTTTACTAAATGAGATTGAGTACATTTATTTAGCAACAGAGGATATTTGATCGCAAATCAATGATGGAAAACACCCATGTGATACTCCCACTGGACACCACAAGGGACACCATCAAATGCCTTCTCCAGATCCACAAACACATGTGGACTGGATGGTGAAACTCTCCAGCACCCTGAAGAGCGTATAGACTCAACGGCCTTTGAGCATCTAGTCTCTGCCATCCCAGTGAATGTTGGGATTGAGGAGATACTCCAGATTTTACTTCCACCATCCGACAATGAGCCCATGCTGGCTCCTTTACTGTAAACAGCTTTGATGGAACACTGCTTCCCTCTCTTGAGGTGGCAGACAGTTTGCCAGATTCGCTTTGTTGCCCAACCTTGTCAAACCTCTTCCAGACCCATGTTTTCGCCTCTCAAATCACCCTTTTGGTTGCAGTCTGCTTGGCCTGCCGGTCCTTCTAGCCTCAGGATTCCCTGAGAAAATCAATAGAACTTTAGGGGTTACTCCCTCTAAGTAGCTGAAGGAACCATAGACCTTGCGGCCAAAGCAGTTGAAGGTCTTTCAAGGGGGATTTGGATCCAACTCACCACCAGGTGTTGACCAGTTGATTGTTCCTAACTCCTTTCTTCACCCAAGTGTTCAATAAATAGCATCAGAGATCAGAAGAAACAACCACAGCGTTGATCAACCTCTAGCCTTGAGTGTCCTGGTGCACTTTTATGTTTAAACATAGTGTGAACTGTGACCTAAGTCCAACAACAGAACACTTCTCAGGTTCCGGTCATTCCTCTTAGTCCCAAGGGTCCCAAGAGATCTAGGTACTCTGCATTGTTGTTTATCCCATGAGCACAAACAGTAAGAGAACAATCCTCAATGCAATACCACACGCAAGGAGTCCTCTTGATTGGCAGAGTGAACTCTCAGCCCTTCTCTAGGGATTGGGTTCCAGAACAATTGGGTCTTTGAGTTCCACCCTATGCACAAGGTCGATTAGTGTTTAATATATTGATTACTTTTCTAAATGCAGATGTATTTGCACAGAATTCTTATATTTTACTTCTAAAGGAAGGACTTATTTTGTCTTTGACCCACATCTTATTAACATGGAGTGCTAGATTAGCACATTCAGCTCTTAAAATTGAACTTAACTTCCATAAAGAATCTGTTTAGAGAACTGAACACATGCATTCTGTATTGAATACCTCAATTTCACCTTAATATTCTGGCAACTTCCAAAGGTGTTTATAGTTTATGATCTGCAGCGAATACTGTGAGCACAAATATGCCACGGAACCGCATGTAAAACAGTGAACAACAGAGCAACTGTATGAGGTCTTTTTTATGTCTTCTTCCTCAACAAACCATGAAAGGAGGAAGAAAAAAGAATATTAAAGCTACGTTTTTAGGAAAAGTTTACATTTGTGTTGATCAGTTGACGTAAGCAGAAACTCTTGCACAGAACCTCCCATATCTTTGCTTTGACCATAAGGAATGAGGCATGAGAATATTTCAAACCTCTCAGTGACTGTTTTTATGACATCAAGTGATATTTTTGGTGTTGTAGAAGAAATATGTTTTCATAATTTGTTGGTAACAGGGTTTAAACAAATCATACGATTGTGTTCCAAGCCAAATGGATAGAGCTTTTATGGGGAGTGGCAATGGAGGAAGTCAATCATCACAATCCATATTATTCAGCAGGTTGCCTACTCTACATTTTGGCACTGCTGAGGTGGTGCAGTAGGTCCTTGTCAAACCTCAATGTCAAAGTTAACCATGAATTGGGAAATGATCCTCAATTATTTCATCTTGTGAATGCTCTGAACTTACTCCAAATACTCAAGCTGCGGATGTGTGGTTCGTACAGATGGTTTGATGGCAAGTTATCACATCATTATCACATTCGATAAGAAAACAGCAGAAATAGGTTTGTGACCAAGAATTATATTCAGCTTTTTTAGTGATTTTAATGTGTATAAAAGCACTAAACAAAATAAAGAATTACCCTTTTTTTATCCCATTCTGCCATAAAAATTATATGAGATACCGACTTTTATTTTTCTAACCCCTCCCAATTTGAATGCATATAGATTTGTACTCTACATTATCCCTCTGGTCTGCTGTTCTTTGTTTTGTATTGATGGAACCTTTTGTGGGCCGGTCAGTGGGGGGAGTTTGTGGAACACAGTACTTGCTTGAGAAAAGCGTGAAAGGGTTCTGTGCCAGATTTGAGAACAGATAAAAAAAAAACAGATGTATGATACTGTACTGTAAAGATGTTTCTGTGTGTGCATGTCAGTGTCAGTGTATACATACACATCTTTACCTGGTGCTGGCTATGTCTAAGCCCACCCTCAAAGGTATTATGTATTCATGTATTGCAATACAACAAAGTAAAGTGTTTTATATAAACTAGTGTGTGTATGTGTGATTACTTTAGAACAGTCATTTTAGAAATACTACATGTTATCGCTAAATTTATGTGCTAATAGTTATTTATTTGCCAAAAAACTGAATTAAGATCACTTCCAGAAACTTGTGGAAAGTTTTTAAAGTGGAGGATATTACTGTTCATAGCGGTGATGGCCAGCCTGAATATGTATGTAAGTATTTATAGTCACCTGTCTGCTGGACATGTCTTAAATGAATCAACGGTGCCTGCTAATTAGAATTTTAAAGTCTGAATTTTGTAGTCACACTACCCAAAAAAATGTATTGACTTGATTTCATGTGATGATGCGAAAGCACAATGCAGTGATGCGTCTTGAGCCACCAGATTAGTGAGGTCAGATCAGTGAGCCTTTTTTGATCACTCAATATGAAGCAAATTCACATTTTTAGGATGACCGTATCGCTAATATTTTAATGACGCTGTGTTGTGGGTGGGTTCATAATGCGGCTTAAGACTTGAGGCACCATCACATTGGTGTGTGCAGGTCTTTGAGCTTTTTTGATCACTTTATTTGAAGCAAATGCACATTTAGGATGCCAATATTAGATTAGAGAGCACCATGTTATAGATTAACCCGTTATATAGTGAATTTATTATTTAATGATGCTCTTATCAAATCTTAATAACCAATGGCCCACATTTGTGGCAGTATTTTGTTAGTATTGTATCTCAAAATCTATATATATATATATA
>SRMA01026917.1:108489-134174 GCA_007224835.1 Danionella cerebrum
ATATATATATATATATATATATATATATACACACACACTTTCCACACCCTCTCTAGTTGTTGTCTCGGCCCTTTGTACTTCTCTAGTTTCTCTCATTCTTTCTTCCTGATGTTTCCATCACTGGTGACGGAGACATCTGTCACCAGAACTGTCCTCTTCTGTTTGTCCACCACTACAATTTCCGGTTGGTTAGCCATTGCCTGTTTGTCAGCCTGGATCTGGAAGTCCCACAGGATCTTAGTGTGGTCATTCTCAACCACCATTTGTGGTGTATCCCACTTTGACTTTGGGACTTTCAGCCCATACTCGGCACAAATATTCCTGTATACTATGCAAGCTACCTGGTTATGGCGTTCCATGTATGCTTTGCCCACAAGCATCCTACACCTTGCTGTTATGTGCTGGACAGTTTCAGGGGCATCTTTGCACAGCCTGCACCTGGGATCCTGTCTGGTGTGATAGACCTCCGCCTCTATTGCTCTTATGCTTAGGGCTTGTTCTTGTGCTGCTATTAGTTCCTATGTGGTGTCTTTCAGTACAGCCTTGTCTAGCCACTGGTAAGATAAGTAGTCGGCCCCCTTCATCTTTTCAACCTTTTGCCACATTTCAGGCTTCAAACAACATTTGAAGAACATTTGATTTTGTGAAGAATCAACAACAAGTGGGACAAAATCTATTGGATATTTCAAACACTTATAATAAATAAAAAAAAATAATTATTGGACGTGCAAAAGATACCAGGGTGCAAAATATCAGTCATATATTTAGCTGCTATTTGAGTTCCAGATCAGTAGTGGTCGCTGTTGTCAAACGCTGGTGTTTTTGTACGCGTTCTTCTTGGCTTCGCGGTGCATTCTGGGGGGGTTGTCCTCTTTGGATGACATTGTACGTTGTTTTGAATAAAAGACTAAAATAAAATGACTGGCTACACCCCCGACGAAAAGTTGCGTTTCGAGCAGTTGGTGAAGCTCCGGCGGCAGTGGCTGAAGGACCAGGAGCTGAGTCCTCGAGAACCCGTGCTTCCTCCTGTGAAACTCGGTCCCATCCAACGTTTCTGGTGTCGGTTCCTGGAGCCCGAGACTCGCTGGAGGTTTTGGGTTAGTTTCTTTACACTTATCTAATAGCTAATGTAGAGGGGCTGACCGGTTAATAGTTGAAATGCAGATATGTTCTATAATCTTTTTGCGAAGTCTTGGTAACAGTAATAATTGTCACCCTTGTTTACTAGACATTCAACGCGTATCGATATGCCTCTTTGGGAATGAAGTTCATGATTGGAGTCTGGGCCATCTATTACTACGGGAAATACCACGTCGCTGTGAGCTCAAAGTTTTCGCTGTTTTTTTCTTATGAGTGAAACTGCTATAGTGTCTCATAATGATTTTTTCCCCCCCACAGCACAGACCTTACTCGATAGTGACTAAAAAACTCCCGCTGTATCCTGTGAGTATATCTGTGAAGCACCTAACGTTACAGTAGAATATTGAAGAACAGAAAATTAAAGTTATTTGAAGGGGATAGTGCACAATTCAATCCAAACTCGTGTATTATATCACCAGTGATGGAAAGAGTACTGGGAATCACACTCAAGTAAAAGATCCTTAACGTTCCAAAAACGTTTGTGTTCTAAATACCAGCATATGGGTCTAAATTAGCCTTTCCAAAAGTACTCAAGTATTTACATTTTAGTGTAACACAGTGCCCAGCACGTGCCCTTTTGAAATGGAATGTTTTTAATAATTTCCCAGTAAATATAGACAACATGTTTTTAGTGCGGTGCATTCTCACAAAATTAATTCTTCTTTACCCCTTGTTCCCTTTTGGGGTCTCCAGCTCACTCCGGGTGAGAGTCCAGTCCATCGCAGGGCAACACACACATTCACTCCTAAGGGATATTTAGATTATTTGGTTAACCTTTTGGGATTGTGAGGGAAACCGAAGTACCCTGAGAAGACCCACGCAAGCACTAACGAGAATTTGCAAACTCCTTCCAGAAAGGTCACAGTCGAGTCTCGAACCAGCAACCTTCTAACTGAAGCATTTCACTTAGTTCAGTTACAGTGCTACACTTCACACTTTACTGTTTTATTTATTAGTTTATAAATTCTAAACTCAATTGCTTGGCAAAGTGAGACGAGTCAATGCCTTTTTGTCATTGAAGCTGCATCGCAAGCCATACTCTGAAAGTCTAACAAAGCTACAGGACTTATCCGCACATAAGCTGAATAACTCGGTGGAGCAGCACACTGGAGATCCTAGAGTGGGTCCTGGAACAGCAGCCAGTCGTCTCTGCAAAAACAACTCTCACCAGAAGTAGGGCTGGGCGATATGAAGCAAAAAATATATCTCGATATCTTTTGCTATATCTCGATATACGATATATCTCGATATCGACAGGATTTAACCCCCACCCTCCCAAAAAAAAAAACTACTGCAAAAACAAATATTACAAATTTTAAAGTCGTTTTTTATTGACGCTCAGAGGTGCTTCTGCAAATTTTCTTTCAGAAATCCTTGTATACATATTATAAAACAACAAAGAAGTACATATTGCCTTTTCATTCAAAAATAAAACAACTAAAAAACAGGCAGTGCATAGGAACAAAGTGCTCCTGTAACATTTAGGATATAAACAAAATCCCTGATAACATAAATAATAATTTAACTGTAAAATAATACACATTGCCTTCTTTTCATTCAAAAAAATAAAACAACTCAAGCCCATCTTTGCAGGACCTCTGTTGTAAGTAACCTTTTCCAATTCAGCAGCAAGCCGCGCTCTCTCTGTAGTGTACAGTCGCGGGAGTTCCTGTCTCGAAAAGTAATGCCGACTGGGTAAACTGTATCTGACTGGGATCAAGTGTTTTTAGCATACGTTTAAAGCCACGTTGTTCAACGACGGATATGGGTGCCATGTCCACCGCTATGTGAAATGCCACGGACTCTGTGACGCTACACCACCTTCCGCTCTGTCTTTCATATTCTACACTCCGCGTTATAGAATTGTGGAGATTAGTTGAGCTTTGGTTGGCAGCAACTTTCACGGCATTCACGGCAGTAGACATCTGTCTGTTGTTCGTCTGACGACTTAAAACCAAAGTATTTCCATATAATGGAGCCAGCTGTTCTTTTTTTGCAACAAGTTCTGTAACCTCCGGGCTGGTTGCGGGCGCCGCCATGTTGATTGAGACGACAGGCAAGGGGAGGGGGAACAAAAGCAAGGAGGCGCGGACGAGCGCAGCACAGAGAAGGCACACAGGCAAAGTGGCGAAAATTAAAAATAAGACATTATATCGATATGTACGATATGCCAGAATTCATATCGAGTTTAAAAAATATCTCGATATATTTTAAATATCGAGATATCGCCCACCCCTAACCTGAAGCATGTGCACTAAGAATTGCCTTCAGCCAATGAGAGAGCAGCATCCAGGGAGTTGGGGAGGGGTTACAAATGTATTTGTCACATCCACAGATTGCTGACTAAGTGTCTGATACCATTCTAATGGGGCAGTCGCACAACTCTTGAACCATACGCAATTTCAATTTTCATGAGCCCGCCCACAAAACAGTGTCATTAAAAAAAATAAACAATTCACTCTATAACTAGTTTACTACTCTCATCTACTTTGAAGCTATTCTGACATCCAAAAATTTACATTTGCTTCATATGTAGTGATCAAATAAAGCTCACAGACCTGACCTCGCCAATGTGGTGCCTCAACACCCATCAAATGACAACAATAATGTGACTTTTTTTTTTTTATCTCTTTTCAGCAGAGTTTTTTCTTTTATTTCTGTTAGAATATTGCAGAGTTTGTCAACATTTTTTAAAATCCGATTTCAGGTGTTCTTTGCAATGTTGGTTACCAGAACCACTAATATTGCTGTGTCCTCGTGCGTTAGTAAGCAATGGTCTCGGTGACTGTATAAATGCCTCTAATTCTTTCAGATAAGGATACATCCAACTCGGTCGCTTTTGAAAAAATCTGATATGTAATATGGCTGAACGATATTCTGTTTTGACATCAACATCTCGATGTGCGTATCGCTAGAATATACGATGTGTACCAGGGTAGCAAAGCACGAGTTTGTTGTACGGCTTGTTGCTGGGGTGACATGTATGTTCCACGTGCCTCCACAGTGATTGTAAGCGGTGAGCAGCGACACAGGAACCATTCACTACTAAAAATGCGCGATGAAGATGTGCGCGACTTTGCCAGTGTGACACCTCATAGAGGATGACATTTGTCAGAATTTCCCGCGAGTCTCGTGATTCCCGTGGGATTTCTATGGAATCGGATAAACTTTTTTTGATAATCTCGTGATCGGGATGGGACGGGAATAAAAATCAACGAGAGCCAGAACACCATTAATAGATAATAAATTTCTGTGGTAAGCAATCCAAATGAGATGCGCCGATTTTTTTTTTATTTTATTTATTTATTTTTTTTTTTGTAAAACTTTCAGCGGGTCAAAATATGGAATTCCAAAGAGCATTTTTTTCTGGGTCAGCAACAGCAGAGAACCCTTTAAAACTGAAGCTTTCACCGTCAACAAACAGAGAGAAACAGACCTTTTCGTCAGGAGATCAATGACAGACGAGTGATTGATTTCCTGTGATTGCTTTAGCAACAGTTTATTAATTATTAATATGTAATTATAAGCTTTAGCCTGGATTGAAGGTTCGCAATATATATCGTTTCGAAAAAAATACCACAATGTAATTTTTTTCCAATATCGTTCAGCCCTAATACGTTTTCAATCTAGGACATTTGAAAGTGATCTGGGTAGCATTTTACAAATTGGTAATTGAGGCTTTCCGACTGCCATGAATAAATCAGATACAGGTTGCATATGATGGGGAAAAAATTTAGAACGTGCAGTCTGAACGTAGCCTTAGTTGGTCTGTGGCACACCAGGGCTGAAGGGCCTACTCCTTGACTTGTGCACCATTTCTGCAAGGTTTAGTTCCAACTCTGCTTTAATACATACCCTAGTAGCTCTTAACAAGCTTACTTTAGCTGGTTGAATAAGGCGAGTGTTCTAGAACTTTCACCTTAATTGACTTTATTAACTATTGTATGAATGATCACAACATTTTGATTTCTGTGAATATCGTCTTACATTTGTTTGGTTTATTTTTCAGGGTGATGTCATATTGGAAACTGGAGAGGTTGTTCCAGAGTTTCCTGTCACTGAAGGCCACAGTCACCATTAAAGAGGACCCTTTATATTCAACATGAATGTGCTTGGGCATATTTGTATGTAAACTGTAAATAAAGTGCATTACATTGATATTTTTGAGTTTTGTTTGTCAGTTTGAGATGAATTAATGGGTAAAATCGCTGCATTGTGTATAAATACAAATTTATAGTATGGTGGCCAATTGTTACATAGAACAGCTAAACATTTATGAAGATATTTATCAACTCTGTTACAAAATCTTAGAAGAAATCTTAAATATGAATGGTTCACCCCCCCCCCCCATTATACTGATTGTTTTAACTCACATGCTAATCAAAAACTAGACCGCATGGAATGTGTTAAAACAGATTAATTTGCATTGCTTTTTTATTAAACACAGTGAATGTTTAAAATTAAGCAAAATTCTCTAGGTGTACTCTTAAGTATTTTTTATCATTTAATGAAAAAATGAAAGTGAAAAAGCTCCCCCTCCTACGTAAGTTATTTGTTGAAAACAACAGTGTATCACCTTAGAGACAATACATTAAAAAGAGACATAAAAATGTCATTGATGTTAAAGGAAACTAAACAATAAGAAAAAAAACGTGATGTACAAGTTGTATTAATAAGTCTTAAAGTGAAAAGAAATATCCTTTGAAATTTCTAAATGTAAACTCAAGCTGGTATGAAGGATGAACGATATGTGGATTATGGTACATGTTTAGTTATTAATTTATGTATAATGAACACTGATAAAATATAAATGAAAAACTTTTGTTTTATATAAATATACACGTTTTAGAAATATAACAAAACCCACGGTACAAGTTCATGTTCTGAACCAGCTCAGGCAGCGTTAGGGTGTACTGGATTGAAATTGTGGGACAACTCAAATATAATCAAATATAAAGTTTTCCACTTGAAAATTATAATTGTCTAAGTTAATTAAGAACGTAATTTATGATTAGATTTTTATTTCTATTATACACCTCATTGGAAACCTAAACCTACGCTACAGTAATCCTGCAATACATAACATTTTATCCTTTTCACTTCACGTCAACCGTCGTATGTGGAGGGACTTTTATTTTGAACAAAAACGGAAATACTTAAGAGTACAAATACATAACTTCCTATTTGTCACGAAATGCCTAGATTCTGGTCATGTTAATCGAGTCAAACGTTTGTCAATTTGATTTTAAACCATAGCGATAATATTCCCCATATACTTTGTAATTCTGGATCTATGGGTGTCGTGTACCGGTTCTAGAACTTGACCTGAATTTTAAAACAGTAAGTTAAGTTATATCGAGGTCGGCGAATTTTTGTGGATTCCGTGAAAGTCTTTATTTTGTTTTCTTTCTTTCAAATATTTAAGTTGGATGCTGTTGTTGGATTCCAGAACATCTAGACACCGTCAGTGTCAACAAATAACGTTTCGTTAAAAGAGTAAGTTAACCGAAGCTTTTGTGTGAGGATTATTTGTTTAAAACCCTTATTTCTGAAATATTTAATTAGAAGGTTAAAGTAGCTTATTTAATACGTATTTTACGTTTTTATGACTTCACAAATTGTTACATACACATTTTTCAAAATGTATACATATGAGTGTATACGTATAGACACACACAGATTGTGCTGCAAAGATTTTTTTAATTTATATTTCTATTTTCTAAATTTTCTACTTTAGAAAATTCTATGAATTATTTACATTCAGAATGTTTATTTTGTAAATTACCTCCTTAGTTCTAATGTATGTATTAATTTAAAAGCAATTGTATCACTTTTTCTGAATACAATTCTATAAACAGTATATAAAGTCAACTGTTTCTTCCACAGAACATGGCATCACCCCACATGAAGGAGCATCCTTCAGATGTTGTGCTAAGCACTATATCAAAAGGAGCATCTCCTGAATCAAAATGCCCTATATGCCTGGATCACTTTAAAAACATATCTTATATTGATGTGTGTCTTCATAAATTTTGCTTCTGCTGCATCCATGAGTGGTCAAAGAACAAAGCTCAGTGCCCTCTTTGCAAACAACCATTTAACTCCATTTATCACACCATCAAGTCTGAAGATAACTACAAAAGGTTTGATCTACGTCCAACTGAAAATGGCTCCTTTGGCAATGTGGCAGGGCAAAGATTCAGGTATCGCACAACCGTTACAGGTGAGCGCAGACCTGCAGCAAGGCGAACATCTCCCCCTCCTGACCATGGTGTATTATTTGAGGGCCTCAGAGGATCTATTCCTCAGCGGCACCACAGTGACCTTCACAGTATGATCAGGAGGATGACAGCGCAACGAAGAAGGCAGAGGGAGGGCTTGTCTGTGCCAAGTCTTCCCGATCAAGATGTGGTGAAGTTTAGACGAGACTTGTATAGAAGAGGTGTACGAGTTAATTCCGTGCTGGATGGTGGTCGTTCAAGGGAGACCTCTGCCGAGTTCTTCAAGAGAAACCCTGCTTGTCTACACAGGCTAGTACCTTGGTTAAGGCGAGAGCTTACTGTTCTGTATGGGGCTCATGGGTCCCTAGTTAACATAGTGCAGCATATAATTATGACTTTAGTCACACGATATAACCTGGATGACCAAGCTGTTGAACATGAGCTTCGACCCTTCCTACTATCCCATACAGAGCACTTCTTGTATGAATTTCGTAACTTTGCTCGATCTCCATTCAACATGGAGGCATATGATCAGCGGGCAGTATATGACTTGCCTCACCCCACAGGAGAAAGTAGCAGTTCAGAAAACTCTGTGATCGCCATCTCTGAGGATGAGATTGAGTCAATAGTGCAAGGAGCACAGGATTATGCCACACCTCAAGTCAATTTAAGCCAAACCACATGGGATGATGAGACCCCTGGGCCGTCCTATTCTTTAGAGTCATCTCAGGTTTGTCCTGTACCTGTGAGGGACTCAGACTCTGACAGCAGTGAAGGAGAAGCTATAGCATCTGTTTCCTCTCTGCCATGTCAAAATTTTCCTGCAAGTCTTACTGCATCTGCACTGGAAGAGGACAGTGATGAGGACTGTGTATTTATTGGTTTTGTGAAGCCAGTGGCAGAAAGGACACCAGAACTGGTCCAGCTTTCTTCTGACTCTGAGCACATGGCAAGTCCACAGACACCTCAGGCCCCCCAGCATATTCGTTTTCTTTCAGATTCTGACCGTTCTCCCTGGGTCACTCCAACACCCACTGAGAGCCCATCAATGAATTTGAGTTCACCTGAAGAAACTGCTAGGCAAGTTTTGTCAAGTTCCAAAGAAGGTTCCTTGTATAGAAAAAAGACTCACTATTCTTCTCATAGTAGCAAAGAACCGCTGTCAGATAAGAGTGTTCGTAAGCAAAGAGAAGGAAATGGCTCTTCACCTAATAGCCGTTGTAGTAATGACCACGGCAGGAGGAACTACACAGAAACTTGCAGAAGGTGGCAAGATGACTCTCAGTCACATAGTGGTAGACGAAGCAAAGACCTTAAAGACAAAAGTCAATGTAATAGAAGTCAGTCAAGTAGCCATTCTCAAACCAAGTCTCATTCTAGAATATTTTCTTCTAGTAGGCTCAATCGAAGTAATTCTAGAACCAAATCTTCCAGTCGGCGAAATAGAAGTCCCTCAGCGAGATGTTCCCGAATATATTTTTCTAGTAGGCGCAATCAAAGTCACTCAAGGAGTAATTCTAGAACCAAATCTTCTAGTCGGCGAAACAGAAGTCCCTCAGCGAGTTGTTCCAGAATATATTTTTCTAGTTGGCGCAATCGAAGTCATTCGAGGAGTAATTCCAGAACCAAATCTTCCAGTCGGCGAAATAGAAGTCCTTCAGCGAGTTGTTCCAGAATATATTTTCTAGTAGGCTAATCGAAGTCACTCGAGGAGTAATTCTAGAACCAAATCTTCCAGGCGGCGAAACAGAAGTCCCTCAGCGAGTTGTTCCAGAATATATTTTTCTAGTAGGCGCAATCGAAGTCACTCGAGGAGTAATTCCAGAACCAAATCTTCCAGTCGGCAAAATAGAAGTCCTTCAGCGAGTTGTTCCAGAATATATTTTTCTAGTAGGCGCAATCGAAGTCACTCGAGGAGTAATTCTAGAACCAAATCTTCCAGCCGGCGAAATAGAAGTCCCTCAGAAAGTCATTCTAGAATATCTTCTTCTAGCAGGCAGAATCAAAGTCAGTCAAGGAGTTGTTCTAGAACTAAATCTTCCACTTACCAAAATAGAAGTCCCTCAGAGAACCGTTCTAGAATGTTCTTTTCTAGTAGGCAGAATCGAAGTCACTCAAGGAGTAATTCTAGTCGTCGAAAGAGAAGTATTTCAAGGAGTACTTCTGGGAAAATGTATTCAAAACAACAGAGTAAGAGACACTCCACAATAAAATCAAGCTCCTATCGGCAAGGTGCTAAAGATGGCTTTAGATGCTACTACAAGAGTATAAAACATAGTGATGGGAGAGATTCTAGAAGTTCCTCCAGCCAGAGGAGCAGAAGAAGCTCAAAGAGCAGTTCCAAAACACAGTCCAGTCCTTCACGCCAGACATCCTGCCATGATCAGGCTAAAAAAAGGATGTTCAAAACAAAGCATCAGGATGACGTCTCAAAGAATCGATCTAGTACACATGCTTCCAAATCTGTAGAAGATTGTGTGAGAAAGAAACACAAAAAGTTAAAGAAGAAGAATACAAAGAGTCCACATGCAGATAACAATTCTGAAGGCCACAAGAAAAAGAAACACAAGAAGAAGAGCAAGAGACATAGAAGTCCAGTTGTCATTATGATCACTAGTGACAGCGAGAATCCCTGTGAGACTCCAACTGGCAGGAACATTGACTCTGCCCTGACTGTCACGAAAGCAAACATTGCAACAGAAATTCTGCCTCTCAATTCCAGTTTCTCAGAAATGGAGCAACAATCAGCTATGGAGCCTGACAACTCTCTAGTGGAGGATACAGGAAGCAGCCTCCAGACCGGTTTACCCCCATCAACTCAATCTTGATATTTTGCTAGCTCAACACAATTGTCATTCTAATAAAAGGGGAAATTTTATTTTGCTTCAATTCCAAATGTATTTCCAATGTGCATTAAACGGGGTTCTGTTGATTTTTAGATGTAAATAGTAAACAGACATATACAATTAAACACAATTATGTTCATTGTCTATTATTGTTTTCTTGGTGACATAGGTTGTTTATTGAAGTGTGATCAAGATGTCTGTTTGGTCGTAACGTGTTTTGGCGCACTTATTCGAGCTTTAAAGGTTTTCTCACCTTTCCCTAATAATAACATGGGTGGAGACAAAACAGTAAGTGGCGCTAATGCACCTCTTTGTTGCCGCTGCGTTTGGTAAACAAGCGAAGCAGAAAAGACCAGATCGAGTTATAATCACACGTGACAACATGGCTTCCAACAGTATCGTAAAGGTATGTTATACATTGAGATTAGCGGCAAAACCGAATTAATCACATGGTAACTTGAATATTATATATATACCTTTCTACTGGCAATGTTGTATCCGACTCTAGATTTTAAATGAAACGTATAAATGGACCCATACTTTAATTCTACACGTTTTCGCTTTAGGATCTGTTTCGTAGCCTATTCTAATACAAAGCGTGCAGAAATTATTGTTTTGCACATGCTGGAATGCAATAAATGTTTGGGTGATTATGCAGACATTAAAGCTTTATTGTAAAATTCTTGTGGGACATCTGCTTTAGACGTGTATCTTTCTGTATTTGAACCAACAGTTGGAGTTAAATATGAATACAACAATGAAGCTTTAGTAAATAATAATTTAATCTATGGAATAATATTTTAATGCACAATAAGGTAATTGTCGGTAGAAAATACCGGATGTGAAATCTGTAAAAGAAGTGGATTTTTAAAAAGCAGCTTCCCTGCAGAGTGCAACAGCTCTATGTTTGAAGAACACGATCCTGTTTCATTTTTAATGTGAAGGTGCTTTGTGTATTAAAAGCTTTTAATTTAGGATTTTTGTGTAGGTTACCATACCCTAACAGTGAATGGCCTCATTGATTTTTGGCATTCAAAATGCCTCAAATTGAACCAATTCTTCTCTCTGTGAGTAGCTGCACTGATTTTGAGAAGGTTCTCATGGAAGGAACAGATGTTGCCACAATTCACAGTCTCCCCTCCATCACCTTCACCAGGTGTGGAAATACTGAGGTTTTAGCATGCCACCAGCTCAGTGGGTCTTCTGCTCGTTGGAGGATAAGACCTCACCTTCATCACAGCATCAGCTGTATGATTTCACCCTTGCTGCATGTCCTGTAGCTCTTTCATCAAAAACAACCACAATACATAACAGATTTGTGGTTCCCCGTCCACTTGACCGTCTCATGTTTTTGAGAGAAAAACCTTGAGCAGAGGAAAAAATAAAATAAATTGGAGACCTGGCTCTCACTCGATACTCTTCTGATTCACTACCAAGCATCACTACACAACCAAATCTTGTATCAAATTATCGTTCACACTCGTCATTTACCCCACCTCTCTTCCTCCTCCTCACTATCACACAATGACAACCTTTTATATCAGTGGTCCCCAACCTTTTGTGCACCACAGACCGGTTGATTGTCCGACAATATTTTCACGGCCCAATCTAAAGGTGTGTAGCAGATAAAAACAAAATAAAATGATAAGATCGGCATTAAAAACTGGTATTTACTCTATAATAATAATAATAATGAACATAAATCCACTGTGTAATCATGTACAACTTTATTAATGGCGTCCTCCTAACGTCGCACCAACAACAGAACATGACATGAGCAACATCCTTTCTGCCCCAACACACCCTGGTCTCTATGGTAACGTTTAAACAAACCTTCAAATTAAGACAACAAAACAAAGTGCATGAAAATAGTGCTCTCTCGCTCCTAGCAGCAACAGTGAATTAGTGGGAGCCCTGAGCTTGTTTTGCTGCAACGAGACAGTCCAATCTTGGGGTAATGGGAGACAATGAAACCCGAAGTGTGCTACTTAGGTCCAGTCTTCTCTGTAATTTCGTTTTGGTTGCTGTCACTGCAGAAAACCCTGCTTCACACAGATAAGATGTAGGAAATGGCAACAGGGTTTTCAGTGCCGTTGTGGTGACCTCGGGGTATTCTGCCATGACTTTAATCCAGAACAACGGCAGAGTTGATGTCTCAAACAGACGTTTTAGGCCGCCGTCATTTGCGATCTCCAGCAGTTGATGTTCTTCAAGCACTGGTATGCTGGATTCACCTGGTTTGTTGACAAATGGGTCGCGGATCCATTGCTTGGTAGTTCGTTGATCTTTTGTGGTTGGGAAGTAGCGCTCGAACTCTTCTGACAGCCAGGACAGGTGTTCGTGCACCAGTGGAGAGAATGAAGGCGCACGCTCAGTCTCTTCCAAAATCCCCACCAGTGTATGAAACATGTCAAGTGCGCCTCTGTCCCCACAAATCCAGTTTGGCTTTAAATGCAGCTACTTTATCTGCCAACTTGAAGACAGTTGTCATTTTCCCTTGAAGTGACAAGTTCAGTTCATTGAGCAGGCTGAATATGTCGCACAAGTTGCTAGTTTTGCGATCCATTCCTCGTCACTGAAGTGTGGTGCTAGTGGTGACTTTTTTTCAGAGAGAAATCTCTGCTGCGGCTCTTGTAACTCAAATACTCTGGCCAACGATCTTCCTCGAGATAACCATCTTATTTTTCAAATGAAAACATCATTAAAACTCGGATAATAAATCAAACGGAAATAATGGAAATAATTTTTTTCTTTGTGTGCTGCCCGGTACCAAATGACCCACGACCCACTGATTTATATGACGTTTTAGGAATGATATATACTATATTTATAAATGTAATATTTAAAAGTCTAGTTTACTTGCTGTTTTTAGATTAAGATCTCAAGCTTCTCTCAATCTCTCAAGCTAATCAGTGGAGGATCAACATGGGCCCTCATTGCAAACAACTCTGAGGATCTGAAGTCATGTTCTGCATAGTTAAGCAAGCAGTGATTTTGATATAAGTATGCAATGTAAAACACTCAATGCTTCAGATTTGTTTATAACAGGGGTGCTCATTACGTCGATCGCGGCGTGAAATTGAAACAATATCAGCCGATCATCCATCCCGTCACAGTTCAGTAAAGTTAGCTGCAGATTCACGGATTCGGTTTTCTCTGCTCAATAGCTCGAGACCAGAATGTTCTTAGTAAACAAATAATACCTATTTTTAATCTGTGTTATGTAGCGGACAAACTACAAAACGTTTTTATCAAAACAAGTTTCATTCGCAGAAACACATTACCGTCTATGAGCAACCCGCTGACATGGAATCGCTTAGGGACCGTCTGCAAATGACCAGATCCAAAATATGTTTTACCCAGAATATGCTTCATAACTTCATTCTAAATTACTCTATTACAACCAAAATCAAGCAACACGCCACTCCTCACCTGTATATTGTACTGCACGACTCAGTTTCAATAAATATTGAAATATTTATTAGAGCATCATTTTTATTCTTGATTATTTGGATCAAAGCTCAATTGCTCCCATAAAAATCATTCTATTACCATCAATTCAGGTCACACACAACTGTTCTAATGATTCAATTCAGTGCAAGTCATCAAATTAAACTCAGGTTATTACAAAAATATGTAAATAATTAATTATTATGTGTGTTTTGTCAATTATCAATAAAGTAGAAAATAATTGTTTGTTGATTGATGTTTTACATTGTTGTAGCGGGTAGAACACTTTGACTTGTTCATTTTAAAAGTAGCTTGTAAGCTGGAAAAGTGTGAGCACCACTGGTTTATAATATATCACGTCCTCACAGATTGGAATAATTGGTGGATCTGGACTTGATGACCCAGACATCCTAGAGGAGAGAACTGAGCGCTATGTAATGACCCCTTTTGGGAAAGTGAGTGCCTCTGCTGTGATTTCTGCACTTTCTGTTGAGCAGATTTATTTGTATTCATATATTTTTTTCTCTTATTCACCTCCTCTTTTCACAGCCATCAGATGCACTCATTTTAGGCAAAATTAAGAATGTCGATTGTGTGCTTCTTGCCAGGTAATTTGCCCACTTGCTATCAAATAAACATTTTGCTCTGACTGGGATTTGAATCATCTGATCGTTCAAGAAGTATTTTCCTCTTCTGCAAGGCATGGGAGACAACACACCATCATGCCCAGCAATGTCAATTACCAGGCCAATATTTGGGCATTGAAGGAAGAGGGCTGCACTCACCTGTTGGTGACCACAGCTTGCGGTTCACTCCGGGAGGATGTCCAGCCTGGGGACATTGTCTTGATTGACCAGTTCATCGACAGGTTAGTCTTGGGCCCTGATTGCATGAACACAGGTATACAATTTTTTTTCCAGTGTTCCAGCATGACATTATCAGGTTCCCAATCCAGGTTCTTACAGCTTTTGGAGGGTCCTTCCTACCCAGCCTCCAAGGCTGCAGCTCGGGAGGATCCTCAGAAGGCTGCAAAAACCTTGGGTAAACGGGACGGTCTAGCCTCTTCTTCTTCTTCTGTTTTTTGACAGTTTACTTATGGTGCATTAGCGCCACCAGCTGGATCAGTGAATATACTCCCGAAATGAATGAATGAAACGCTCTTGTATTATGAATAATTTTCTTTAAATGATTCTTTTATATTTATGTTTAATTTTTTTAAGATCAGTGTAAGTTCTTTTGTTGCTTCATGTATTTTCTAGTGTTTTAGGGTTCATTTTTAATTGTTGTATTATTTTCTTTTTTATTTTAAAGACATTGCATTAAAACATGCTCTGTATTTTTGTTTTGGTTGCATTGGTCACATTTCCCTCTGGGAATATTTTCTATTTATGTCGTGTGTAATTTAAACCAGTATAACGGTCTCGTGTCATTCTGTTTTCCATTCCTTCGTCGGCTTCTTAAACATAATGACGAAAGTGGACTTAAATTACACACTTGGGACGATGCACACTTCTGGATTGGGACACAGCTATAGAGTCAAAAACAATGCAAATTGAAGATTGAAAGAGAAATTAATTTTGAAAGGTTTTGACCTTTTTACTGTAACTCAGTGCCTTGGGTCTCACATATGTTCAGCATGTTTATGTGGGATGTTTGATCTAGTCATTTTTGTGTATTTACTGATTTTATTTAAGTTTTCTACTCTTGTATGAAGCTGCAAATATACAGATAGATCAAATATGCAAGA
This sequence comes from Danionella cerebrum, assembly GCA_007224835.1. Lineage (NCBI taxonomy): Eukaryota > Metazoa > Chordata > Actinopteri > Cypriniformes > Danionidae > Danionella > Danionella cerebrum. The sequence goes on from SRMA01026917.1 coordinate 123,894, forward strand.
GCACATTAACCCTTTGTGACCTGCCATAGAACCAAGTCCACCAGAGCATAGTTTTGCATATGTACCTGCTGTGCTGCTATTGGCCTATTTTAATTGACCTATATATCTAATAATAAAGAATACATAGAGTATTGTCTATACCAGGGGTTTCAAACTCATCTGAGCTAGTGGGCCGCATGGTGCACAATTTGAACGTCTGGGGGCCAGACCCCCAGATCATGCAGAATAATGATTGATTGATTCCTTAAATACATCCTATTAATAGTTTTTTTTTCTTTTTCAGAAAAGAACCATATTCTGAAAGTAAAACATTTTGATGAACAAGTAATTCTTCAAAAAATGTGAATTGAGTCAAATTAAACAACAAAAATTCTCTTCAGAAGTCAGGAACAACTCTTTCACTTCATATTGAAACTCTTCACAACGAGCTCCCAGTTTAACAACAAAACTAAACAGTGAATTAGATTCAATAACTCACTTGTAATGTTTTTTAAAAGAATTAAGCAACATTACACTGCAGTTCTAAATACATAGCATAAAATAAAAAATTGAACTGAATTTTCTGATTTACTGTTTTGTTTTCCACACAAAATCAAACTCTAATTTAAGACAAGAGGTGTAGCTTTAGCTTCGTAGATAGACTTCAGCCACTTTAAAAAAAAGAGAAACTTAGCAGCACAACAGCGATGATGTTGTCACCGATTCTACCTCCTGCAAAACGAATCACCATTTCAGAGTCCGAGGTGTATAGAGATGGCCAACGCCCGAGCTGCTCACTGCACCTAAGAAAAAATAGACAGAGCTGGAGACACCCAAGGCTAAATACTTGGTTAAAAACAATTTATCAGCAAAGCAATTCATTCGCAATTTATTATTAAAAATGTAGCATTCGTTAAAATTTGTAATAGGTTTGTAATCCTATTCACTGTGAACTACCTCCTCTCTCTCTCTCTCCAAAATCATCAAGGGGGCCTGATTGGACGGCCTGGGACGTATGTTTGACACCCCTGGTCTATACTAATGGAAGAAAGTGCAATAACAGTTTAAATCTTTGTCTACAGTTTTTTTTCTAAATATGTAAAATACAAACAGCTGCTCAAAATGCTCAAACCACACATTTTTATTAAGGGTCCTCCAATCGATTGGCCGCCAATCATATTCGGCCGTTATTCGCAGTGGGAAGAGCAGTGTTTGGAAAATTACTATTGATTCCTGATTACTCCTTTTAAAATAATCAAGCTACTCTGTTGATTAACTCGAATCAAAGTTGCTGTGTGATGATTTATTACATTTAATAAATGACATTTGTTTTACATTCTACTCCCATTTCATTTGTATTTGGCAGAGAAATGTCCCCAAATAAAAAGGTATAAAAGCTGACGGTGCTCCTCACAGAGGAAGCTCAGTCTGCTCTCATGCCGCGCTAGAGTGAAACATGAGAAGTTACTCCCTTCCTCTCTAACTCTCGTGCTCGCTGATTGGTTATTCACACAAGGAGCAGTTCATTGATTGGACAGAACTGAGCTCCCCCTCCCTAGTGTTCACTTAAAGCCAAGCACCTACTCCAGACCAGACTGACACCGACAAAGCTTTGGTGTTATCTAATTATAAATTTGCGTGTTCTCACAGCAACTTAGTAACAAGGGGGTAACACATAGTTAGTAACTTTTTATGCATTTAAAAGTGTATGTAAATAGTGCGCTTTTGTAGTTTTTAAAGGGTTAATACTAGGGGTGTGCCGATAAAGTCTGATCACAATTTGATACACACCTCAATATATAAATATCTGCTATATAATATGCATCACAATATTTTACAACAAAATAGTTTTTTAACCAACTATTGAAAATGTTTATATAACGATCCGTTTTTGGAAAAATTTTTATCTAAAAAGTTATGAGACCACGCAGCTTAGAAGGCTAGGGTTTCGTTTCATTTCTATGAGAGCATTTGATACAATCCACTAGGGGGCAGTTTTACTGTTTGCTTTAAGTAATTTTTTTATTATTAAGTAATAGAGAAAGCTAATTTTATAATCATTTTGTTTAAAATGTGAGTAAATGATATCTGTATTCTAGTAAATGAAAACGACAAGCTAAAGAAATTGCAGAAGTGACTAGAATCACGATCCCTCCAAGAAGCAAATACACTTCAGCTCTTAGACGATGTCTTCCAGTAGTTCCTCGATATTTATTGCGACAATTTTGTTTTGGGATATATTTTTATACACCTAGTTAAAACCACTTGAATTGAAACTTGTTGTAGTCAATGTAATGTGAACTCAAGCTTGTGCCTCACTGCATCGTGATATTCATCGTGTTTTTCCAGCTACAATTGAAACATTAGCAAAGTAATACTCTGAATATATTGGAAACACTTGTGTATTTAGTGTAAGCAGTTGCATGGAGCTTACATAACATTTTGTTTGTGCAAGTGGCATTGTTTTTCCTTGGTGTCTAATAAGGGATCGTTATGTTCTCCTAAATGTTCCACTTGACCCTAACTGAAGGACCACGAAGCGTGCTCAAACATTTTATGACGGGCAGCCTAGCAGCCCCCCAGGTGTGTGTCACATTCCCATGGCTGAGCCCTTCTGCTGCAGGACCAGAGAGGTCAGTGGTGCATGCTCACTCTCTGTCTTGCTTACTCTTCTTTCTTTAACGTTCTCGATTTCTCCTGTTTTAGGTGCTGATGGAAATTGCTCAAGGTCTCGGGGTGAAGTGTCATCCTCGAGGGACAATGGTGACCATCGAGGGCCCTCGATTCTCCTCTCGGGCAGAGAGTCTGATGTTTAGACAGTGGGGAGCTGATGTCATCAACATGACCACAGTACCAGAGGTGGTTCTTGCTAAAGAGGCTGGCCTGTGCTATGCTAGTATTGCCATGGCAACTGACTATGACTGCTGGAAAGAACATGAAGAGGCGGTGAGCAAATGAAAGCCTTTGTGTGTGTGTGTGTGTGTGTGTGTGTGTGTGTGTGTGTGTGTGTGTGTGTACTTGCATTTATCACTGCGTGGGGCCCAGGCCCAAGGAGCCCACCAACAGTGAGGGGCCCAATTCCCATGTGGGGCCCAAAATGCCGGGCCCCACACGGATTACCATTCAAACAGTGCTCAGTAGCCTCCCCTGATGTCGCTCCTCCTTTTTTTTCACTTAGCCCACTAGGTGACAAAGTTTGGTTTTGTGTGCGTGAAGTGTGTGTGCTCAATACTGCTCTTGGAGGTTCAGAACTGTAACTGCAGCGATACACACGACTGGAAGAGTGTAAAATTTTGCCCAATGAGAACGCCTCATGGAGGGCGGGCCCAAGAAAAAGTGATTTGACTGGCTGATTAATCTACAACGTCATTTCCTCCCTTAATTGGAAGAAGGATCTGCATTCGGTCTCCTAACATTTCAGGTAGGTTTGTTTTAATTTAATTGTATTACTTTAATTTTGTCATGTCAATTTGATAGAGGGTTAGGGTTATGTTTTCAAGTGTAGTGCAAGAAAAGCTAATTAAATAGAGATTCAGGGCCGTGTTTGTTTAATCCGTGCTGTTAGCCGCAAATGAAGCTAACAGCTAAACAGACTTAAACTTCACTGTCATTATAATCAGGCTTTTTAAAAAATCCACAATCCTGAAACGAATGTTCCTGGAAGGATTATAAATGCTTCTTCAGGACAGTTTGGTGGACGTTTATTAAGTTGGGGGCAGATAAAGTCAGAATTGTGTCGGCGGTGGGGACGACGGTTCGGAAGACTCCGTGTCGGCGGTGGGGACGACGGTTCGGAAGACTCCGTGTCGGCGGTGGGGACGACGGATCGGAAAACTCCGTGTCTTCGGTGGGGACGACGGATCGGAAGACTCCGTGTCGGCGGGAGCGCCGGCATCTGTTAGGTTTACGGGAACAACTGGGAGGAAATCTGGATTGAAACGCAGAACAAACCGAATGTGAGTAAAGTGGCTAGTGTCCGTTTATCGTTTAAATTCTGCGGCGTGTACGGTGGTTTTCACGGGTTATATTTATATTTATGTTTGACTCCGTGTATAACGGTGGCTGAGATCTGAGTTTAAACGTCAGGCAGAAACACGGACCGCGAGAAAACAAGAAAGCTGACAACAGGAACCACGGAATGTCAGATAAAGTTGTTAAATAGTTTCTGATAAAAATAACCACATGGACCTTAACATACATGGTTGTATGGTTTTTGCATAACGAAGCTTCTCCCATTTGTTAAAAACCTGAAGATGGAAATAATCCCAAACCATATCTAAATCAAACTTTATTCTGGGATTAAATTGACCTCAGAGCAAACGGGACTGAATCTAGATCTGACCGTTCAGTGGCCAGTTTGATAGATTGTTAGGAGACACTTGTTTTAATCAAGCTTGGGACAGATGGGTGTAAATGTTGTTCTAGTTGGTAGATATGGTCTGAATGTTTGCAAGATGGAGTAATCATTTTCATGAACAAAATTTAAATCCGTTAAAATAGTAATTTCATGTTCTACAAGCTGCAGCCTCTTGTGTTATCATTAACTGTGTGTTTTCAGTTTCTGGAGCATCTCCCATCTCTTCTACTCAACTTTAATGGTAAGAGTCCATGTCATGCTGTTGTGAGTTGATATACATACTGAATCTATACTAATGTCACTATTGTAGTTTGTCTTTTTTTTATTGGAAAACACTCCACATAGATAGCCAACCAATGACATATAAAATAACTCTTAATTGGTTTCCTAGTTATCTAGGTTCCTTGTGTAATGGTTTAAATGTATTTATACAGAGGCAAAATGATCAAAAGGAGAGCAAGGATTCAGCCTGCTGATGAAGCAAAGTTATACATTGAATCTGCAAGTGACAAGCCAGGGTTGATGCAAACATTCATCAATGCTGATAAAGGTACGATGAAAAAGGTTCCTCTGAATGTCTGCTTAGTACACAGCACTACCGATGTATGCTGGCTGGCCAGAAAAAGTCACGCACCCCAATTTTTGTTGGACCTCGTCTGTCTTTGATGTTAAATCAAGGTGGTGCCTTTTTGTTTGGACAGGCCGCACACATTCACATTCTATGCCGATAGGCTTGTGAAAGGCGTTAGTTGTACTGAAGAAATAGTATCACTACTCTTAAACTCCCTTGTTAGTTGGACAGAAAGAAAGCTTTTGTTATAATTTGTCATGCCATATTCATTTGGAATGTCATCCATACATTGAATGAAAAGTTTAAGATCTCAGTCTTTCTTTTAATCAAATCTATCTCTAAAATGAAGGAAGAGGAGTGTTTGCTGCCCAGCCTATCAATCCAGGGGCTTTTGTATTGGAATACAGAGGCAAACTTATATCAGCAGAAGAATGCCAGTCAAGGCTCTACACGGAGAGGGAGAGCACATTTCTGTTTGAATTTCAGTGGCAAAATCCTCAGTGGTGGTGAGCATATAATGATTATTATTTGGAGGAAAGTAAGTAAATACTTGTAACAAGGTTTTGAGTACTTTGATAGTGAATAAACAATGGGAGAATCCTTGAAGTCTACCAGTCAGATGGACCGTAACATCAGATATTTGAAGCTAACTGATAAGTATCGTCAATTTAGACCTTGCTAAAAGATCTTAACATCTTACTCTGTCTGGATTTCTTAAAGTCAAAGTTCAATGTATTTAGAATATCCATTACATTTTTTGCACTGTATGAAGATTTGAGTAGTAACGGAGAACTAATGGGTTAATTTTTTTCTTCACGTTATATGTTTTTCAGTCTTGATGCATCCAAGGAAGATGGATCCCTTGGAAGACTAGTCAATGACAATGAGAAATCTCCAAATTGCACCATGAAGAAAATAATTGTGAAAGACAAGCCACATTTGTGTCTATTTGCTGTGAAGAGGATAGAACCAGGCACAGAAATTGATTACAATTATGGTGATGTAAAGTGGCCTTGGCGCAAAAAGGTGAGTTGGTCAGATGAAGCATACTCATTGGTGCATTAAAAGAATACTGTTTTAGAAGAGCAGTTTTTATTTTTTTTATTTTCTGGGTTATGTGGTCCTTGAGGAGTACTCTAAGTCAGTCTTGTTTTTTTTTTTTTTTTTTAATTTTTAAGTATTTTCTTTAACTTGACAACAGCTAAAATTGTAGTTTTGAACGTGGTCCACTGGATCCACTAATATGTTGGTGTAAAACTGGGTCCTCCCAGAATAATGCCATGAGTGCCCTGTGATTCAAGTCTAAATGTAGATTTCATGTCAGCTAACCTGCAAATACACCACGTAAACCAGCTTTAATGGGGTTGTTTCACTTTAATTTTAGGTGGGAACTGAAGAGTTTCCAGCTGCAAGAGTGGAGTCTTCTACAGCTCTGATAGAGGAGATTTCAAGGGACCAGGATGGCAGCATACAGGTGATGTAACTGTTTGTAGTCCCAATATCAACATTAAAACTGTTATTCCACAACAGTTTTTAAAATTGCAATAGTTTGCACTGAAGTATCCAACCTGTTTCTAAGACAACCACGTAACACTGACGGGTGTGTTTCCAGCGTTCCCCTTCTGGGGTCCGCATCCAGACAGAAACCCTGAAACGTCTTTCAGCCAGTTCAGCTCGCACACACTCATGTTTCCAGTTGAATCCCTCATGGGGCCCTTTTATAGACCAGTTGACCTCACACACTCCTGGGTTTTCTAGTTTGTCCCTTTGTGGGGCCCTTCCGTATGTGTCTCAATTAATGTGACTTTTACATAATAGTGGTAACATTTACAGGTATTAAAATACAATAGAGTGCAGACTAAAATCAACACCTGCTCATGAGGACCACAGCTAAAATCCTACTTTGAACGTGGTCCACTGGATCCACTAATATGTTGGTGTAAAACTGGGTCCTCCTAGAATAATGCCATGAGTGCCCTGTGATTCAAGTTTAAATGTAGATTTCATGTCAGCTAACCTGCAAATACACCATGTAAACCAGCTTTAATGGGGTTATTTCACTTTAATTTTAGGTGGGAACTGAAGAGTTTCCAGCTGCAAGAGTGGAGTCTTCTACAGCTCTGATAGAGGAGATTTCAAGGGACCAGGATGGCAGCATACAGGTGATGTAACTGTTTGTAGTCCCAATATCAACATTAAAACTGTTATTCCACAACAGTTTTTAAAGCTGCAATAGTTTGCACTGAAGCATCCAACCTGTTTCTAAGACAACCACGTAACACTGACGGGTGTGTTTCCAGCGTTCCCCTTCTGGGGTCCGCATCCAGACAGAAACCCTGAAACGTCTTTCAGCCAGTTCAGCTCGCACACACTCATGTTTCCAGTTGGGTCCCTCATGGGGCCCTTTTATAGACCAGTTGACCTCACACACTCCTGGGTTTTCTAGTTTGTCCCTTTGTGGGGCCCTTCCGTATGTGTCTCAATTAATGTGATTTTTACATAATAGTGGTAACATTTACAGGTATTAAAATACAATAGAGTGCAGACTAAAATCAACACCTGCTCATGAGGACCACAGCTAAAATCCTACTTTGAACGTGGTCCACTGGATCCACTAATATGTTGGTGTAAAACTGGGTCCTCCTAGAATAATGCCATGAGTGCCCTGTGATTCAAGTTTAAATGTAGATTTCATGTCAGCTAACCTGCAAATACACCACGTAAACCAGCTTTAATGGGGTTATTTCACTTTAATTTTAGGTGGGAACTGAAGAGTTTCCAGCTGCAAGAGTGGAGTCTTCTACAGCTCTGACAGAGGAGATTTCAAGGGACCAGGATGGCAGCATACAGGTGATGTAACTGTTTGAATTTTTTTTAGATAAACTAATATTTGATGTAAAACCTGATCCATCCAGAAAAGACTACCCTACCCCTGTAAGAGTTGTGCTTATATTGACCCAGTTGACTAGGGGTGTAACGGTTCACGGGGATGTATTGAACTGTTTCGGTACGGCCTGTTCGGTTCGGTACACTTGCATACCGTTTCGGTATTCTGTATTTTTATTAAATTATATAAACTTATTATTAGCGTGATATTAAGCGCAGCGGAACAATGTTCCTAGGCGAGTTTCCGCACGGACGCTATTGAGTGAAGCACAGTAGAGGTGCACGCCGGTAGCTGACTGGCAACAGAGAAAGAGAAGCCAGAGCTTGAAGACACCTCACTACGGTCTCCTGTTTGGGAACACTTTGGCTTCTCTGTTAAAATACATAACGGGGATAGACGAGTGGATAAATTTAAAGTTGTATGCCGACATTGTTCCACGGAGATCGGGCAGGCAACACATCTAACATTTTCTACTGCTGGAGATATTATAACCAGATCTATGCTCTTTTCAGAAAATGTGGATAGGTAATCTATCCTAACAAGTTGCAGTATTTCATTTTTTATTTAAATAAAATGTGTTTTTCTTAATAAAGAGTGCAATTTATTTAAAATATCACCCAAATGTGTCACTTTATTTATTTTATGCAAGAATTCTACTGTGTATTGGCAGCTTTTCAAAATAAAGAATATATAAGTTCTTATTATTTGAATAATATATGTACCGAACCGAATGAACCGAACCGAACTCTCCAAGACACTGTACCGAACCGAATACGATTTTAGCGTACCTTACACCCCTACTTATGACCCTTTTTTTTTAAATAATTTTTATGCATTTATTTGTGTTTAATTACATTTAGATAGCTGTTGTTCAAGGGATTTCTTTAGTCAACTATTCTGAAAGTGAAAGTGATGAGGACAGTGTGAAGCATTGCTCCATTACTCCACACTCTGATGATGTTCTTCAAACTAACAGCAGGAAGAAAACTATTCTGGTACTTTGATTTTTTTTTTTTTTTAAACATATTAGAAAACTTACAGTAAAAATTTGTATGGTAAATGTTTGTTTGTTTTTTAACTTCTAGGTAAATATAAGTGGAAATGGATAAAGATAGCTTGACCCAGCCAGTTTTTTTTTTCAGGATGGTGTACCAAATGTTCCTGATCCTTTATATGATTCAAATGAGAGCATAGTGGAAGAGAGTGATGATGAAGTTGTTCCAAAACTCAGAAGGACCAAAAGCATCCTGGTATTCTTCTGATAGTCTCAATATGAATGCTACCACTTCAAGGCTGTCATGATTTTTATTTAAAATCTGAGTGAAATGGATGATCATACCTTTTCATGATTCCCTTTTTGCAGATGGAAAGATTACCTCTTTCTGATGCTCTCTTTGATTCAAGTGACGACACTACAGAGGATCTTTCCACATCCAAGTTTGACAGGGCCTCAGAAAGGCAGAGAAGATACTGCTATCCTGTAAGCCTAATTTCTTACTCCTATATATATATATTTATTTATTTATTTATTTATTTTCCCCTTGGACTGAAAGTACTCTGAATTCCACTTTTTTATATATACCTATATGATTTGCTTTATTACTACATGTAGTCAATTAATATTGTGGTCAGTTTGTTTTACTTAACATTATTTTGAGGGAGAAATAACTATTTATTTGGTCTTTTTGTATTTCAAACAATTGAAGAGTCTTGTAGGAACAGATAATACAAGCGGAGAAAGTGAAGAGGAGTACGTACCAAATCCCAATGAAGAAAGCACCGATAGTGATGGCAGTTCAGAGCTATCTGTGAAAGGTAAAGATGAAAAAAAAACTGCACCTCACAGTCAGAGTGCAAGGAAGTCTTTGACGAAGACTTCCTTCGTCAGTCGAAGCCAGGGGAAGCGGGTGTTGAAGACTTCCTTCGAAAATCGAAGCCAGGGTGAATCTAGTCAGAGTGGAGGATTTGTTAAAAGGCAATATTCCACAGCTGATGTCCAGAAAGAGCAAATGGAACCCCTTGTAGAAGAACCATCTGTTTATGTGAATCCAGTCATGAAGAAGGAAGATGGTTCACGAAAATATAACAAAAAACATTACTGCTTATATTGTGGAGTACTTGTTCAAAAAATGTCAAGGCATTTGCTCCGGAGACACCAAGATGAAATTGATGTTGCCAAAGCATTTAGTCTGCCAAAAAACTCAAAAGAAAGGCGCCTGCAGTTGGATTATATCCGAAATAGGGGGAACTTTGAGCACAACACTCAAGTTTTGGAAAACCATAAAGGCAAACTCATCCCATCGAAACAACCAAAGGAAAAAACTGAAGGAGAAGAATTTACACATTGTGTGTATTGTTATGGGCTGTACACAAAAAGGGTGATGTGGCGTCATTTTCAATCCTGCAAACTCAAGCCACAAGATAACCCATCTAAAAAAGGTAAAACAAGAGTCCAGGCATTGTGTGCTTTTGCTGAACCTGTCCCAT
>SRMA01026918.1:0-26096 GCA_007224835.1 Danionella cerebrum
TAACCTCATTAGAAACCATTAGCCATGGTTCTGAAAGCTGTGAACCACTTTTGAAGAATTTCAGAACACTTTCCCCCAATACTGAAGCCTGAATCTTTTGTAAATCATTTACACTATAATCTCAAGCAACTCCGCCTTCATCCTGAGCACGACTGGCTTCTTGACTTTTGGCTTCTGCATTCATGGTTACCTGCCACACTCAATCACACACTATTAAGCCTCCATTTCAGGCTTGTAAGAGTGAAAGTGTTTTTTAATGGTCCATTTAGATCTGACACCAGCTCACAAACCTCCCGCTCAAAAAGATGCCTGTGACATTTAGAAGAAGGTTATCTCATTGGCTCAGCTCGTTGAGCAATGGATGCACCAGCTTGGCTCATTCCACTATTTCCAACAGGAAACCAGAGGCACAAAATGCCTCTTACCTGCACTTTTACACAGTTGAGTTTTCTGCCAGAATTCAAGAGAAATACCTCTGTTGACCTACAGAAGAGACACAAACTCCCTCCGTGTCGAAACCCTCAGGATTTCTCCAGCCTCACAAACCAAAATCCACCTTCGAGAAACACCGTTGTGACTTTGTTTCCCTCTTGGGTTTTCTTTACATGAAACTGTGCGTCTTGGAAAGCAATCACACGGTTTCGCCTCCTCTGGGCTTGGCTGATTTACTTGAGCGACCTTTAGCTAAATATTCGTTTTATTCAGCTGTATTTTATGCTGAAATAACTCCTCTAAAATCTGACAGTTGAAGCAAAGGAGAGCATAGCACATGACACTTTGTTAGCTTTTAGCACTCCCTTGTCACTGATTTAAACAGTTCAGGGTTTGTTCTTCTCTGACTACATATAAACAATGCTTAAATACTTAGCTTTGTCTCTTAGCCAGCACCATCGGTCTAAGTGGCTTTCAAAGCCTCTGGCAGGAACTCAGAAAAGAAAGTTCTGCTGCAGTTTTGGAATCAACCAATTACTCACTTTGATAAATGTTCATCAAAAGACACTTAAAAGATCTTTTGCTCTGTTTTTGTCCTTTTTTATTTACACTTATAGCAGTCATCAGAGTTCTCAGGCATTCCATTTCAATTGTCTGTGATGTATTGATTTTATCTTCGTTATATTCATCTGTCAGAGAGGCCAGGTTGAGATGGTTTGGACATGTGCAGAGGAGGGATAGTGGTTATATTGGTAGAAGGATGTTGGAGATGGAGATGCCAGGCAAGAGGTCAAGAGGAAGACCAAAGACAAGATATATGGATGTGCTGAAAGAGGACATGAAGGTAGTTGGTGCAAGAGTAGAGGATACTGAAGACAGAGTTAGGTGGAAAAGGATTATTCGCTGTGGCGACCCCTAAACTGGGAACAGCTGAAAGGAAAAGAAGAAGAAGAAGAAGAAAGAAGAATCTTCGTTATATTCATCTGCATGCTCCTCAAAAGGGATTTGTGATTTTTCGCAAATATTACCACCATTTGAAGCACTTACCTCCAGCGATCTCCTTCGGTGTCAGTTTTCAAATTCTTCTTTGCTTTCAGCTTGTTTTGTTTCTCAATTCGTGCATCTCATTTTGACGTGGGATTCAGTGAAATCTGCTCACTACTGACACCAGCCTCAAGTGGCCAGTTGATGAACTGCAGTTTCCACTCACTTCCTCTAATGCATCCTGTGGAAAGTTGGAGGCTTTATTTGTTACTCTTTCTCGCTGCTGAAATGATGTAGTCTGCCCTGAACCAAGTAGGAACTTTCTAATAAGTTCCTTTTGTCCCATGCCTCCCTGGACGTGTTATTTATAGTGCTCATAATTCATTTACTTAGGCTGAGTTTGCTGACAGATCCCCTTTTGCAGTGCCTGGCATGACCGTTCCCACAAATTTGATTAACTAGAGCAGGGAAGCTTTAAGCTTTGTGTCTGGGTTTGTCTGATCAAAGCAGTCGACTGTCTTCTGCCTGTCATTCAGGGCCAGTTTCTCTGAGTTCTTGTGGTGGGACATCACGGACCGCTCTGTGTTTGGATATCAGTGTTTGCGTTATCCTTGTAATATTCTCATGGGAACTGGTGTATTGGGATGCGTGGCACACTTGCATTTCAATGATGGCTGTTGGAGCAGATAAAGATGTGTTTCTCATAAAGCCTGGATTGGCCTACATGACATTTTTAAGAGCTTGGATGCTTTATAGAAGCTAAAATATCCATGGCCCATCCATCTAGCATCTCTTTAAACTTAAACGCAAGCTCATATCTACCTATTTAACCCCTCTTTATAATCCCCTTCCTTTCCATTTGTATGCTTTCCAAGATGATTTAGGGTCATAGCTGACTTTTGGAGCCAAGGCATGGTTTGAAATGGATTTTCAATTAAAAAAGCAATTCGGCAGCATTTCGAGCAGAGGGCCCACAATCTTTTTTCCGGATGAGATGATTTGCATAATTGTTCCATAATGCCCGAATTAGCATCTGTAAATCTTAATTTGATAATGCATCTTCTTGTCGAGGTGGCAGGCCTGAATTGGATTATGGGTTTGGATCTCATTAGCACTATTTGACAAAGGTCGTTTTCATAACAGCAGTATGTCATCGACTGCGATTTCCAACAAATTAATTCCTTTTTATAATTCTCTCCTGGCTGGAAGTCTTCTCCCCCTGCCTCTTTTGTCCTCTGCTGCCATTTCCTGTACATCGAAGGCTTATATGTAATTGCCACACACTAGAAACACACAGTAGAATGAGTGAGACAGTCCTATTTTTACTGTTTAACTGGTATGCCGTTGTTGAATCAGCAAAAGCCAGCGTGAGCCAATTTGTCATCTCATCAGGTATCGCTAGCTATTTTTCTGTTTGACTGTTTTCACAATGTGACACTGCTTCTCTTTTCTCTTTTTCATCACAGGAAACGAGGATAAACTGCATCCGTATCGCCCGAAAAGGTGAGTTATTCACTGCTGATGCAATGCAGTTGGTGGAGTATCTGCCGGCTGTGTATGGGGATTCAATGGAGTAGAATGGAAAGATGTTCTTTAATTGATGTAAAAGAAATCTGAATTTTAAAGGAATTAAAACATTTTTGATATTATTTTTAAAGCCATCTTCAAAGTGTTGGGTTTCAGTAGAATGTTGGCTGAAACTTCATGAATAGATAACTTTAAGCTAAAGACATGATCTGATAAGAGACAAAAAGGTGGTCAGCATACAATATTGAACAATACTCCAACTGAGAAATGAAGAAAGTTTTTCCACACATGGAAAGTAGAAGGGAGTGTGACGAATGCTAGTTTTTTTTTTTATTTCCATAAAAGAATTATAAGACTTTGATCTTATGATCTACATTTCCGATTCTAGAATTGGTATCTTTACCGTTTTTTGCGTCTGTTACAATTATGTCTCAACATTATATTTTGTGTTTATTTCCACAACTTTTCAATATTCATTCATTCATTCATTCATTTTCCAACCTGCTTATTCCCTTTTGGGGTCACGGGGGTCTGTCGGTGCACATGTGGCAAAAGGCGGGGGTACACCGTGGACAGGTTGCCAGTCCATCAAAGGAACTTTTCAATATAGTTTCATTAAATACCAATTTCTAACAAATTTCGGAAGGGGTCATTAGGACCAGCCCCTGTTGCCACCAATCAAGTTTATTTAGGCACCCCCATTTCTAACAATGGGGGATGGGGGTCTAAATCACGGATAAAATCCATTCCTGGAAAGCCTTGTACGTTCGTTCCCACCAAATCAAGGTCACGTCAATTGGCCGGTGAAATCAGTTACATCTTCTAATGCAGCAACATCTCTTTCCATACTAAAGTGCTGGGTTATGTATTTTATGTGTATTTTTGTCAGCACTTCATATCTCCAGACCAGTATCAACAATATTTTTATAGTTGTATATGTGAATGTGGGGATAATTGGTGTAGTGTTGGAGTTGGTTGTCTATAAACACTAGGTCGGTGGCTCAATTCCTCCCTCGGTCCATTCTAACTTTGTAGCTTTGGACAGGCCACTTCACCATTATTGCCCTGTATGGATGTGTGTTTGGTGGGGGGCAGGAGGTCATAGGCGTGAAACAGGGAAGCTCAGGGCTAACTCAGGTAGCTTATCACTGCAGCGTGTAAATGAATAATGCTCTGAAATTTGTGACTGTCTTTGCGCATCTGGAAAAGCGCTGTATGAATTGAAGGCATTATCGTTATTATGGTTTTGTGGGCCAGATATTATTGTAAAAGAGGCTTGTGCTTGACACATATGCAAGGAACTCAAATTTGCTCATAAATCTAGAATTAATGTAGATTTTTACAATGGTTGGTCAAACGTGAAATCAAAGTGATCTCCTCTCTTCTGGCCAGAAATGCTGGCTCTGTTGGTAATCTTCCATGCTGCTCAGATATCCAGAGCGGCTTGGTTTTAACAGATTTTTGTGTTCCGAACTACTTCACACCCCACCTCTCCTTCAACCCCCCCTCTTTCTTCTGTAGACAAGGGCACTGGCACAGAACAGGTCGCTCTTTCATCATGTTTGTTTTGCTTTTTTGCGCTAGGGGAGTGGACTGTATCAAAGTAGATTTGTCCCAGACACGCCGCTGCAGGAATCCCTGAGAGAGATCAGTTTTCAGGTTTCTGTCTGGTCAAGAGGAAGACCTTCAGATCAAACACCACTGATGGAGTCACCTGTGCCTGTCGATACATGCTACTGCCTGTCAGGCCCCTCAGAGAAAGATGAAAAGGTTGAGGAGGCATAGATTCCTGTGAAGAGAAAAAGAGGCACACTCCCCGCTATCGAATGCCAGCAGGGCTCAGCGTAGGCATGAGAGTTTTGTAGTCTCTGGCGTTTGCCAGGAGTGAACAAAGCCTTTCCTCTAAATTGATCTGGCTTTCCTTTTGAGACTGAGTTGTTATGGTGAAGCTCGGCTGTGGCAGGGGACATTTTAGACCAGTTCCTCCATCCCTTCTGCTTATTAGCTATTTGTCCAAATGCAAGGACTTACATTTCACATGTTTCAGGATGCAGCTCTTTCCTCGTTTTAGGCCTTGCTCTACCATTTCTCTCAAAATTCTCTCATTCTTCTTCTTCACTGTGCTCTGGAACAAACTCCCTGACTAACAAGTGAAGACCTTTCACTTTAAACACCAATTTTCACTTCAAACTTAGCTGCTGCCTTGGATGGCTGACTATTTTAAGATTTTTAGTCTTTACTTCATGTGCAGTGTCCTCGAGTGCCCAACAATGCACCTTGAATCAAATATATTATTAGTGTGAATGCAGAGGCATTCACACTATTGTTATCCTACGTATTTATTAGTGTGAATGCAGAGGCATTCACACTATTGTTATCCTACGTATTTATTATTAGTGAATGCAGAGGCATTCACACTATTGTTATCCTACGTATTTATTATTAGTGTGAATGCAGAGGCATTCACACTATTGTTATCCTACGTATTTATTATTATTCCGCTTCTTATTTTTATTATTCCCCCCCCTTTTTCCAACCCTAACTACTTCAGCATACTTTGGCCTAGAAACACCATTCAAACGTCAAAACGTTCAGCTTTTTTCAGACTAGGTTGCAATTACGTTACACTTTTCAAACTTTTATACTTTTTATAATATTTAACTTTATTCAAATTATTCTTCCCATTGAAATGAATGGGGATATTCTTCAACCCTCCTTTAAACTTTCACTTATTTCAACCTTCATAACTTCAGCATACTTTCCACTAGAGAAACCATTCAAATTTTATATGAATCTACAAACTTTCATCTATTAGATGTATATTTCAACTTTTTTATATCTTGAAATGATTTTTATTAATCGCAGTTTAAGTTTAATGAAGATTTCTGACTTTCACCTATTTCTGCTCCACTCTAGCTTCCACTCTAACTTTTCACATCTCAAACTTCTTCATTTATTCTTCTCTCCTAAACTAAGCTTTAACCTTTATGCACAAAATTTATATTAAAGTAGTAGAGAAATTTGTCCTCTTTCCAAAGAAGCAGTTTTTCCGTTCATATGACCTACGGTTTTTAAACTAGGAGGTCTAAACCTTAACGAGGGAAGCAAATTGCTCCATTAAGATCAATGCATTTCACAAAGAAAATGATGCTTCAAAGTTTTAAATTAAGTCTTTTTCTAACTCGCCATAACTCCAAAAATTTTCCACATATCGTTACAAAATTTACATCATAATCTTTATTGAGGCCTTCTGCTTCTCACAAAGAAAGAATCATCTCGATATGTCTTACGGTTCTTCTGTAATGTTTATTTGTTTGAGGCATGGTCAAAATCTGAGAAATGTCTCCTCGATTCAAAAAGTGGCAGTTGGAGGCAGCTGTTAATCAACTAATTTGAATAACGAAATTTGATTGGCTTAGCCTTTCCATAGACTCACAATGGGCCATAGAGATGCATTGCTGCCATTCATTTCAATGGGGCAACTGATTCCCATATGATCCTATTGTAAAAGTGCTTTTGTAATTGGTTCACAATGGAGAGTCATAGCAAGATTGAGGATGCATATAACTAATCCAGCCAATCAATGCTTATGATTTAACATTAATTCAACAAGCCACGCCCACTTTTCAACATCATTTTTGAATGTCAAATATCTTCTAAGTGGAACATCGTAGAGACATGGGAGTTGTTTTATATTGATCTAAGTTGAATGTAGATTAAACATGATGTCACCAACTCATCTATAGCAACCAAATTATTTACCATAGCAACCAAATTGACACTTCTCTATCTCAGCCTAGGAAAATGCCAGAGACACAGGAGTTGGTCTAATTGACTTGTAGTCACACAGGGAACATTATATAATGTCAATGACCCCTCCATAGCAACCATACTGGTTACCATAGCAACCAAATTGACACATCTCTATCTCAGCTTAGGAAAATGAGAGAGACACGGGAGTTGGTCTAAATGACTTGTAGTCACACATGGAACATTATATAATGTCACTGACCCCTCCATAGCAACCATACTGGTTACCATAGCAACCAAATTGACAAATCTCTTTCTCAGCTTAGGATAATGCTAGAGACATGGGGGTAAGTTTGTTTCACTAATAGTGACCCTGGGAACATTCATTGAGGTAACTGACCCCTCCATAGCAACCATACTGGTTACCATAGCAACCCATTTAACACTTCTCTATCTCAGCTTAGGGAAATGCGAGAGACACAGGAGTTGGTCTAATTGACTTGTAGTCACACAGGGAACATTGTATTTTGTTACTGACCCCTCCATAGCAACCATACTGGTTACCATAGCAACCCATTTGACACATCTCTATCTCAGCTTAGGGAAATGTGAGAGACACAGGAGTTGGTCTAATTGACTTGTAGTCACACAGGGAACATTATATTATGTCACTGACCCCTCCATAGCAACCATACTGGTTACCATAGCAACCAAATTGACACATCTCTATGTCAGCTTAGGAAAATGAGAGAGACACGGGAGTTCGTCTAAATGACTTGTAGGTCCACAGGGAACATTATATAATATCACTGACCCCTCCATAGCAACCATACTGGTTACCATAGCAACCAAATTGACACATCTCTATCTCAGCTTTGGAAAATGCTAGAGACATGGGGGTTGTTTTGTTTGACACATGGTGACACAGGAAACATTAGATAATGTCAATGACATTTCCATAGCAACCATAATAGTTATCATAGCAACCCAATTGCCATATCTCTAACTCAGCTCAGGGAAATACTAGAGACATGGGGGTTGATTCATTTCCCTCAGAGTGACACTGGGAACATTCTATTATGTAAATGACCTGTCCAGAGCAACCAGACTTTTTACCATAGCAACGCAATTGGCATATCTCTATCTTAGGTTAGGAAAATGCTAGACAGAATTTCATCTTATTAATATTATACCGTTCAGCTTCCACTTTCAACTTTTGACACTTTCAACTTTCAAATGTTTCAGCTTTAGCTTCCACTTTCAACTTTTGACACTTTCAACTTTACAATGCTTCTCCTTTCAACTTTATACACTTTCAACTTTATAATGTTTCACCTTTCGGCCTCCACTTTCAACTTTTGACACTTTCAGCTTTCAAATCTTTCACCTTTCAGCTTCACTTTTCAACTTTTGAAACTTCCGACTTTCAAATCTTTCACCTTTCAACTTCACCTTTCAACTTTAGATTTTTTTCAGATACTTTCAGCCTGCTTTCATTTTCAGCTCTCTGCATTCACACGCATTTTCCGCTAGGAAATGCATATTCTAGTTATTATTATTTTTTTTATTCTTATTCCCCCCCCCTTTTTCCGGAGCCTACTACTTCAGCATACTTTGCCCTAGAAACACCATTCAAACGTCAAAACGTACAGCTTTTTTTGCTCTATGTTGCTCGTATACAGCTTTTTGATATCTTTTATACTTTTTATAAAATTTAACTTTATTTAAAATATTTTTCCCATTGAAATGAATGGGGAGACTCTTCAAATCTCTTTAAATCTTCAGCTTTTTTTCAAACTTCATAACTTCAGCATACTTTCAGCTAGAGCAATCATTCAAATTTTAAACAATTCAACACATTTTCAGCTTTTAAAATATGTTTTCAGCTTTTTCATATCTTTTACAGATTTTTATTAATCACAGTTTAAGTTTAATGAAGAATTTGGATTTTGACCTAATTCTGCTCCACTCTAGCTTCCACTCTAATTTTTTACATCTCAAACTTCTTCATCAATTCCTCTCTCCTAAACTAAACTTTACCCTTTATGGACAAATTTTATATTAAAGTGGTAGAGAAATTTGTCCTCTTTCCAAAGATGCAGTTGTTTCTTTCATATGACCTACGGTTTTTAAACTAGGAGGGCTAAACCTTAACGAGGGAAGCAAATTGCTCCATTAAGATCAATGCATTTCACCCAGAAAATAATGCTTGAAGGTTTTAAATTTAGGCTTTTTCTAACTCGCCATAACTAATAGAATTTTCCACATATCTTAAAATTTTTACACCATACTCTTCATTGAGGCCTTCTGCTTCTCACAAAGAAAGAATCATCTCGATATGTCTTACGGTTCTTTTGTAATGTTTATTTGTTTGAGGCATGGTCAACATCTGAGAAATGTCTCCTCGATTCAAAAAGTGGCAGTTGGAGGCAGCTGTTAATCAACTAATTTGAATAACGAAATTTGATTGGCTTAGCCTTCCCATAGACTCACAATGGGCCATAGAGATGCATTGCTGCCATTCATTTCAATGGGCCAATTGAGTCCCATACGATCCTATTGTAAAATAGCTTTTGTAATTAGTTCACAATGGAGAGTCATAGCAACATTAAGGATGCATATAACTAATCCAGCCAATCATTGCTTATGATTTAACAAAATTTCATCAAGCCACGCCCACTTTTCAACATCATTTTTGAATGTCAAATATCTTCTAAGTGGAACATCGTAGAGAGATGGGAGTTGTTTTATATTGATCTAAGTTGAATGTAGATTAAACATGATGTCACCAACTCATCCATAGCAACCAAATTATTTACCATAGCAACCAAATTGACACTTCTCGATATCAGCCTAGGAAAATGCCAGAGACACAGGGGTTGGTCTAATTGACTTGTAGTCACACAGGGAACATTATATAATGTCAATGACCCCTCCATAGCAACCATACTGGTAACCATAGCAACCCAAATGACACATCTCTATCTCAGCTTTGGAAAATGATAGAGACACAGGAGTTGGTCTAAATGACTTGTAGTCACACAGGGAACATTATATAATGTCACTGACCCCTCCATAGCAACCATACTGGTTTCCATAGCAACCAAATTGACACATTTCTATCTCAGCTTAGGGAAACGAGAGAGACACGGGAGTTGGTCTAAATGGCTTGTAGTCACACAGGGAACATTATATAATGTCACATACCCCTCCATAGCAACCATTCTGGTTACCATAGCAACCAAATTGACACATCTCTATCTCAGCTTAGTAAAATGAGAGAGACGCGGGAGTTGGTCTAAATGACTTTTAGTCACACAGGGAACATTATATAATGTCACTGACCCCTCCATAGCAACCATACTGGTTATCATAGCAACCAAATTGACACATCTCTATCTCAGCTTAGGAAAATGAGAGAGACACAGGAGTTGGTCTAAATGACTTGTAGTCACACAAGGAACATTATATAATGTCACTGACCCCTCCATAGCAACCATACTGGTTACCATAGCAACCGAATTGACACATCTCTATCTCAGCTTAGGAAAATGAGAGAGACACGGGAGTTGGTCTAAATGACTTGTGGTAACACAGGGAACATTATATAATGTCACTGACCCCTCCATAGCAACCATACTGGTTACCATAGCAACCAAATTGACACATCTCTCCCTCAGCTTAGGAAAGTGCTAGAGACATGGGGGTGAGTTTGTTTCAATAATTATGACCCCCGTAACAATCACCGAGGTAACTAAACCATCCATAGCAACCATATGGTTACCATAGCAACCAAATTGGCATATCTCTATCTCAGCTTAGGAAAATGCTAGAGACACAGGGGTTGGTGTAATTTACCTGTAGTCACTCAAGGAACATTATATGATGTTAGTGACCCCTCCATAGCAACCAGGCGTGTAACCATAACAACCCAATTGGCATTTCTCTAACTCAGCTTAGCGAAATGCTAGAGAAATGGGGGTAGGTTTAATTTACTCGTAGTCACACAGATAACAATATATTATGTCTGTGACCCCTCCATAGCAACCATGCTTATTACCATAGCAACCCAATTGATTGACCTTTCAGCTTCCACAATTAATTTGACACTTTTTACTTTCTAATGTTTCATATTTCAGCTTCCACTTTCAACTTTTGACACTTTCAACTTTCTAATATTTTACCCTTCAGCTTCCACTTTCAACTTTACATATTTCTACTTTACAATGTTTCAGCTTCACCTTTCAACTTTTTACATTTTCAACTTTACGTTTCACCCATTATCTTCAACTTTCAACTTTTGACACTTTAACTCTCTAATGTTTTACCCTTCAGCTCCCACTTTTAATTTTCAACACTTTCTTCTCTCTGTTTCACACTTCAGCTTCCACTTTTAACTTTTTATATTTCAACTTTACAATGTTTCAGCTTCAGCTTCCAAATTTTGACACTTTTCAAATTACAATGTTTCACCTTTTAGCTTTAACTTTCAACTTTTGGCACTTAACTTTCTAATGTTTCACCATTCAGCCAAGGAATTCAGCAATTTTAAGCATTCTCTTTCAGCTCTCTGCATTCACACGCATTTTCCGCTAGGAAATGCACTTTCTAGTTATTATTATTTTTTTTATTCTTATTCCCCCCCTTTTTCTGGAGCCTACTACTTCAGCATACTTTGCGCTAGAAACACCATTCAAACGTCAAAACGTACAGCTTTTTTTGCTCTATGTTGCTCGTATACAGCTTTTCAAACTTTTATACTTTTTATAAAATTTAACTTTATTTAAAATATTTTTCCCATTGAAATGAATGGGAAACACTTCAAATCTCTTTTAAATCTTCAGCTTTTTTTCAAACTTCATAACTTCAGCATACTTTCAGCTAGAGCAATCATTCAAATTTTAAACAATTCAACACATTTTCAGCTTTTAAAAGCTCTTTCAGCTTTTACATATCTTTTACAGATTTTAATTAATCGCAGTTTAAGTTTAATGAAGAATTTGGATTTTTACCTAATTCTGCTCCACTCTAGCTTACACTCTAATTTTTCACATCTCAAACTTCTTCATTTATTCCTCTCTCCTAAACTAAACTTTACCCTTTATGCACAAAATTTATATTAAAGTAGTAGAGAAATTTGTCCTCTTTCCAAAGATGCAGTTGTTTCTTTCATATGACCTACGGTTTTTAAACTAGGAGGGCTAAACCTTAACGAGGGAAGCAAATTGCTCCATTGAGATCAATGCATTTCACCCAGAAAATAATGCTTGAAAGTTTTAAATTTAGGCTTTTTCTAACTCGCCATAACTAATAGAATTTTCCACATATCTTAAAATTTTTTTACACCATAATCTTCATTGAGGCCTTCTGCTTCTCACAAAGAAAGAATCATCTCGATATGTCTTACGGTTCTTCTGTAATGTTTATTTGTTTGAGGCATGGTCAAAATCTGAGAAAAGTCTCCTCGATTCGAAAAGTGGCAGTTGGAGGCAGCTGTTAATCAACTAATTTGAATAACGAAATTTGATTGGCTTAGCCTTCTCATAGACTCACAATGGACCATAGAGATGCATTGCTGCCATTCATTTCAATGGGGCAATTGATTCTCATATGATCCAATTGTAAAAGAGCTTTTGTAATTGGTTCACAATGGAGATTCAAAGCAACATTAAGGATACATATAACTAATCCAGCCAATCATTGCTTATGATTTAACATAAATTCATCAAGCCACGCCCAGTTTTAACAACCATAGAGATGTATTGCTGCCATTCATTTCAATGGGACAAATGATTCCCATATGATCCAATTGTAAAAGAGCTTCTGTAATTGGTTCACAATGGAGATTCATAGCAACATTAAGGATGCATATAACTAACCCAGCCAATCATTGCTTATGATTTAACATAAATTCATCAAGCCACGCCCACTTTTCAACATCATTTTTGAATGTCAAATATCTTCTAAGTGGAACATCGTAGAAACATGGGAGTTGTTTTATATTGATCTAAGTTGAATGTAGATTACAACATGATGTCACCAACTCATCCATAGCAACCAGATTATTTACCATAGCAACCAACCCGGATAATCTTTATCTCAGCCTAGGAAAACGACAGAGACACAGGAGTTGGTCTAAATGACTTGTAGTCACACAGGGAACATTATATAATGTCACTGACACCTCCATAGCAACCATACTGGTTACCATAGCAACCCAGTTGACACATCTCTATCTCAGATTTGGATAATGACAGAGACACAGGGGTTGGTCTAAATGACTTGTAGTCACACAGGGAACATCATATAATGTCATTGACCCCTCCATAGCAACCATACTGGTTACCATAGCAACCAAATTGACACATCTCTTTCTCAGTTTAGGAAAATGAGAGAGACACGGGAGTTGGTCTAAATGACTTGTAGTCACACAGGGAACTTTATATAATGTCACTTCCCCCTCCATAGCAACCATAATGGTTACCATAGCAACCAAATTGACACATCTCTCTCTCAGTTTAGGAAAATGAGAGAGACACGGGAGTTGGTCTAAATGACTTGTAGTAACACAGGGAACACTATATAATGTCACTGACCCCTTCATAGCAACCATACTGCTTACCATAGCAACCAAATTGACACTTCTCTATCTCAGCCTAGGAAAATGCCAGAGACACAGGAGTTGTTCTAATTGACTTGTAGTCACACAGGGAACATTATATAATGTCAATGACCCCTCCATAGCAACCATACTGGTTACTATAGCAACCAAATTGACACATCTCTATCTCAGCTTAGGAAAATGAGAGAGACATGGGAGTTGGTCTAAATGACTTGTAGTCACACAGGGAACATTATATAATGTCACTGACCCCTCCATAGCAACCATACTGGTTACCATAGCAACCTAATTGACACATCTCTATCTCAGCTTAGGAAAATGAGAGAGACACGGGAGCTGGTCTAAATGACTTGTAGTCACAGAGTGAACATTATATAAAATCACTTACCCCTCCATAGCAACCATACTGATTACCATAGCAACCAATAGACACATCTCTTTCTCAGCTTAGGAAAATGCTAGAGACATGGGGGTAAGTTTGTTTCACTAATAGTGACCCTGGGAACATTCTTTGAGGTAACTGACCCCTCCATAGCAGCCATACTGGTTACCATAGCAACCCATTTGACACATCTCTATCTCAGCTTAGGGAAATGCAAGAGACACAGGAATTGGTCTAATTGACTTGTAGTCACACAGGGAACATTATATTATGTCACTGACCCCTCCATAGCACCCATACTGGTTACCATAGCAACCAAATTGACACATCTCTATGTCAGCTTAGGAAAATGAGAGAGACACGGGAGTTCGTCTAAATGACTTGTAGTTCCACAGGGAACATTATATAATGTCACTGACCCCTCCATAGCAACCATACTGGTTACCATAGCAACCAAATGGACACATCTCTATCTCAGCTTTGGAAAATGAGAGAGACACGGGAGTTGGTCTAAATGACTTGTAGTCACACAGGGAACATTATATAATGTCACTGACTCCTCCATAGCAACCATACTGGTTACCATAGCAACCAAAATGACACATCTCTATCTCAGCTTAGTAAAATGAGAGAGACACGAGAGCGGGTCTAAATGACTTGTAGTCACACAGGGAACATTATATAATGTCACTGACCCCTCCATAGCAACCATACTGGTTACCATAGCAACCAAATTGGCATATCCCTATTTCAGCTTTGGAAAATGCTAGAGACATGGGGGTTGTTTTGTTTCACTCATAGTGACACTGGGAACAATCTATTATGTAAATGACCTGTCCAGAGCTACCAGACTTTTTTACCACAGCAACGCAATTCCCATATCTTTATCTTAGGTTAGGAAAATGCTAGACAGAATTTCAACTTACTCATATTATACCTTTCAGCTTCCACTTTCAACTTTTGACACTTTCAACTTTCAAAAGTTTCACCTTCAGCTTCCACTTTCTATTCTTAACACTTTCAACTTTACAATGCTTCAACTTTAAACTTTATACGTTTTCAACTTTAGAATGTTTCACCTTTCAGCCTCCACTTTTAACCTTTGATATTTTCAACTTTACAATGTTTCACCTTTCAGCTTCCACTTTCAACTTTTGACACTTTCAACTTTCAATATTTTAACATTCAGCTTCCACTTTCAACTTTACATATTTCAACTTCACAATGTTTCAGCTTCAGCTTTCAAATTTTGACACTTTTCAAATTACAGTGTTTCACCTTTTAGCATCAACTTTCAACTTTTGACACTTTTAACTTTCTAATGTTTCACCGTTCAGCCAAGGAATTCAGCAATTTTAAGCATTCTCTTTCAGCTCTCTGCATTCACACGCATTTTCCGCTAGGAAATGCACTTTCTAGTTATTTTTTTTATTATTCTCCCACTTTTCGACGGCTAACTACTTCCGCATACTTTAAGCTAGAAACACCATTCAAACGTCAAAATGTTCAGCTTCTTTTGGAATAGGTTGCTTGTATTTTTCTTATTAAAATGTTTTATACTTTTTATAAAATTTAACTTTATTTAAAATAATTTTCCCATTGAAATGAATGGGAAAAATTTCAAATCTCTTTCAAAATTCAGCTTTTTTTCAACCTTCATAACTTCAGCATACTTTCAGCTAGAGCAATCATTCAAATTTTAAACAATTCAACACATTTTCAGCTTTTAAAATATGTTTTCAGCTTTTTCATATCTTTTACAGATTTTTATTAATCACAGTTTAAGTTTAATGAAGAATTTGAATTTTGACCTAATTCTGCTCCACTCTAGCTTCCACTCTAACTTTTCACATCTCAAACTTCTTGATCTATTCCTCTCTCCTAAACTAAACTTTAACATTTATGCACAAAATTTATATTAAAGTAGTAGAGAAATTTGTCCTCTTTCCATAGATGCAGTTGTTCCTTTCATATGACCTACGATTTTTAAACTAGGAGGGCTAAACCTTAACGAGGGAAGCAAATTGCTCCACTAAGATCAATGTATTTCACCCAGAAAATAATGCTTGAAGGTTTTAAATTAAGGCTTTTTCTAACTCGCCATAACTAATAGAATTTTCCACATATCTTAAAGAAATGTACACCATAATCTTCATTGAGGCCTTCTGCTTCTCACAAAGAAAGAATCATCTCGATATGTCTTACGGTTCTTCTGTAATGTTTATTTGTTTGAGGCATGGTTAACATCTGAGAAATGTCTCCTCAATTCAAAAAGTGGCAGTTGGAGCCAGCTGGGCCTAATTTGAATACTGAAATTTGATTGGCTAAGGCTGCCCCATAGACTTAGAATGGGCCATAGAGATGCATTGCTCCCATTCATTTCAATGGGGCAATTGATTCCCATATGATCCTATGTAAAAGTGCCTTTGTAATCGGTTCACAATGGAGAGTCATAGCAAGATTGAGGATGCATATAACTGATCCAGCCAATTATTGCTTATGATTTAACATAAATTCATCAAGCCACGCCCACTTTTCAACATCATTTTTGAATGTCAAATATCTTCTAAGTGGAACATCGTAGAGACATGGGAGTTGTTTTATTTTGATCTAGGTTGAATGTAGATTAAACATGATGTCACCAACTCATCCATAGCAACCAAAATATTTACCATAGCAACCAAATTGACACTTCTCTATCTCAGCCTAGGAAAATGCCAGAGACACCGGAGTTGGTCTAATTGACTTGTAGTCACACAGGGAACATTATATAATGTCAATGACCCCTCCATAGCAACCATACTGGTTACCATAGCAACCAAATTGACACATTTCTATCTCAGCTTAGGGAAACCAGAGAGACACGGGAGTTGGTCTAAATGACTTGTAGTCACACAGGTAACATTATATACCGTCACATACCCCTCCATAGCAACCATTCTGGTTACCATAGCAACCAAATTAAGACATCTCTATCTCAGCTTAGGAAAATGAGAGAGACACAGGAGTTGGTCTAAATGACTTGTAGTCACACAGGGCACATTATATAATGTTACTGACCCTTCCATAGCAACCATACTGGTTACCCTAGCAACCAAATTGACACATCTCTATCTCAGCTTAGGAAAATGAGAGAGACACGGGAGTTGGTCTAAATGACTTGTAGTCACACAGGGAACATTATATAATGTCACTGACCCCTCCATAGCAACCATACTGGTTAACATAGCAACCAAATTTACACATCTCTATCTCAGCTTAGGAAAATGAGAGAGACACTGGAGTTGGTCTAAATGACTTGTAGTCACACAGGGAACATTATATGTCACTGACCCCTACATAGCAACCGTACTGGTTACCATAGCAACCAAATTGACACAGCTCTATCTCAGCTTAGGAAAATGAGAGAGACACAGGAGTTGGTCTGAATGACTTGAAGTCACACAGGGAACATTATATAATGTCACTGACCCCTCCATAGCAATCATAGTGGTTACCATAGCAACCAAATTGACACATCTCTATCTCAGCTTAGGAAAATGAGAGAGACACTGGAGTAGGTCTAAATGACTTGTAGTCACACAGGGAACATTATATAATGTCACTGACTCCTCCATAGCAACCATACTGGTTACCATAGCAACCAAAATGACACATCTCTATCTCAGCTTAGTAAAATGAGAGAGACACGGGAGTGGGTCTAAATGACTTGTAGTCACACAGGGAACATTATATAATGTCACTGACCCTCCATAGCAACCATACTGGTTACCATAGCAACCAAATTGGCTATCCCTATATCAGCTTTGGAAAATGCTAGAGACATGGGGGTTGTTTTGTTTCACTCATAGTGACACTGGGAACAATCTAGTATGTAAATGACCTGTCCAGAGCGACCAGACTTTTTACCACAGCAACGCAATTGCCATATCTTTATCTTAGGTTAAGAAAATGCTAGACAGATTTTCAACTTACCTATATTATACCTTTCAGCTTCCACTTTCAACTTTTGACACTTTCAACTTTTGACACTTTCAACTTTTGACACTTTCAACTTTCTAATATTTTAACATTCAGCTTCCACTTTCAACTTTACATTTTTCAACTTTACAATGTTTCAGCTTTAGCTTTCAACTTTTGACATTTTCAACTTTATAATGTTTCACCTTTTAGCTTGAACTTTCAACTTTTGACACTTTAACTTTCTAATGTTTTACCTTTCAGCTCCCACTTTTAATTTTTAACACTTTCTACTTTCTATTTTTTCACCCTTCAGCATCCACTTTCAACTTTACATATTTCAAATTTACAATGTTTCAGCTTCAGCTTTCAGCTTTTGAAACTTTCTAATGTTTCACTCTTCAGCCAAGGAATTCAGCAATTTGAGCATTCCCTTTTCAGCTCTCTGCATTCACACGCATTTTCCGCTAGGAAATGCACTTTCTAGTTATTATTATTATTATTATTCTCCCACTTTTTGACGGCTAACTACTTCCGCATACTTTAAGCTAGAAACACCATTCAAACATCAAAATGTTCAGCTTCTTTTGGAATCGATTGCTCGTATTTTTCTTATTAAAATGTTTTATACTTTTTATAAAATTCAACTTTATTTAAAAAATTTTCCCATTGAAATGAATGGGAAACACTTCAAATCTCTTTTAAATCTTCAGCTTTTTTCAACCTTCATAACTTCAGCATACTTTCAGCTAGAGCAATCATTCAACTTTTAAACAATTCAACACATTTTCAGCTTTTAAAAGATGTTTTCAGCTTTTTCATATCTTTTACAGATTTTTATAAATCACAGTTTAAGTTTAATGAAGAATTTGGATTTTGACCTAATTCTGCTCCACTCTAGCTTCCACTCTAATTTTTCACATCTCAAACTTCTTCATCAATTCCTCTCTCCTAAACTAAACTTTACCCTTTATGCACAAAATTTATATTAAAGTAGTAGAGAAATTTGTCCTCTTTCCAAAGATGCAGTTGTTTCTTTCATAGGACCTACGGTTTTTAAACTAGGAAGGCTAAACCTTAACGAGGGAAGCAAATTGCTCCATTAAGATCAATGCATTTCACCCAGAAAATAATGCTTGAAGGTTTTAAATTAAGGCTTTTTCTAACTCGCCATAACTAATAGAATTTTCCACATATCGTTAAAAAAATTTACATCATAATCTTCATTAAGGCCTTCTGCTTCTCACAAAGAAAGAATCATCTCGATATGTCTTACTGTTCTTCTGTAATGTTTATTTGTTTGAGGCATGGTCAACATCTGAGAAATGTCTCCTCGATTCAAAAAGTGGCAGTTGGAGGCAGCTGTTAATCAACTAATTTGAATAACGAAATTTGATTGGCTTAGCCTTCTCATAGACTCACAATGGGCCATAGAGATGCATTGCTGCCATTCATTTCAATGGGGCAATTGATTCCCATATAATCCTATTGTAAAATAGCTTTTGTAATTGGTTCACAATGGAGAGTCATAGCAACATTGAGGATGCATATAACTAATCCAGCCAATCATTGCTTATGATTTAACATAAATTCACCAAGCCACACCCACTTTTCAACATCATTTTTGAATGTCAAATATCTTCTAAGTGGAACATCGTAGAACATGGGAGTTGTTTTATATTGATCTAAGTTGAATGTAGATTAAACATGATGTCACCAACTCATCCATAGCAACCAAATTATTTACCATAGCAACCAAATTGACACTTCTCTATCTCAGCCTAGGAAAATGCCAGAGAATCAGGAGTTGGTCTAATTCACTTGTAGTCACACAGGGAACATTATATAATGTCAATGACCCCTCCATAGCAACCATACTGGTTACCATAGCAACCTGATTGACACATCTCTATCTCAGCTTAGGAAAATGCTAGAGACATGGGGGTGAGTTTGTTTCACTAATATCGACCCCGGGAACATTCATTGAGGTACCTGACCCTCCATAGCAACCATACTGGTTACCATAGCAACCCAGTTGACACATCTCTATCTCAGCTTTGGAAAACGACAGAGACACAGGAGTTGGTCTAAATGACTTGTAGTCACACAGGGAACATCATATAATGTCACTGACCCCTCCGTAGCAACCATACTGGTTACCATAGCAACCAAATTGACATCTCTATCTCAGCTTAGGAAAATGCTAGAGACACGGGAGTTGGTCTAAATGACTTGTAGTAACACAGGGAACACTATATAATGTCACTGACCTGTCCATAGCAACCATACTGGTTACCATAGCAACCAAATTGGCACATCTCTATCTCAGCTCAGGAAAATGAGGGAGACACAGGAGTTGGTCTAAATGACTTGTAGTCACACAGGGAACATTATATAATGTCACTGACTCCTCCATAGCAACCATACTGGTTACCATAGCAACCAAATGACACATCTCTATCTCAGCTTAGGAAAATGCTAGAGACACGGAGTTGGTCTAAATGACTTGTAGTCACACAGGGAACATTATATAATGTCACTGACTCCTCCATAGCAACCATGCTGGTTACCATAGCAACCAAAATAACACACCTCTATCTCAGATTAGGATAATGCTAGAGATATGGGGGTAAGTTTGTTTCACTAACTGTGACCCCAGGAACATTCAGTGAGGTAACTGACCCCTCCATAGCAACCAGACCTGTTACCATAGCAACCCAAATGGTATATACCTATCTCAGCTTAGGAAAATGCTAGGGACACAAGGGTTGTTTCGTTTCACTAATAGTGGCACATGAAACATTATATAATGTCAATGACCCCTCCAAAGCAACAATACTGGTTTAATAGCAGCCGAATCGACACATCTCTATCTCAACTTAGGAAAATGCTAGAGACATGGGGGTAAGTTAGTTTCACTAACAGTGACCCCAGGAACATTCATTGAGGTAACTGACCTCTCCATAGCAACCAGACCTGTTACCATAGCAACGCAACTGGCACATCTGTTTCTCTGCTTAGGAAAATGCTAGAGACATGGGAGTTGGTGTAATTTACCTGTAGTTACACATAGAACAATATTTTGTCACTGACCCCTCTATAGAAACCAGACTTTTTACCATAGTAACCCATTTTACATATTTTTCAGCAATTTAAAATTTTCATCCTTCAGCTTCAACTTTCAACTATCAACTATTCTTTTAGCAATTCTGAGATTTAAAACTTTACAAGGTTTCACCTTTTGTCTTCTACTTTCAGCTATTAATTATTCTTTCATCAGTTTAGAGGTTTTTAAAAGAACATTTAAATCTTTCACCTTTTAGCTTCCACTTTCAACTTTCAGCTTAAGCATTGTTTTAGCTTTTGTGAGATTTAAATATTTCATAGTTTTACCTGTCAAAAAATGCTAGAGACACAGGGGTTGGTTATTTTCACTCATAGTGACACAATGAACAATGTTATGTAAATGACCCGTCCATTCAACCATTCTGGTCAATATAGCAATCAAATTGCCATATGTCAAACTTATGCAATATTGCCATATGTCAAACAAAGGCAACATTATAATGTCACTAACCCCTCCATAGCAACCAGATTGTTAACCTAAGTAACCATATTGTCATTTCTTTATGTCAGCTTGGGAAAATGCTAAAGACTTGGGGGTTGTTTAGTTTCATTCACAGTGACTCAGAGGAAATTTTATGTCACTGACCCCTCTATAGCAGCGACGCCATTTACCATAGCAACCAATTTGGTATATCTCTATGGCAGCTTTGGAAAAAACATACAAACATGTGACTTTGTTTATTTGACTAATAGTGACAATGGGAATATTATGTTATGTCAATGACCCCTGCATAGCAACCATATATAAAGTAGAAAATATCATGAAGATATTTTGAAGATTTGTAGCAACAGCCTGGTTATAAAAAGCAGCAAAAGAGTGGGTTATAAAAACCATTCAATCTTTTGGAGTAAATAATTCAAAACTAATATCTTTGCTGAAAGGCACAGTAAAAGAGAAAAGAAAAATTAATAAGGAATTAATTTGTTAACTCTAGATACAGCAAAAATGCATTCAATGCTCAATTTAGAAAAAAACGGCCTCAAAACCAATAAAGCATGTATGTACTTTTCGTTTAACATAGATTTACGTTAGATTTAACTACGCAATGACGTGCTTTGAAAGCGTAGTGTGCCTGTCGATCAACAAAACAAGATGTGATTGTGGACGTGAATGCGTGTTTCCTGAGGCGTGCGCGTTCACGGAAGTCCCGCGCTTTTTCATCTCGTCCTCTACGGTAAGTGCTGTTTACGTTCAATGTCTTCTATTTTTATAAGATATTTAAACGGATTTAGCTCGTTTTAGTGTTTGTTTCTCACCTGTACATGTGCTATTCTGAATCGAGACGTATGTCCGCTCATAAAGCTATAAATGAATGTTTTTAAATCGTCAATATTTAGCATTAGTAGCGGTAGCATTAGCTCGTGTTTCAGACATTTCACGTTACGCAACAGTCAAGATGATCCTTCAAACTTTTAGACGGTTTACGTTAAATACGTTTAACAACATTGCAGTTGGTTGTAAAATGGTCCCAAATGTGCACAATGGTTGTAACGTTAGTGTTAAAAGGCTTCTATTGGCTTCAAACTTAGTGTTATAAGGCTACCATTGCCTTAAACATGTACCAGCGTAATCAAAAGTAGCGTTATCCTTGGGTATTCATTGGTTCATTCATTCATTTTCGTGTCGGAGAGCCTCTGTAACTGGTTCAATTTACTTCGATTAAGTCAAGCATGTTTTCAGTATTTCATAAATGACGGGAATGTATGTGACCACTTGCATCGTGTAAAAGTGGTAATGGACTAATGGTGCTGCCACACACCTGATGTGTATACGTTATGCGGCAATTTTAAAAGTTTTATTCCAGTTTCTATATTAGTGTGAAACCAGCTACTCTATAGACGACACTCCAATGAAAACTCTCAGCAACGAAAGAGTTTTCTCTCTTAGAATAAATAAACTTCTGTTGAAATCCGCACCCTGTTGAATTGTTATTGAAATGCTGTGTATTGTGTATATTGATGATATTCTTATGAAATTAGTAATTGTGAAGCCTCAAGTCCCTGGTTTGTACTAATAGTGTTTAACTTATTTCTCTTTTTTTCATACCAACACCTTTTGCACACCTTGAACTCCCATGACTTCCTTCATCTGCTGTGTACCATTTCCTGTTGATGACCCCACCATTACAGTAGCCGTAAGTTACCATTTGATTTGTGCATTTCAAATCACAAAAAAACTTCTTTTAATAGTGATTGTACAACCCAATATGGTACTCCGTACCAGCAGGAATAGTTATAGTTACTGTTTTGTGACGTACCATAATTGAGTATTTGAATAACTGTTAGATTTGATACGGTGGCAAGAGACAGCAAACATACTGCAACTTCTTTGCAAAGAGAAAAAAAAACACAACTACATTCATTCATTTTCCAACCTGGTTATTCCCTTTCGGGTCACGGGGGTCTGCTGGTGCCCATCTCTAGGGCAGGTCCAGAGGTGGGGGTACACCCTGGACAAGTCGCCTGTCCATCAACATTCACTCACATGTTCATATAAATATGAATATAAATACTAATCTCTACTTTTTTTTTTCTTCTCCTCTAGTACAATACTCAAAGTGTCTGTGGCATTCTGGATCCTAGACAGTAAGTTTATACAGGGATTATCAGTTGGTAATGATGTAGGTGTTAACCAGGGGTTTAACTAAAGATACTGTGGGTGAAAATCCACTTTGTATTTGACCACTTTTATGCACATGTAATTTATTTATTAAACATTGATGTGATGTTTAATAAATAAATTACATGATAATAGTGCATGAATTATTGATGATAGTGCAAAAATTAATTGTGTTATGGGGACGATTTGCATCTACAGAACCAGATCAACAAATGCACTGGATTGAATCCATAAATATGTAATTACTATTCCTGCTAACCTATCATAAACAACCTTGATCAAGCCAGACTCAGTTGTAATTCATGCTTTTTTTGTTTGGGAGAAATGACCGCTTTGAAAGGCTTTGTTCGTATTGGAGCAAGCAATTTCCATGTGTAGTACCAATATAGTCACATTTAGAAGGATGTGTGAAAATAAACATTGCTATTAATGTATAGTTTCCAAAATGTGGTAATGAAGCCAAAGCACAATGATGATAGTTGAAAAAAGAACAGTGCTAGCTGAAACATAGTATCTAATAAATGTACACAATCAATTTATTGTCAATTGATCTTTAGCCATCCTGCAGATTATTATTATTATTCAATCATTCATTCATCTTTTTACCCGCTTGTTCCCTTTTGGGTACACCCTGGACACATTGCCTGTCCATCACAGAGCAACACACATTCATATTTAAGGGGAATTTAGATTAATCAATTAACTTGATGTATGTTTTTGGGATTGTGGGGGAGACCGGAGTACCCGGAGGAAGCTCCTGCAAGCACAGCAAAAACTTGCAAACTTCTTACTGAAAGGCTGACCACTGCTTTAGATAATGCTGCAGATAATAGTTAATATTGGTATTTAAAATATAAAGTCAACATTATTATTCCTCATTAATTGATTGGTTTTGCTAAACTGATGACAAACGTTTTAATGCTCTTCTTATGATATAGACAGCAGGGCTGTTCAGTAACATTTGAAGTGGAACATGATTAGATTTTGTTATATTGGAACAACTTTCTGATTTGTTTCTGTTTGTGTGTTACAGGTACCCTGCTGTCCAACACCTCTCTAACTCTAAGCCTGCCACTGTCCCAGGCTCTCTATCGTTCCTGTCCCTACCGCTCTGTCTCATTTTGGCCTATTCTACCTTGCTATCCCTCTAATCTATCGAACCTAATATTCTATCTGATTTTGGAACACTATTATTGAACTACTATTTTTTGGCTTGAATATTTGACTACTATTTGAACGCCTACTATTTGAACGCCTCAGGTTGAAAGTGCCTGGTCTATCTGTATTTTGGCCCTGAGAGTTTCTCTGCTCTCACCCGCTCTCTCTCTCTGTCTCTATCTTGCACGTAATC
This sequence comes from Danionella cerebrum, assembly GCA_007224835.1. Taxonomy (NCBI): domain Eukaryota; kingdom Metazoa; phylum Chordata; class Actinopteri; order Cypriniformes; family Danionidae; genus Danionella; species Danionella cerebrum. Next base: position 24,755 of record SRMA01026918.1, read on the forward strand.
ACTTCAATTGCTAATCACATTATAACACTTTATAACACTATAATCACATTACAACACTTTATAACACTATAATCACATTTCACATTGTACTATTCCATTTTACTCATTACATACGCATAGAAATTCTGCATTTTCATTTTAACTAATTACAAATTTGACCAAGAGGAATACTTTGCCACAAAGTTAATACAAACATCACATTGAAACATATATTTGACATAAACTAGCTGTTTGGCAAAGTTAATAGAGTTGTAAGTTTATGTAGAAGTGCTCATCTTTATATTGTGTAAAGATAAAGTTTGCACACACATTGATAGAATCTGAGCACTCTTAACTGTTCCTGATAATTGTTCCTGCCGATTATTCCAGACTTTGGGTTTGTATTCAGGTTTGTTTGTCATTAAATATCTTTGATACACAGTCATTCTTGTAAAGTTCCTGTCTGTGTTTAACTGTTCTGAGCTCTAATAAAAACAGACATCAGAGAGAAAGGAGTGGATTATTGTGGAGTGGCTGTTTCCTGTGCTGACCCAGAGTTCCCGATTCTGTGATCCAGTGCTTGACTTCTGCTACGAAGAGCACACACACACATCTCATATATTTATTCATTCCTGTGTTTAATATTAACTCATATTACTTTTAATCTTTAAACTTTAATCTTACAATAATAACATTGTGGTGTTGTCAAACAGTTAAAATATAAACTGATTTTATAAAATATAAACTAAAACCATTTCTAATTGTTATTATTTACACAGCATAGTTAAGTAATTTGCAAATAAGGGATTGTGCTTGTTACTTTGTAAAATAATATCATTTATAACGTGTATTGTAATAGTTATTTGGGCTAAATCTCTAAGTAGTTAATATAACGAACTAAGTGTGACATTTAAACATTGTTTACCAGCTGTGATTCTAAAGTAAATCTACAATGCCAAGGAAGGGTAAGAGATCAGAAGCTGCGAAGCTCCGTTGGCAGAGAACTTCAGGTTTGCAGTGTTCCGTAACACGTGACCCAACCGAACGCCTTGAGACTGATGCCCAGGTACCCGCGTCTGATCCATCCCTTGCTGAATGCGTCCAGGAGTCTCCACCATCTCTCCGTGTACCCGCGGTTTCAGATAATAGTTTGGTGAAGAGTGGCTGTCGCAAAGTTTTCGGGTCAGACTTCTCAACTCCAGCGGACCAATCTCCTGAAACACGCGTCTGTGCCTCCCGCAGCCAAGCAGCTCAGAAATACGGTAACTATAGAAACCATCAGTGCACCTGTAACTCCCTCCCGTTCCTTGCTTTCCTTTACGAGAACGAAAACATCACCGGTGCAGACCTTGACCTTTTTCTG
>SRMA01026918.1:30147-53402 GCA_007224835.1 Danionella cerebrum
AAAGAAAACAAGGACAAATATGAGAAAAACAGTGAAGAGATTGAGGAAGCTGTTGAGAAGTACGACCAGAACAGAGGTGTGATCGACGAATGGGGTAACCTGGCACCTGAATCTGAAGTAGTGAGATTAGAGTGCATTGAAGAACTTCAAGCCAGAGAGCCACAACCTGAAAATGAACAGGAGAATGTGCCAGACTTTAATCGACAGTTTAATGCTGTAACAGAAACCAGAGCCATCAGAGAGCAACCTGCTATTGACCCCACTGTACTACGCCGAATGTTTCAGAACCTGAACCAGAAACAAGCCTGTGTGTTTTAGACAGTCAGAGACTGGTGCATAAAACGAGTTTGCGGCCTTAATCCAGATCAGTTCTTCTTTTACATCAATGGTGGAGCTGGAACAGGAAAGTCACATCTCATTAAATGCATCCACTCAGAAGCTTTGAAAATACTGAGGAAACAGCAGAAACACGCTGAGGAGCCAGACATATCCAGACCTACTGTCCTGTTAGCAGCTTTCACTGGAACTGCAGCCTTTAATATATCAGGTACAACCCTGCACTCTCTGCTCAAGCTGCCGAGAAGCCTAAAGCCACCGTTTCAAGGCCTGGGAAACCAACTGGATGAAGTGAGATCAGAGCTGATAAATGCTGAAATCCTGATAATTGATGAAATTTCCATGGTTTCTAAAAATCTTTTTGCTTACGTGGATGTCAGACTCAAACAGATCAAAGGCAGCCAGAAACCCTTTGGAGGCATGTCACTGATAACAGTGGGTGATTTCTTCCAGCTTCCTCCTGTCCGGCAATCCAAACCTCTGTGCGTATATGACCCGTGTGAGATCGACCTGTGGCAGGAACACTTTCAGATGATCACTCTAACGGAGATCATGCGGCAAAAAGATGATTTTGCAGAAATGCTGAACCGGATCCGAGTCAAGGACAAATCAGATGAGTTATCAGACGCAGACAGAGCTTTGCTGTCACAAACCATCACTGAACCACAACTTTGTCGAACTGATGTCCTGCACATTTTTGCGACCAATAAACAGGTGGATGCTCACAACTCTTCAACATTAACTCAACTGTTTTCTCATCCAATGAATGTTGATGCTGATGATTATAAAAAGGATCCTCGAACTGGGAGAATGACCAAACAACCAACACCTTTTAAAGGAACCAGTAATGAATTACCAGACACTCTACACGTTGCTGAGGGAGCTCGCGTCATGCTCACTAGAAATCTGGATATTTCTCAGGGTTTAGTCAATGGTTCATTCGCTACATTACTCAGAATTTTGACCTCTGAACAAAATGGATCTGCATATGTCACCAAGCTTGGTCTCAGGATGGATAATGAAACATCTGGACAGAATCATCATGACCGAGAACCAGGACATCCATCTGATCTGGTGTACATAGAGAGAGCAGAGGAGAATCTGAAACAGAAAGGCGTGATTCGCAGACAGTTTCCCATTAAACTGGCCTTTGCTTGTACAATTCACAAGGTTCAAGGTATGACGACACACTCAGCGGTGGTCTCACTGAAGCACATCTTTGAACCCGGCATGGCTTACGTAGCTCTCAGCAGAGTGACCTCTCTCAGGGGACTGCACCTACTGGACATGAATGATCGTAAAATATATGCAAATACAGAAATCACTGCAGCTCTGGAAAACATGAAACAAGCCAGCATGGAAGATATGATGCCGCCCCTTCAGGTGACTCGAACACTGAGCACATCCAACATTCTGACCATTGTTCACCATAATACAGAAGGACTGCCGTCTCATATGAATGACATCAAGAGCCATCATGAGCTGTGTCTTGCTGACGTCTTGTGCTTAACCGAAACTCATCTCAAAGGATCCTTTGTTGCTGAGAGTCTCCATCTACAAGGTTACAACATGTTCAAAAGGAACAGACATGTGTCCTACACCAATTTCCCACAGCTGGCTAAACGTGATGGTGGTGGAGTTGCTATTTACATCAAAGATCACATTCAAGCTCGTGAAAAACAGTATGTCCACAATGTGACCGACCTTGAGTTTGTGGCTTTGAAAATTGAAACCCCCTTTCAAGCACTGATTGCTGCTGTCTACAGACCTCCAGACTACAGTGTAACATCCTTCCTGTCCAACCTGAGAAGCCTTCTGGATGCACTGGAGATAGTGGATTGTCATCCTATTGTTGTCTGTGGTGATTTTAATGAGAACCTTTCATCCGGTGCAAGCAAACCTATACTGGATCTGTTCTTGTCTAAGGGATATGCTCAAGTCATCACTGCTGCAACCACAGAGAAGAATACACTGCTGGACCTCATCTTCATTTCTAGACCTCAACGCTGTCTGCACTGTGGAGTCATGAAAACCTACTACAGTTACCACAATCCAGTCTACTGTGTACTGTCCTCTCGCAGGTAATACAGAGGTAAGATCGTGTTATGAGGCGTAAGTTGTGTTTTGATCTGTGCTTAAAATCAAAATCTTAATGTGAAAACTTCATATTCTTCAGCACTCGTGTTCTTCTGTGTCTCACATTTTTATTTTCATGATATTTATTTAAAATCTATATTTGGCATGATATTCCATTATTTAAAGGTCATACTGATCAAAAGTTAATGTTGTATTATTCTATAATTCCATATCTATATCTGAAGTTTGGCCTGTGCATTTATCAGGGTGGGTTTGGGTTAGGGTTGGTAAATGCACAGGCCAAAACATTTAAAACAGCTGTGTACACTGATGTTAGCATCACTGTACACACCTGTTAATCGTATCAGAAACTATGTGTTCTATATTGAACACATACTTTCTAATACCTACCAGCTGATGCTCACATTTCTTTTGTTTATCTTTATTAGGTTTTACATTTTTGGGTGGATTTTGTTTTAATTCTGTGATGTTATAAACCATCTAGCATTTTAAGTTATTATTGTTGATCAACCATCATCAACCCCCTGTTTGAATCTGTAATAATCAGTTTAGCTCAACCTAGACATTATGCTACGCCTGACCAAATGCTTCAGCCACAAACATAGACCCATCTGGAGCACACAGAGACTTCAATGTTCCAGTGATGTTCCATGTTCCAGTTCTTTCTGACTTTAGACCAACCACAATATCAGGCTGCTACAGCTACACTCTTAGACAGGTAAAGTCTGTTGTAACAAATAAATGATGTGCATTACTGTGTTCATATTGTGCCAGCACGATTATATTTACGTTTTTTTGTTCACTTCACAGTGAATACCCCAAGGACTGCACATAACTTTTGACACTGGAAACACTGGAATATTCCTGCCTTTCAGCACTGTGAGGTATATTTTGCATTACATTTCAATTATGTGTTTTTTAGTTTGTTTATACACAATGTTTGTGTGTTTTCAGATGAGTAAACAGTGCTGCCTTCTCTTGTATATATCCACCGCTCTAGACAGTTCAGTACAGCGAAGTCTCAGCACGGTCCAGCAGGAAATCATCTGGACATCAATCCTAATTATAGTCGTCACTGCAACTAATTCTTCTTATCTTCAGTATGTTTGTTTTGTATTCTATGACAATGTGAGGTGCCGGTAAGAGCTGGACTGAGAGATGCAAGCGCCAGGGTTTCTTTGGTGCAGCAGGTGATTTCTTGTACTACAAACAAACAAACAAACCAGGAATATAATAAACAGGCCCTGATGGCAAAACTCAAGCTTCAAAGAGAAAATAAAAAAAGCAATGAGCAGCAAAACCTCAGCTATAGCTATATGTTTCAGCATAACTCTGACCTTAACTCGGACTCATCCTGCTTTCAGGCAATGGATCTTTCAAATACATAGGTTCACCTGTGTGGTCACTCACACATTCTAGATTCTGTGTGTAACAGGCAGCCACTGTGGGTCTCTCTGCCTCTTCCAACCAGCAAGTAACCTCTCACAGATGATCTGCCCATGTTTCTTTCTTCTTGCATTCTCACTATCTTCTCTTTTAATCTGATCATGGAGTGCACATCATCAGAGACATTTATTTATTCTATGATTGATCTTGTTGCTGGTTTTCATGTCATGCATTTATTTCATCAAATTAGTTTATTCATGTTGATCATTCTCAGTTGCAGGTAAATAAATTAATCTAGAAGAGGGTACAGATTTGTAAAATTATCATTAATGTTGAGCATCAGCTGGTACAAAGGTAAAAGGGTTTTCACATCTGTGAATTTAGTTTTGGGCTAATCTAAACCCATTTGGGCACCATTGTGTTTGGTAATGGAGCAGTCTTCAAAAAAACCCACAAACTTCTGAAGCTCAGATGAGCCTCATATAACAATTTGAATGTGTTCCCATTCTAGTCTTGTAACAAATATTAGTCTAGGACCGCTGAAGTCCCGGAAAATGGAAATATTAGTCCAAGGCTAAACACAATGTGATAGACCTTTATGGGCATGAGTTAAATAATATTACTATTACTAAAGGTCCTTTAATGCTCTATTCACTGATGTCCAGTAAAAGAAATTCTGTGACTGTTGATAACTTAAAAGAAATTAAGGACTATGACTATGATTATTATTGGTAAACAAATTGCTAGGCCTTGACAAATTATGTTTATGTTTTAAAATATCCTCCCATTATTATATACACTGTAAAGTCAATACAATACTTTATCGCAGTATATTGTTTAGATTTTTCACTTTAATGTATATAAATACATTTCTGGCACAGTTATTTCAAGATAAATGCACTTTTATTATGTACAGTTTAATTATGAATTTGTAACTAAATTAATATCTTGTTTCATTAAGTTGTGTATTAAAATCGTTAGTAAGTTTGTTGGGGAAAAAGTACCTGGCAAAAATATTTTGTAAATTGTACACATGCCTTTGCCTATTCAGTACTAACTAATCAATAAATAAATGTTACATGCTTAACCTTTCAGCTTCCACTTTTAACTTTGAGCAATGTGAGAATTTAAACATTTTATGGTTTCACCTTTCAGCTATAGGTTTCACCAATTTTAACCATATTGATGTATTTCTATCTCAACTTAAGAAAATTCTAAAGACACAGGGGTTTCAGCTTCAACATTCAGCAATTTATTATTTGTCAGTATTTTTGTGATTTTACACTTATCAATTTTTCAATTTCTACTTTGAACTTTCAGCATTTTGGAGGATTTAAACTTTTTAATGTTTCGCCTTTCAGCGTTAACTTTCAGCTATTAATTATTCTTTCGATAATTTCTGAGATTTTAAACTATTATCGGTTTCTCCTTTTTGCTTCCACTTTCAACAATGAGTTTAAGCATTGTTTCAGCTTTAGTGAGATTTAAACATTTAGAGGAAGAGAGGAAAAGACGAAGAGAAGAAAATAATAATAATAATAATAATAACAATAATTTAGAAGTGAAGAAAAAAAGAAAATTGCAAATGAATAAATAATAAAATAAATAAATACCTACCTGAACATGACGCATAAGTCCTAGTAACAGTTCATTTTGTCCATGTCCGTTTGTTATTGTTCATGTAAAACAGTTATTGCAGTTTGTATATTCAGGCACACATACACACATGTTTAAATATACATACATACACAGCCAATATCTTAAGTGAGGTGATAATAATGTTGTATGCTTTAAAAAGCAACTCAGCTACATGGGAGGAAAAATACATAACTTACCAAAGATCACAAACAGCGAGTTGGGCGAACCACACATATCTAACAAACAAACAATTGCAGCACACGGTGCCCAGGGACAGCAGACCCAACCCACCAGTGGCCGACCAACTTCCCACGAATCACCCTCACTCCTCTATGTCCGAGTGCGCTGCGAGGTCCGACACAGAACCGGCTCTGCAATCAGACCGAAGTAACCCGGTGGATCGTTCCACCCCCCGTGGGCCGACACGACCGGGGCCCCGGGCTCCCGAGCCAGAGCATCCCACCCCACCCCACCGGGAACCGTCAGCACCCCCAGAGAGAAACGCCCCGCGCCCGGATGCGAGAGAGCAGGGACGCGCCCGCCACAGCGGGGGGGCAGCCCACCCGACAGCGGCCAGGCCGCCCCCCCCGACAGCACAGGGAGGCCCCAGCAGACCCCACTCGCGACCACCACCACCCGCACAGCCCCCGGCGGCAATGCCCCCGGACGCGGGCCCGGCCGCGGCCCCACCAGGGAGGCGGGGGGGGCGAGGAGGGGGAGGAGACCAGGAGACCAGAAGAGGGCAGAGAGGGAGACCACACCAGGCGCAGCGGAGCCACCCCCCCAGCCACAACCCGACCCCGCACCCACCACGACCAGCAGCCTCAGACCCCTCCCCCCTCCCCCAGTCATCCATCCATACACCCATTCATACTCGAAGGGCGGTCAGTCACCGTCCAGTGGACCCGCGCCCACCCGGGGATCCCACGAGCCCCCTCTGACGGAGGGCATATACCCACCCCGGACGGAAGACAGAGACGGCCGCCCACCCACTGCCCATCATCTGCCCCCAGCTGGAGTGTAGTGTATGTGTTTGTGTATATGTTGAAGAGATAAGTTGCATTAAAACTGGGGAGTGATGTCCTGGAGCGTCACCGTTGGTTGACAGCTGACGTCCAGGCACCACCCCCCATTCCCTGCGTGTCTAATATGTATGTAAAATAAGAGGGCCGTCATCTCCGCCCTAGAATTTTGGGGGGGCCACAAATCTGCAGCCCCACCCATCAGATGTGGACGGAGAGACTAGCCCTCCAATCCTAAATGTAGTGTGTCCTTGCAAGTGATATTTGGGGCACCGGGGGGGAGACCGGTGAGATCAGTGCCAGATGTTATTGGTCCTCTGACCGCTCCAGGAGGCAGGCCCCTCTCCAGTGCCCTGGAGATGTTGAGTGTCTAACTGAATTAAAACTGGGGGTCCCCTGGCCTGGAGTATGCCGGGGGGGGCTGATCCGTGATAGGCCGACCCCCCCCCAATCCCCCACAGACTGAGACCCCCGGGATCCTATGTGTGGGGGTGGAGGAAATGTACCAGGAGCCGATGCGGGCACCATGCCGACGAGCCGACCGCCCCCCACCCAGGGGTGGCACCGCCCCCCGCCCCGGGGGACACGGTAGAGTCACCAAGGGGGGGACGCGGGAAACCAGGCGGCAGCTGCCCCCCTTCGGATCCCATCCATACTCATTCGTTCACACTCATCCACCCACCCCTATGCCCACACATACACACGCATTCACCCAACCACACCCCCCTCTACATGCACACTCACACACACACACACACACACACACCCATACACGTCCAAGAGCTGCTGGTCGCGTGCGCACAGAGTCAGCAGTACCTGAGTAGGAGACCCCGCCACACCCAGCGCGGCCAACCCCCACAGCCCCCAACCGGTCCCCGAGCCACCACCCACCACCACACCTCCAACCCCCACCCGGCGGGCCCCGGCCGCAGCACAGGCGCGGACAGGCCCACCACCAGGTGGCTGCAAAGGCAGCGGCACCCGCGAGCACGGACCCCAGAGGCCCCCACACACCGCCCAAGAGGCCAATCCGGCCACACCGAGCACACCGGCCACACCGAGCACACCACCCCCCCCGCCGCCCGGGCACAGCCCCCACCCCCCCACCCCCGGACCACAGAGCCCCCCGTCCCCGCAGGAGCAGCCGGCACCCGGCGAGGCAAGAGCAGTAGCACCCCCGGAGACGGGACCACAAACTACATGTTGTCCCAGAGGAGAGGGCAGTCCCACCTGAAGCACACCCATCCAAGAGCAGGAACCGGTTATCTGTTCAGATCCTCTAACTAAAATTCAGAGGAATAGGGGCATTAATGGGAAGTGACAAAAAAAAACTATTTATGTGAAGGCAGACAACATTTCCGGGGTGAGATAGTTTAATAACATGTTATATTGAGTGATGCTTAGTTTCTTTTTCGTTTTCCAGTTCATAAGAATGGTTTTCTTTGCTACAAGCATAACAGTGAGAATTAATAGTGATGTGTTAGCCTCGAGTTCTAACCGTGTACTGTCTAGGTCACCCAACAAGCACAGTGCTGGAGTTGGTTTTGACATTTTCTAAATGTTTATTTTAAAATACTTTGTTTCAATGAAGAAACCCTACGGAAGCCTTTTATCGTGGAATATAATTAAGGATGAAACATCTTATTTTGTTGACAGGTGCTCCTCAGTTCCAGCCGCCAGAGGCCTTAGGGAGGCTCAAATACCACGCCGTCCCAACCAATGTCTGGTTCCTGGGAATTATCCTTTTAGTTTTGAAGACAAGCAAGCTGCCGTTCCGCTCGGTTAAAGACATCTTTATCGGAACGATAAGGGGGCTGGCAGGAGTGCCTTCACGTAAGTGAACAGATGCATCACTCGTACGAAACAGAACTCCACTATGGGTCTGAAATTATCATATAAAGAGCTTTTTCTCTTAATGTAGCTTTGATGTTTTTGCTAAAACGCATATTACAAGAGTCTTTCAGATTCATTTTACAGACCCCAAATCAGTGCCACCTAGTGGTGAAAAGAAATTGGAAGTACAAAACCTGTGATGTGGCTTGTGTTTTATAAAGTTCTGGCACAATGGAACAAAGTATTTGGAACAGTGTAGAAGGTTTAGGAGAGGCTTGTCTTGTTTTTTGAATGAATTTTCACAATTTCTGATGGTGTCTTTGCTTTTTCTATCTTCTCCCAACACTCTCAAACATAAAAACACTTTGTTTGTGCTTTTTTGCAGTAAAGAAATATTTGTAAACAAAATAAGCTGGGGTGGCAGTAAAGAAAATATTATCAAGCCTCCCCAAAAAAACTGTTTTACAGAAAATTTTATAGAATTAATTGTGAAGAGCACCCAAAAAGGCCTTGGACTTCTAAGAGTGAACCGTATTTAAGTTTTTTTTCCTTCTAAAAGTGACTTACGCTCTGTCTCTTCACAGCATGTAGCGACCTGATCGCAGACTGTCTGAGACGCAGACCAGAGGAGCGCCCAACACTCGAGGAGCTCTCTCAGCACCGGTGGATAACCTGGCAGGTATGTTGGGTACTGACTGGCACATTTGAGCATATTTGAGTACAGTTGTATTTAACTCACACGAGACTGTTCTGTATCGTTTCAGCACTGATGCTGCTCCTCTTGAGAACCTGATTGGTGTCCTTCAGATTATGACCCTCATGGTAAGTGAGGTGCCACAGGTATGGGGCATTTCCACTTTGGCCATTGCAGTCACTAGCTGCATTTCCATACACCTATTTTCATGCTCATTTTGGAATATCGCATAAGAAAACCCTGAATGGAAACACCAAGATGTGCATCATTCTATTTTTGTCCTATGAGAAAAATTGTGCATAAACTGCTAATAAATTTAAATCCGTCTTAACCGGGACGCGATTGGGCAGAAGTAATGGATTAAAGAGAAAACTGAATGAAAGATTACTGTTTTTGCAGGTTCTCTTCACATTGTATATAACGCTGTAATCCAGAGACAGAATCAGTGGATACACTGGTTCCAGGTTTGTATAAAGGTAAACGGTAAAAAAAAAAAGTATTTAAATGCTTTAAAATCAAAAGATCAGATTCAGCTCTTCGTTCTGCCAGTTTTCTGTGACGCCACAGTTTAAAGATCCTGACCGTGATGAGGAGATCACACAGACGATAACAAGAGTATAAATGGTACGTGGCACTAACGAAGTGGTGAGAAATTGAGAATTTGGGCACCTATGCTTACCCTTCTCTCACTGTTTCCTCAGGTTAAAGGTCACTGGAGCCGGTCTACCGTTGCAAATGGGCAACACGGGGCTCTGGGTTTCACCGAGCGTTCTCTCCGTGTCGGCATGAGTTTCTCCGGTGTCCTGTTATGTTCTAAAGACATGGATTGGTGTCAATAAATTGTCAACAAGTTTAATCTTGACCCAACTGAACGTTTTGTGAATAAAAAATAATTTTAATTATCCTTTTGAGGTGTTATTCTTCCTGGCATTCTGCTTAACCATCTGAATAAAACCCTGATCATTTTCTAAAAAATAAAAAAGAATAACAAATCCACAAAGAACAAGTGTCCTGTTTGAAGGAAAAAGATCAGTCTTTTGCAGGATGTTTTACTTGGAAACCAGTAGCAGGTGTTGATTCACTGAACCCATCTTTCAAATGATTCATTCACAGGGATGATTCTTTAGATCAGTCGCCCAATCGATTTTCTATCCAGAATCTCATCATGTTTAGAGAAAACAAAGTTTTAAGTCTTGTTTGCACTTAACATTGCTAGTAGTAAAAAATAACTTATTAAACCATGTGGAACGGCTTTAAATCAGAAAACAGGCATGAATCGGCTTGTTATTAACAAAAAAAAATAACATGAAAAACCATCCCGTCGTATGAGCATTTTTTTAGCACCGTGCCACTAAACAAAAATATGTCATTAGCCTGATGCTAGCATTAATTAGCATGATTCCTACATTAATGAACACGGCAAAAGCTTTACACTGGCATTAATTAACAATGATGCTAGTAAAAATTAGCATGATTCCTACATTAATTAACATGACAAAAGCTTGACGCTAGCAATAATTAGCAATGATGCTAGCACAAATTAGCATAATTCCTACATCAATTAACATGACAAAAGCTTGACTCTAGCATTACTTAGCAAAGAAAGCTAGCAAAAATTAGCATGATTCTTACATGAAATAACATGACAAAAGCTTTACGCTATCTGTAATTAGCAATGATGCTAGCACAAATTAGCATGATTCTTACTATAATTAACATGACAAAAGTTTGATGCTATCTTTAATTAGCAATGATGCTAGCAAAAATTAGCATGACTTTTACATGAATTAATATGACAAAAGCTTGACACTAGCAATAATTAGCAATGATGCTAGCAAAAATGATCATGATTCTCACATGAATTAATGACAAAAGCTTGACACTAGCAATAATTAGCAATGATTCTAGCAAAAATGATCATGATTCTCACATGAATTAATATGACAGAAGCTTGACGCTAGCAATAATTAGCAATGATGCTAGTAAATGTTGTTACAAAAATATTTTTTGAAGCTGTCCAATCAACGAAAAAGTCAATACTGGTTTGCATTGCCTTTTAATAGGAAACTTTATTCATCTATTGAACCGTGACATGGTTAATGCTGAGACTTACATTGTTTCACAGACTTGGGAGGTTTTGGAAGAGTGTGAAGAGTTTGTAATGCGAGATATGCCAAAACATACAAAACATTGTTAGCCATAAATTCCTAATGGATCCATGTAAGATATTAAATAAAAAAACAATATCGTACAACACTGCGGTCAAGCCAGCCGCGCTTCAAAAATACACGGTCAAGCCAGCCGCCCTTTTTTTTAGCTGCGCGTGTACTCGTGTACTTACGGTACGGGTACTGAGAGGAGGCAAAATGCATGTAAAGAAGCTGTCAAACCGGCGTTTCCTATATACTTTTTGTTCGTATGTTTATAAATACTTTACATTAGTCCATAAACGTTTGTAGTGTATATTAATTATTCTAAATCATTTATTAATGTAAAAAAATAATACTATTAATGCGTTTTATTCCGTTTTTTTATTTTGATGTTTGTGTGTGTGCGTGTGTGCGCGTGTGTGTGTGTGTGTGTGTGTGTGTGTGTGTGTGTGTGCGTGTGTGTGTGTGTGTGTGTGTGTGTGTGTGTGTGTGTGTGTGTGCACTCTTCGTAGCAGAAGTCAAGCACTGGATCACAGAATTGGGAACTCTGGGTCAGCACAGGAAACAGCCACTCCTCAATAATCCACTCCTTTCTCTCTGATGTCTGTTTATTATTAGAGCTCAGAACAGTTAAACACAGACAGGAACTTTACAAGAATGACTGTGTATCAAAGATATTTAATGACAAACAAACCTGAATACAAACCAAAAGACCGGAATAATCGACAGGAACAATTATCAGGAACAGTTAAGAGTGCTCAGATTCTATCAATGTGTGTGCAAACTTTATCTTTACTCAATATAAAGATGAGCACTTTTGTAAAACTTACAACTCTATCAACTTTGCCAAACAGCTAGTTTATGTCAAATATATTTGTTTCAATGTGATACAATGTGTTTGTATTAATTTTGTGGCAAAGTATTCCTCTAAGTCAAATTTGTAATTTGTTTAAATGAAAATGCAGAATTTCTATGTGTATGCAACGAGTAAAATGGAATAGTACAATTTGAAATGTGATTGTAGTGTTATAATGTGATTATCGTGTTGTAAAGTGTTATAATGTGATTAGTAATTGAAGTGTTTACGTGCAAGATAGAGACAGAGAGAGAGAGCGGGTGAGAGCAGAGAAACTCTCAGGGCCAAAAATACAGATAGACCAGGCACTTTCAACCTGAGGCGTTCAAATAGTAGTAGTCAAATATTCAAGCCAAAAAATAGTAGTTCAATAATAGTGTTCCAAAATCAGATAGAATATTAGGTTCGATAGATTAGAGGGATAGCAAGGTAGAATAGGCCAAATACAGACAGAGCGGTGGGGACAGGAATGATAGAGAGCCTGGGACAGTAGCAGGCTTAGAGTTAGAGAGGTGTTGGACAGCAGGGTACCTGTAACACACAAACAGAAACAAATCAGAAAACAAAATCTAATCATGTTCCACTTCAAATGTTACCGAACAGCCCTGCTGAATATATCATAAGAAGAGCATTAAAACGTTTGTCATCAGTTTAGCAAAACCAATCAATTAATGATGTTGACTTTATATTTTAAATACCAATATTAACTATGTGGTTAGCCTTTCAGTTAGAAGAAGTTTTTGCTGTGTTTGCAAGGGTTTCCTCCGGGTACTCCGATTTCCCCCACAATCCCAAAAACATGCATTAGGTTAATTGATTAAATTCCCCTTGGGTATGAATGTGTGTTGCCCTGTGATGGACTGGCAATTTGTCTAGGGTGTACCCCGGGCTCTTGCCTGAAATGCTGTTGGGATCAACTGTGTGTCGTGGAGGAGAAGAACCCAGATGCAAGAGGGAATAATCTTGAAAAAGAAGTTTTATTTCTTTCTTTTACTGAAATTGAGAGAATGTTCAACAAAACCACAGGCCGTCTGGCTGGAATCCAAAAAAGGGCAAAATAGAATTTGAACAGAACTCCGTAGGAGTGGAGCTACAGGACACAGGAATGAGGATGACGAAAGGATGTCCCTCTATGCTGGCAACCACCGCCTGATAGAGCTGAGCGAGAGGAGATAGGAGAGCGTGAATGCCGGGGAAGGATCGAGCCGACGGAGATACTCACGCTGACCCGAACCAACCCCACAGCGCAGGACCAGACTGGACCTTGAAGGTAGGTTTCCACTAGAACAGAGCAGGAGGTTAGAAACGCAGAAATTGTTGTAGTGACTCACGGGTTGAGAATAATCTTCCGACTCAGAGCGGAGAGAGAAGAGCAGCTAAATAGGCAGCGACTAATTAGAACGAGAGACCGGTGTGCGCAAAGGTGCCGCGGCTCAAGCTGATGAGCGCGCTCGGAAAACAATTAAGCTGATAGAGAGAGAGAGAGGTGAAAACTCAACAGATAATCTGCAATACTAACAAATGCGCTGAAAATTGGCACCAGCAGACCCCCATGACACGAAAAGGGAACATGAAGTTAATAAATAATAATCTGCAGGATGACTAAAGATCAATTGACAAATAGTTGACTGAGTACATTTATTAGATACTATGTTTTAGCTAGCACTGTTCTTTTTTCAATCATCATCATTGTGCTTTGGCTTCATTACCACATTTTGGAAACTATAGATTTATAGCAATGTTTATTTCCACATATCCTTCTGAATGTGACTATATTGGTACTACACATGGAAATTGCTTGCTCCAATACAAGCAAAGACTTTCAAAGCTGTCATTTCTCCCAAACAAAATAAAGCATGGATTACAACGGAGTCTGGCTTAAGCAAGGTTAATTCTGATACGAGGGCTAGCTGCCCTTTTCGATAGATGAATCTCCATTTAACCGCAAGTAACCGAATAGTAATTACATATTTATGGATTCAATCCTGTGTATTTGTAGATCTAGTTCTGTAGATGAAAATAGTCCAGAACACACATTTAATTTTTGCACTATAGATCAATGTTTAATAAATAAATTACATGTGCAAAAAAAAACGGTCAAATACAAAGTGGATTTTCACTCACAGTATCTTGCTTAAACCCCTGGTTAACACCTACATCATTACGAACTGATAATCCCTGTATGAACTTACTGTCTAGGATCCAGAATGTCGCAGACACTTTGAGTACTGTACACCGAGAAGAGTAGAGGAGAAGAAAAAAAAAAGTACAGATTAGTTTTTAAATTCAGACATTTATATGAATGTGTGAGTGAATGTTGCCCCGCGATGGACTGGTAACCTGTCTAGGGTGTACCCCCACCTCTGGAACAAAATGTGCTAGAGAAGGGCACCAGCAAACCCCGAAAGGGAATAAGCGGGTTGGAAAATGAATGAATGAATGAATGAATGAATGAATGAATGAATGAATGTGTTTTATTGTGTAATTGTGTTTTTTCTCTTTTCAAAGAACTTGCAGTATGTTTGCTGTCTCTTGCCACCATATCAAATCTAACAGTCATTCAAATACTCACTTCGACAAAACTATTCCTGCTGAGACAGAGTACTATATTGGGTTGTACAATCATTATTAAAAGTACTGTTTTTATTCTGATACCAAATGTACAAATCAAATGATAACTTACCACTACTGTAATGCTGGAGTCATCAACAGGAAATGGTACACATCAGATGAAGGAAGTCATGGGAGTTCAAGGTGTTCAAAAAATGTTGGTATAAAAAAAGAAAAAGAAATAAGTTAAACACTGTTAGTACAAACCTTGAGGCTTCACAGTTATATATAGTATTGCTTAGTGTCTATAGTTATTTTCTCAGAATACATAATAGTGTTTTCAGAAGAATACCAACAATATATAGCATTTCAATAATAATTCACCACGGTGCAGATTTCAAAGTACGTTTATTTATTTTAAGAGAGAAAACAAGGCATTGGTGTGCCATCTAGAGTACCTGGTTTCACACTAATATAGAAACTGGAATAAAACTTTTGAAATTACATAATAACGTTCACACATTAGGTGTGTGGCAGCTACATTAGTCCATTGAAACTTTTACACGATGCAAGTTGTCACATACATTCCCGTTTTACTGGTTATAGGGTCATTTGTGAAACGCTGAAAACATGCTTTACTTATTTGAAGTAAACTGAACGAGTTAGAAGGTGGCCGGTTCGAGGCTCCACGGCAGGAAAATGAACTAATGAACCGGTGAAACATCCCCCAGAATAACGCTACATTAGATTAAGCTATAGTACATGTAATTAGTAACGTTAGCTTGAAGCAGGGACGTCACTAGGGTTGACAGATAGGGGGTGGCTTAGCCCCAGGAGGGCTTCTCGTACATTGCATGCGGTGAAAATAGAATAGAATTTACTTTATTAATCTCTTTGGGAGGGTCCCTCAGGACTGTGATGGTGTTGACACTATCCCAGACCTCCTTCATGCGTCTCTCACTCAGTTTCTTCTCCACCTTCCTCCTGTAGGTGTCCTTTGCCTCTTTCAGGCATAGTTTCACATAGTTTCTGTAAAACTCCCGCTGTGCTGATTGAATAGCCAGGAATCTGACCAAGAACAGTTTTCCCCTAAGAAAACTTGCTTGGACCCTGCCTAGATCCCCCATGTATCTACAAAATTACTTGCACTATTCTTTGCATTAGTTACCGTACATTACTTTGCAACATACCCTCTGCTGCTTGTGTTGATGCACTGACCTCACTGTACTGCACACTAAAGTTTTGTTTAGGTTTATTTATTTGGGGTTACTGTGATGTTTAGATGTAATTACATGATGTTGTTATGTATGTTGTTGTTATGTAATGTTACTATTACATTATGGATAGGTAAAAACACAATACCTTAGTTCATGTAGTCTTGTCCTGCCTTTGTCTACGCCTAAGATAGTGAGAAATTTTAATTCCTTTGTATGTCTACCGTATGTAGGTGAGGGCATTGATAATAACTGACCTGGACTTTGACACAGTTGGTCTTAGTCATTATAAATGTACAGTACACTAACATCATGGTAAATAATTAAATCCTTGACACTTTTTCACAATGTGCTCTCCAATTTAATTTAGATAGCAGTGATGTGAAATGTAAAATAACAGAGGAAGTGTCAATTAAACAAAAGCCAACTTAACAGTATCTGAAAATCACTGTTGTGACGACAATCAGCATATACATTTCAAAAAAGATTGTTCACGATGTTAGCATTTTAAACAACGTTCGCTTTAGCTTCCAACATTTAGGTTGAAACAGACTAGGCTACAATATCGTCCTTTCTTCTCTTACCATAGGTAAATGTTCAGATTAAGCAACAATCGCTGCTATCAACGTGCAATCGCTGCTATCAACGTGCAATCGCTGACCGTGTGTGTACACCGTGTGTTCACTGCTGTTTACTGCTGCTGCCTCCACACTGTTGTGTTGGTCCAGCTGCTTATGCGGCCGCCTAAATTAGATGGCATCCATCTTTCTTTTCATAAACTGCCAATTTTGAATTGTCCATGATACGCAGCGACTGAGAGCAAAGGACTTCCTCAAACTATACAAAGAGCCGTATGCGTACCAGGACACCTTTAATCTCACCTCTTCAAGAGAAGCATACAAAACGGATTCATCATTGCAAGTCATCTCCTCCTCCCAGCTGACCATCGAGCTTACTCTGGGACCCACAGAAGTCATCAGGTAGCGCTGCTCTAACTGAATCAGTTTGATACAAACGAAAAAATCTTGAATGTGGTTGATTTTCTGCCCTCTAGTCGAGGTTTGAAGAATGCTAGCTATTGTTATTCCAGTTTCCTCTCTTCCAAGTTTGAATTCGTTGAATGTTTAGATTAGCTTTCTTTGATGAGCACCGGGTTCAGGAGTGTCTAGGGTGTTCTCTGAGAAGGTGTTTAGTTTTTTGGCCAAAGCGCAGGGTTTTTTTGTAGTATGTCGTAGGATTTTTCTGATATGTTTGTTCAGACCACATCTGAAGATGGCTATCAAGGATTGTTCACTCCAGGGGCAGGAGGCAGCTAGAGTTTGTAAGCACACTATGTTTTTTTTACACAGTGTCCTTGTCCTGTTCACATCTCCGTATCTGCTTGGGTCTAGAGAGCTTTTGGGAGATATATATAAAAAACTTTGTGGAAATGTTGGCATACGAGTCAAGCAGGTGACTACTGCCACGCCACAACAAAAAAATTCAGGGTTCATCTCCATGAAGAGTTCTATTTGGAGGAGGAATCTATTGTAACCTCAATGCTCACCAGTAACCTTCCTTTTTTTGCATGTTTACATCCGGGTACATCTAAATTGTGTGAATGTGTGACTGATTGTGGTTGTTGCTTCCTGGACTCCCGCTGGCTTGCTGTTCTCTGTCAATGTCTCTGTGTATTTGCTTGTCCACTTCCCTGTGTTTCACCTCTCCTCAGATCTCTAATGTACCTTCCCATGGTCTCCTGTTGGTCGTGATCCTCATCTTCGGCTCGGTCACAGAGAGTGCGACCTGTTTATTGCCTAATGTGCGCTGGAGATAGGCACCAGCAGACCCCTGCAACCCCGAAAGGGAATTTATTGAACAGAGTTAAATAACAGAGTTATTTTTGGGTTTACCAAATGGTCGATTTAATGAGAGGGTGATCTGCTGCAAGTTGTACGTGTCACTGGAGGTGGAAGGAGAAGGCAAAGACTTGTTGGTCATACTGACCCTGATCTACAAACAAGAGAACCACGACGTAACATAAAGAGTTTATTATAGAGCATTTTGTTCACAAAAAGACTGTTCACAACAGTGCTTGAGTGTATTCCTTTGGTAAGGAACCTTTGGTGGAGCAGCACTCAGATGAGTCCACAGATTAGTAGTATTCGGTGCAGATGTGTCCATGGGTATTCCAGCAGAGATCCGCAGGTGAGTAAGCACCAGATGTAAGTGTCCAAGGGTGTATCCAGCATCAGGCAGGGAGGAGAGAACTCACCGGCCAGGGTGCTAACCAGCACACACTCTCACTCTGTGACCGAGCTGAAGATGAGGATCACGACCAACAGGATCGTGATCCTTGGGCAAGCCACTTCATCCACATTGCCCTGTATGGATGTGTGTGACTGGTGGTGGGCAGGAGGCCCTATCAGACTGCCCCAAGGAAGCTGAGAGATACTAAGGTAGCTTATCACCAGAAGTGTGTGAATGTGGGGGGAATGAATAATGCTCTAAAAATAGTGAAGCGTCTGGAAAAGCAATCAATAAATCAAAGAAATTATTATTATTATTAAGGGAATGTGATTGTAACTGATCCGCAGCAAGAACATGAGTGTGTCTGGAAGTACATGAAGAGATCGAAGGATGTGAGGAAGCTACACCCACAAAAACTCTGTGGTTCACCAAGATGTTTGGAGTAATCTAACTGCAGAGATGCTTCAAAACTCTACAAGTGCACCTCGAAGAACTGTTTTAGATTTCTTTGATGAAAATAAATAATTAAAACGTATTAAAGCATTTCTTTTTTACAGCATTTGTTTACGCTTGGCTAAAACTTTTGAACAGTATTGAAGATGAAACGGTTACAGTTTAAACAAAGAGAGAAAAGCAGAGATACGACCAAAATAATATTTCTTCAAATAAATGTTTTTATTAATAAAATAATAGATTTTAAAATAGGATGTATATAAAAATATATAATTTTTTGAAAACATTTGAAGGTTGGGATTCCAGTAGTGACTACATCTGGTCTAGCCTCAGTCGATCCGCCGGTTCACGAGCCAAACACAATCTGATGATGTAACACCATTCTGGAAGACGTACGCAGGTTCTGCGAAGAACGTTGGCTGATCGTCAATCTCCGGCGGGCAGAAGATCTCATTTCCTGTAAAGAATCCACATTATTTATTAATTTCATCAACAATCAGACAATATGTGAAGACAACACCAACATACCGTGATAGTCAGAACTCTCGAAAGGCTCGTCGTCGATCGCCAAAGCACATCCGAAATCGATAACCTTCAGGTCTAAAGATGACTCTGAGACAAGGACATTTTCCAAGTGCAGGTCCCCATGAAAAATTCCACAAGAAAAGAGGTGTTTGACTGCATCCAGAAGCTGCTGCCGAAACCGTGAAGCAGTTCCTCCATCTATGCTCCCACAATTCTTCAGGTAGCGGTACAAGGTCATGCTCTGATCAGGAACCTCCATGATTAGAATGAACCCCACGTCGTTCTCCATCCAGTCCAGCAGTTTAATGATGCTCGAGCATGAAGTCCCCAATCTGAGCATCATGGCCACCTCTGCAAGAACAGGTCTGGGCTCTCCATCCTGGAGAAAAACAAATGAAGGTCATTATAAAGATCATCATTTCGATTGGCTGGATTGTTTCCTGTATAGTTGTGCTCAGAAGTTTACACACCCTGACGAATTTTCTGATTTCTTGACCATTTTTCAGAAAAAATGAACGATAACACAAAAGCCTTTTTCCACTCGTGGTTAATGGTTGGGTGAAACCATTTATTTTCAAACAACTGCGTTTACTCTTTTTAAGAAGTAGAGAGAGGGATTCTGTTTAAACAAATAAACATTTCTGCAACAGCTAATGGAAAAAATAAGGGACGCAAAGTAAAAGCCACAAATCTGAGAATTTTTCTACATTTGGAGAGGAGACAACAAGGCCTATGATGAACGGAACACCATCCCCACGGTGAAACATGGAGGTGGGTCACTTATGTTTTGGTAACATGACGATCTCCAAAGGCACTGGAAACTTGGTCAAAAGATGAATGCAGCATGTTATGAAAAGATACTGGAGGATAACATTGTACTCATCAGCCTGGGAGCTGCGCATGGGATGTTACAGGACATTCCAACACAACGACGATCTAAAACACAAGGTCAAGTCCACTTTTCATTGGTTACACCAGAACAAGGTGAAGGTTCTAGAGTGAGCATCTCAGTCTCCTGACCTCAATATCATCGACCCACTCTGGGTAGAACTCAAACTTTCAGTTCATGCGACACAGCACAAGAATTTACAAGAGTTGGAGCCTTTTGCCTCTGCTTTACCAAAAGAGAAGATAAAGAACCTCATCGACAACTACCCCAAGAGACATCAGACTGTCATTGATTATTACACAATATTAAGAGCTGGGCTATAAACTTTTGATCAGGATCATTTGGAAAGTTTCTGTTGTTATTATGAATTTAAAAGAGTAAACACAGTTGTTTCAATAAATGGTTCCGATATGAAACACGATACAGAAAATGAAGAGTGAAAGCAAAATTGACACTCACCACTTCAAGATAACTCTCCAGCCCGTAGGTTCTGATGCACTTTATTGCAGCCTGTAGATAGAAAACAAAATTGAATTCTGTGAAAATCTAGTTGTTTAACAGAAAACAGTCAAGGAACATCTCTCTGTCTGGAGCAGATTGGTGCTTGCATTCAGAAATGTTCTCTACCTTTTTGCTTCTATCTTCTCTGTGGATTGCTTTGAAGACAGATCCATAGCATCCCTCTCCCAGAAGACATTCGTAATTGTAACCGCACTCTGAAAAACAAATGACAAGATGGATTTGTGAGATTATACTTTCATTTCAT
Organism: Danionella cerebrum; assembly: GCA_007224835.1. Classification (NCBI taxonomy): domain Eukaryota; kingdom Metazoa; phylum Chordata; class Actinopteri; order Cypriniformes; family Danionidae; genus Danionella; species Danionella cerebrum. Next base: position 50,786 of record SRMA01026918.1, read on the forward strand.
GTTAAATAATCTTAAATCACAGCTTTTCTTTGAGTTTTAAACATTTTATACGCATTAAATATTTTCAGAGAGTTAATAGAAAAGAAACAACAGAGGCCGACAGTAATGAGAAGAGCAAAGAGAGGCATCAGTAAAGCGAATCATAATTCATAACCGTACAGTAATAATATTTAATGGTGAATCCTTCTGATCATGAGATTTGTGTGATGTTCTGAAAATGATCAACTCTGATTGGACAATCCATCAAGGATGAGAAAAAATGGTTTTGTGATCTGTCAATTTTCCTGTATCTGCTGTAATAAATATCTGAACTGAACCAAACTTCTTAACCTTCTCACAAGATCTTCTACTTTGATTGACTAAAAGACAACAGAAGCAATAAAACAATAATTGATTCATTTGAGATCCTGAGAATTACTCACCAAACGCCAGATCTTCCAGTTCAAGATCTGAAGGATGGTAATGCCCAGATGATTCAGGTGCAGGATCAGAGGAGATTAAAGGCTCCTCCTGAGGGAGCAGAGAAGATTCTCCATCATGATCCTTGTGATCTGGCTCTGGTGAGGGGTGTCGGGATCTGTCCTAGCCACCGCAGAGGAAAAGTTTCCTGATGTTCTTGGTGCATTTATGGAAGAAAGAGCGCACCGTCTTCCTCTTCCTCTGCTTTTCTAAAAAGTAAATAAATAAATAAATAAAAAGTTAACCCTTGTAATTAGAACACAAACATTCTCAGATTTTGAGCAGCAAAAGTTTTAGATGAGAATTAGAACTAAAGATAATGAATACAGCACTGAAAATAAAACATGGCTGGAGTAAAATGAACCACTGACTCACCCTCAGGGACATCCTCAAAAAAGGCTTCTGGTGGAGGTGGACTGGCTCCAGGTGGGGTTCTGGAGGAACCTGGCGCTGGTGCCAGGCCAGACTCGAAATCCTCCATCTCTGACTGAGAGAACTCCACCACTTCCTCATCCCGCCGATGAAAGGGGGACTTCAGGCCATTCAACACTCTCTCGAGAAAAGTGCTCCCAGATTTTGCTAAAAAAAAAGAAGAATATTTTACCACTGGTTTAAACTAAATAAAAATAATTTATACATTCGATCTGCTTCAATATGAATTAATCATTTTTATTTATTAAAAAAACCTGACAGAAAATGACAAATTGGCATCAAATAAGTTTATAAATCTAGCTGATAACACATTACTATGTAAATAAATAAACAAAACTGTCATGTTTTGAGTGGTTATGAATTGTTTTCTCCATCAGATGGAGCCATTTTTCCAGTATTAATTTAAATTCTGATTACATTCTACTTGTAGATAGAACTATTTTTGTTATTTAAACTGAAAATAAATCTACCCCTGACATCTGTGGGATTGACTCTACTTTCCCTGTGGATCAGTGGTAGAAGCGTCCCCGCGACAAAACACTGATACATGAATATTTATGAACAATTTAATGAGTAATAATATGTAAGTGTATAACAAAATATTTGTGAATGGTGATAAAGCATAAGCTAATTTGTTTATTTAATCGAATGGTCAAAGTAGCATCTTCTTTTTATGATTTTAAAGATATAACATAATATTAGAAAAGCAGCTCTCATCACTAAAACTATTTTTAAAGAACAGTTAAAAACAGCAAAGTGTAATAACATCTTTTATTTGAAATGTCTTAACTTGACATCACAAAATGTTCTTTTCTAGAACATATTACAAAAAACTCTGTCAAAATGTGGAAGTGTATCAGACACGATTTATGATTTGAAAAAGCAGTTTACGCCTTAAATAAATAATAAACGCTTTGTTTTGTCAATAAGCGTCATTTAAGATGTAATTTAGGTTGACTAGTTATCGTAAATAACATTTTACGGTTATTTCATCTTCAGTAGAAGCCTGCTGCAGAAGGCAGTGTCTAAAAAGCTTCCCGTAACTCATTTCAACTTTTTTTTTTACTTTCACCTCACCTTTCGTGCTTCTCTCCATGGAACCTGCAGGTGAAACCGTAACGCGATGCCGAGAATAATCCAGAATGAACGAAGAGAACGGAGAAGAAGAGAAAACAACAGTCATGGGGCAAGAGAGAGACAGAAATGATCAGTGGAAACGCTCTGAGTTCTTATAGAAGACTCTGAGGAGACACGTCACATTGACGTCATTCTAGCGAACATCCAAAACATTTAAACATAAAATAAAACATTTAAACTGCACCTAAGCGAATTATCCTTCCCGTTTACCTCGCTCTAACAAAACAGTATTTCAACAATTTTAACTCACACAATTATTAAAAAAAAAACGAGTGATTGAATTTTATTGTACGTTTCTGCTCGTTTTAGCAAACACGTTTCCATAACAGCTCAGGAAACATCTAGCATCCAAAAAAGCCTTCTGATGGTCTTCACGTTTTCCCCAAGCAACAGTATTTAATTCATATAACTTGTTTTGTTATTTTAAACACGCAAATACACCCACCGGCCACTTTATTAGGTACACCTTGCTAATTGGTCCCCCTTTTTTTCCTTCTCCATAATGCTCGATCATAAAGAGCAAAATCATGACATGTTTTGCCCTTTTGTAATTTTTTTCTTGTTATTTTTAAGTAGGTTTGCTAAGAAT
>SRMA01026919.1:0-113411 GCA_007224835.1 Danionella cerebrum
CACTATTGTTATCCTACGTATTTATTATTATTATTATTATTATTCTCCCACTTTTCGACGGCTAACTACTTCCGCATACTTTAAGCTAGAAACACCATTCAAACGTCAAAATGTTAAGCTTCTTTTGGAATAGGTTGCTCGTATTTTTCTTATTAAAATGTTTTATACTTTTTATAAAATTCAACTTTATTTAAAATATTTTTCCCATTGAAATGAATGGGAAAAATTTCAAATCTCTTTCAAAATTCAGCTTTTTTTCAACCTTCATAACTTCAGCATACTTTCAGCTAGAGCAATCATTCAAATTTTGAACAATTCAACACATTTTCAGCTTTTAAAATATGTTTTCAGCTTTTTCATATCTTTTACAGATTTTTATTAATCACAGTTTAGGTTTAATGAAGAATTTGGAATTTGACCTAATTCTGCTCCACTCTAGCTTCCACTCTAACTTTTCACATCTCAAACTTCTTGATCTATTCCTCTCTCCTAAACTAAACTTTAACATTTATGCACGAAATTTATATTAAAGTAGTAGAGAAATTTGTCCTCTTTCCATAGATGCAGTTGTTCCTTTCATATGACCTACGGTTTTTAAACTAGGAGTGCTAAACCTTAGCGAGGGAAGAAAATTGCTCCATTAAGATCAATGCATTTCGGCCAGAAGATACTGCTTGAAAATAATACATTAAGGCTTTTTTTAACTCGCCATAACTCCAAAAATTTTTCACATATCGTTATCAAATTTACATTATAGTCTTCATTGAGGCCTTCTGCTTCTCACAAAGAAAGAATCATCTCGATATGTCTCACGGTTCTTCTGTAATGTTTATTTGTTTGAGGCATGGTCAAAATCTGAGAAATGTCTCCTCGATTCAAAAAGTGGCAGTTGGAGCCAGCTGGGCCTAATTGGAATACTGAAATTTGATTGGCTAAGGCTGCCCCATAGACTTAGAATGGGCCATAGAGATGCATTGCTGCCATTCATTTCAATGGGGCAATTGATTCCCATATGATCTTATTGTAAAAGTGCCTTTGTAATTGGTTCACAATGGAGAGTCATAGCAAGATTGAGGATGCATATAACTAATCCAGCCAATAATTGCTTATGATTTAACATAAATTCATCAAGCCACGCCCACTTTTCAACATCATTTTTTAATGTCAAATATCTTCTAAGTGGAACATCGTAGAGACATGGGAGTTGTTTTATATTGATCTAGGTTGAATGTAGATTAAACATGATGTCACCAACTCATCCATAGCAACCAAATTATTTACCATAGCAACCAAATTGACACTTCTCTATCTCAGTCTAGGAAAATGCCAGAGACACGGGAGTTGGTCTAAATGACTTGTAGTCACACAGGGAACATTATATAATGTCACTTACCCCTCCATAGCAGCCATACTGGTTACCATAGCAACCAAATTGACACATCTCTATCTCGGCTTAGGAAAATGAGAGAGACACGGGAGTTGGTCTAAATGACTTGTAGTCACACAGGGAACATTATATAATGTCACATACCCCTCCATAGCAACCATTCTGGTTGCCATAGCAACCAAATTGACACATCTCTATCTTAGCTTAGGAAAATGAGAGAGACACGGGAGTTGGTCTAAATGACTTGTAGTAACACTAGGAACATTATATAATGTCACTGACCCCTCCATAGCAACCATACTGGTTACCATAGCAACCAAATTGACACATCTCTATCTCAGCTTAGGAAAATGAGAGAGACACGGGAGTTGGTCTAAATGACTTGTAGTCACACAGGGAACATTATATAATGTCACTGACCCCTCCATAGCAACCATTCTGGTTACCATAGCAACCAAATTAACACATCTCTATCTCAGCTTAGGAAAATGAGAGAGACACGGGAGTTGGTCTAAATGACTTGTAGTCACACAGGGAACATTATATAATGTTACTGACCCTTCCATAGCAACCATACTGGTTACCCTAGCAACCAAATTGACACATCTCTATCTCAGCTTAGGAAAATGAGAGAGACACAGGAGTTGGTCTAAATGACTTGTAGTCACACAGGGAACATTATATATTGACACTGACCCCTCCATAGCAACCATACTGGTTACCATAGCAACCAAATTGACACAACTCTCCCTCAGCTTAGGAAAGTGCTAGAGAAATGGGGGTGAGTTTGTTTCAATAATTGTGACCCCGGTAACAATTACTGAGGTAACTAAACCATCCATAGCAACCATATGGTTACCATAGCAACCAAATTGGCATATCTCCATCTCAGCTTAGGAAAATGCTAGAGACACAGGGGTTGGTGTAATTTACCTGTAGTCACTCAAGGAACATTATATGATGTTACTGACCCCTCCATAGCAACCAGACGTGTTACCATAGCAACCCAATTGGCATTTCTCTAACTCAGCTTAGCGAAATGCTAGAGACATGGGGGTAGGTTTATTTACTCGTAGTCACACAGATAACAATATATTATGTCTGTGACCCCTCCATAGCAACCATACTTGTTACAATAGCAACCCAATTGATTGACATTTTCAACTTTACAATGTGTCACATTTATTTTTATGTTTCAACTTTCAGATTCCACTTTCAAATTTGACAATTTTAACTGTCTAATGTAATACCTTTCAGCTTCCACAATTAATTTGACACTTTTTACTTTCTAATGTTTCATATTTCAGCTTCCACTTTCAACTTTTGTCACTTTCAACTTTTGACACTTTCAACTTTCTAATATTTTACCCTTCAGCTTCAACTTTCAACTTTTGACACTTTAACTCTCTAATGTTTAACCTTTCAGCTCCCACTTTTAATTTTCAACACTTTCTGCTTTCTAATGTTTTACCCTTCAGCTTCCACTTTCAACTTTACTTATTTCAAATTTACAATGTTTCAGCTTTTGACACTTTTAACTTTCTAATTTTTCACTGTTCAGCCAAGGAATTCAGCAATTTTGAGCATTCCCTTTTCAGCTCTCTGCATTCGCACGCATTTTCCGCTAGGAAATGCACTTTCTAGTTATTATTTTTATTCCCCCCCTTTTTGAGAAGCTATCTCCTTCCGCATACTTTGCGCTAGAAACACCATTCAAACGTCAAAACGTTCAGCTTTTTTTGCTCTAGGTTGCTTGTATTCAGCTTTTTGATATCTTTTATACTTTTTATAAAATTTAACTTTATTTAAAATATTTTTCCCATTGAAATGAATGGGGAGACTCTTCAAACCTCCTTCAAACTTAAGCTTTTTCAGCCTTTAATAACTTCAGCATACTTTCAGCTACAGCAACCATTCAACTTTTAAACAATTCTACACACTTTCAGCTTTTAAATGATGTCTTCAGCTTTTTCATATCTGTTACAGATTTGTATAAATCACAGTTTATATTTATGAAGATTTTAGATTTTTACCTAATTCTGCTCCACTCTAGCTTCCACTCTAGTTTTTTCACATCTCAAACTTCTGAATCTATTCCTCTCTCCTAAACTAAACTTTAACCTTTATGAACAAATTTTATATTAAAGTAGTAGAGAAATTTGTCCTCTTTTTGAATATACAGTTGTTAATTTGATATGACCTACGGTTTTTGAACTAGGAGGGCTAAACCTTAACGAGGGAAGAAAATTGCCCCATTAAGATCAATGCATTTCAACCAGAAGATACTGCTCGAAAATTATACACTAAGGCTTTTTTTAACTCGCCATAACTCCTAAAATTTTTAACCTATCTTTATAAAAAATTACATTATAATCTTCATTGAAGTCTTCCGCTTCTCACAAAGAAAGAATCATCTCGATATGTCTTACGGTTCTTCTCTAATGTTTATTTGTTTGAGGCATGGTCAAAATCTGAGAAATGTCTCCTCGATTCAAAAATTGGCAGTTGGAGCCAGCTGGGCCTAATTTGAATACTGAAATTTGATTGGCTAAGGCTGTCCCATAGACCTACAATGGGCCATAGAGATGCATTGCTCCCATTCATTTCAATGGGGCCATTGATTCCCATATGATCCTAATGTAAAATAGCTTTTGTAATTGGTTCACAATGGAGAGTCATAGAAACATTAAGGATGCATATAACTAATCCAGCCAATCATTGCTTATGATTTAACATAAATTCATCAAGCCACGCCCAGTTTGAACATCATTTTTGAATGTCAAATATCTTCTAAGTGGAACATCATAGAAACATGGGAGTTGTTTTATATTGATCTAAGTTGAATGTAGATTACAACATGATGTCACCAACTCATCCATAGCAACCAGATTAATTTCCATAGCAACCCAATTGACACATCTCTATCTCAGCCCAGGAAAATGCTAGAGACACAGGAGTTGGTCTAATGGACTTATAGTCACACAGGGAACATAATATAATGTCAATGACCCCTCCATAGCAACCATAATGGTTACCATAGCAACCTGATTGACACATCTCTATCTCAGCTTAGGAAAATGCTAGAGACATGGGGGTGAGTTTGTTTCACTAATATCGACCCCGGGAACATTCATTGAGGTACCTGACCCTTCATAGCAACCATACTGGTTACCATAGCAACCCAGTTGACACATCTCTTACTCAGCTTAGGAAAATGCTAAAGACACGGGAGTTGGTCTAAATGACTTGTAGTAACACAGGGAACACTATATAATGTCACTGACCCCTCCATAGCAACCACACTGGTTACCGTAGCAACCAAATTGACACATCTCTATCTCAGCTTAGGAAAATAAGAGAGACACGGGAGTTTATCTGAATGACTTGTAGTCACACAGGGAACATTATATAATGTCACTGACCCCTCCATAGCAACCATACTGGTTACCATAGCAACCCAATTGACACATCTCTATCTCAGCCTAGGAAAATGAGAGAGACACGGGAGCTGGTCTAAATGACTTGTGGTAACACAGGGAACATTATATAATGTCACTGACCCCTCCATAGCAACCATACTGGTTACCATAGCAACCAAATTGACACATTTCTATCTCAGCTTAGGAAAATGAGAGAGACACTGGAGTTGGTCTAAATGACTTGTAGTCACACAGGGAACATTATATAAAGTCACTTACCCCTCCATAGCAACCATACTGGTTACCATAGCAACCAAATTGACACATCTCTATCTCAGCTTAGGAAAATGAGAGAGACATTGGAGTTGGTCTAAATGACTTGTAGTCACACAGGGAACATTATATAATGTCACTGACTCCTCCATAGCAACCATACTGTTACCATAGCAACCAAAATGACACATCTCTATCTCAGCTTAGTAAAATGAGAGAGACACAGGAGTGGGTCTAAATGACTTGTAGTCACACAGGAACATTATATAATGTCACTGACCCCTCCATAGCAACCATACTGGTTACCATAGCAACCAAATTGGCATATCCCTATATCAGCTTTGGAAAATGCTAGAGACATTGGGGTTGTTTTGTTTCACTCATAGTGACACTGGGAACAATCTATTATGTAATTGACCTGTCCAGAGCGACCAGACTTTTTTACCACAGCAACGCAATTCAGATATCTTTATCTTAGGTTAGGAAAATGCTAGACAGAATTTCAACTTACTTATATTATACCTTTCAGCTTCCACTTTCAACTTTTGACACTTTCAACTTTCAAAAGTTTCACCTTTAGCTTCCACTTTCTATTTTTGACACTTTCAACTTTACAATGCTTCACCTTTCAACTTTATACGTTTTCAACTTTAAAATGTTTCACCTTTCAGCCTCCACTTTCAACTTTTGATATTTTCAACTTTGCGATGTTTCACCTTTCAGCTTCCACTTTCATCTTTTGACACTTTCAACTTTCTAATATTTTAACATTTAGCTCCCACTTTCAACTTTACATATTTCAACTTTACAATGTTTCAGCTTTAGCTTTCAACTTTTGAGATTTTCAACTTTATAATGTTTCACCTTTTAGCTTGAACTTTCAGCTTTTGACACTTTAACTTTCTAATGTTTTACCTTTCAGCTCCCACTTTTAATTTTTAACAATTTCTACTTTCTAATTTTTCGACCTTCAGCATCCACTTTCAACTTTGCATATTTCAAATTTACAATGTTTCAGCTTCAGCTTTCAGCTTTTGAAACTTTCTAATGTTTGACTCTTCAGCCAGGGAATTCAGCAATTTGAGCATTACCTTTTCAGCTCTCTGCATTCACACGCATTTTCCGCTAGGAAATGCACATTCTAGTTCCGCTTCTTCTTCTTTTTATTATTCCCCCCCCTTTTTCCAACCCTATCTACTCCCGCATACTTTGGCCTAGAAACACCATTCAAACGTCAAAACGTTCAGCTTTTTTCAGACTAGGTTGCTATTACGTTTCACTTTTCAAACTTTTATACTTTTGATAATATTTAACTTTATTTAAAATTATTCTTCCCATTGAAATGAATGGGAACTTTAAACTTCTTTCAACCTTTATAACTTCAGCATACTTTCCACTAGAGAAACCATTTAAACTTTACATAAATCTACACACTTTCATCTATTAGATGTATATTTCAACTTATTTATATCTTGTATAGATTTTTATTAATCGTAGTTTAAGTTTAATGAAGATTTCCGACTTTCACCTATTTCTGCTCCACTCTAGCTTCCACTCTAACTTTTCACATCTCAAACTTTTTCATTTATTCTTCTCTCCTAAACTAAGCTTTAACTTTTATGCACAAAATTCATATTAAAGTAGTAGAGAAATTTGTCCTCTTTCCAAAGATGCAGTTGTTTCTTTCATAGGACCTACGGTTTTTAAACTAGGAGGGCTAAACCTTAACGAGGGAAGCATATTGCTCCATTAAGATCAATGCATTTCACCCAGAAAATGATGCTCCAAAGTTTTAAATTAAGGCTTTTTCTAACTCGCCATAACTCCTAGAATTTTCCACATATCGTTAAAAAAATTACATCATAATCTTCATTGAGGCCTCCTGATTCTCACAAAGAAAGAATCATCTCGATATGTCTTACGGTTCTTCTGTAATGTTTATTTGTTTGAGGCATGGTCAAAATCTAAGAAATGTCTCCTCGATTCAAAAAGTGGCAGTTGGAGGCAGCTGTTAATCAACCAATTTGAATAACGAAATTTGATTGGCTTAGCCTTCCCATAGACTCACAATGGGCCATAGAGATGCATTGCTGACATTCATTTCAATGGGGAAATTGATTCCCAAATGATCCTGTTGTAAAAGAGCTTTTGTAATTGGTTCACGATGGAGATTCAAAGCAACATTAAGGATGCATATAACTAATCCAGCCAATCATTGCTTATGATTTAACATTAATTGATCAAGCCACGCCCACTTTTCAACATCATTTTTGAATGTCAAATATCTTCTAAGTGGAACATCGTAGAGACATGGGAGTTGTTTTATATTGATCTAAGTTGAATGTAGATTAGAACATGATGTCACCAATTCATCCATAGCAACCAGATTAATTTCCATAGCAACCCAATTGACACATCTCTATCTCAGCCCAGGAAAATGCTAGAGACACAGGAGTTGGTCTAATTGACTTATAGTCACACAGGGAACATTATATAATGTCACTGTACCCTCCATAGCAACCATACTGGTTACCATAGCAACCAAATTGACACATCTCTATCTCAGTTTAGGAAAATGAGAGAGACACGGGAGTTGGTCTAAATGACTTGTAGTCACACAGGGAACATTATATAATGTTACTTACCCCTCCATAGCAACCATACTGGTTACCATAGCAACCAAATTGACACATCTCTATCTCAGCTTAGGAAAATGCTAGAGACACAGGAGTTAGTCCAAATGACTTGTAGTAGCACAGGGAACACTATACAGTGTCACTGACCCCTCCATAGCAACCATACTGGTTACCATAGCAACCAAATTGACACATCTCTATCTCAGCTTAGGAAAATAAGAGAGATACGGGAGTTCATCTAAATGACTTGTAGTCACACAGGGAACATTATATAATGTCACTGACCCCTGCATAGCAACCATACTGGTTACCATAGCAATCAAATTGACACATCTCTATCTCAGCTTAGGAAAATAAGAGAGATACGGGAGTTTATCTAAATGACTTGTAGTCACACAGGGAACATTATATAATGTCACTGACCCCTCCATAGCAACCATACTGGTTACCATAGCAACCAAAATGACACATCTCTATCTCAGCTTAGTAAAATGAGAGAGACACTGGAGTGGGTCTAAATGACTTGTAGTCACACAGGGAACATTAGATAATGTCACTGACTCCTCCATAGCAACCATACTGGTTACCATAGCAACCAAATTGACACATCTCTATCTCAGCTTAGGAAAATAAGAGAGATACGGGAGTTGGTCTAAATGACTTGTATTAACACTGGGAACATTATATAATGTCACTGACCCCTCCATAGCAACCATACTCGTTACCATAGCAACCAAATTGACACATCTCTATCTCAGCCTAGGAAAAAGAGGGAGACACAGGAGTTGGTCTAAATGACTTGTAGTCACACAGGGAACATTATATAATGTCACTGACCCTCCATAGAAACCATACTGGTTACCATGGCAACCAAATTGACACATCTCTATCTCAGCTTAGGAAAATGAGAGAGACAAGGGAGTTGGTCTAAAAGACTTGTAGTCACACAGGGAACATTATATAATGTCACTGACCCCTCCATAGCAACCATACTGGTTACCATAGCAACCAAATTGACACATCTCTATCTCAGCTTAGAAAATGCCAGAGACACAGGAGTTGGTCTAATTGACTTGTAGTCACACAGGGAACATTATATAATGTCAATGACCCCTCCATAGCAACCATACTGGTTACCATAGCAACCCAATTGACACATCTCTATCTCAGCTTAGGGAAATGAGAGAGACACGGGAGTTGGTCTAAATGACTTTTAGTCACACAGGGAACATTATATAATGTTACTGACCCCTCCATAGCAACCATACTGGTTACCATAGCAACCAAATTTACACATCTCTATCTCAGCTTCGGAAAATGAGAGGGACACAGGAGTTGGTCTAAATGACTTGTTGTCACACAGGGAACATTATATAATGTCACTGACCCCTCCATAGCAACCATATGGTTACCATAGCAACCAAATTGGCATATCTCTATCTCAGCTTAGGAAAATGCTAGAGACACAGGGGTTGGTGTAATTTACCTGTAGTCACTCAAGGAACATTATATGATGTTAGTGACCCCTCCATAGCAACCAGACGTGTTACCATAACAACCCAATTGGCATTTCTCTAACTCAGCTTAGGAAAATGAGAGAGACACAAGAGTTGGTCTGAATGACTTGTAGTCACACAGGGAACATTATATAATGTCACTGACTCCTCCATAGCAACCATACTGGTTACCATAGCAACCAAAATGACACATCTCTATCTCAGCTTAGTAAAATGAGAGAGACACGGGAGTGGGTCTAAATGACTTGTAGGCACACAGGGAACATTATATAATGTCACTGACCCCTCCATAGCAACCATACTGGTTACCATAGCAACCAAATAGACACATCTCTATCTCAGCTTAGGAAAATGAGAGAGACACGGGAGTTGGTCTAAATGAATTGTAGTCACACAGGGAACATTATATAATGTCACTGAACCCTCCATAGCAACCATACTGGTTATCATAGCAACCAAAGACACATCTCTATCTCAGCCTAGGAAAATGAAAGAGACACTGGAGCTGGTCTAAATGACTTGTAGTCACACAGGGAACATTATATAATATCACTGACCCCTCCATAGCAACCATACTGGTTACCATAGCAACCAAATCGGCACATCTCTATCTTAGCTCAGGAAAATGAGAGAGACACGAGAGTTGGTCTAAATGACTTGTAGTCACACAGGGAACATTATGTAATGTCACTGACCCCTCCATAGCAACCATACTGGTTACCATGGCAACCAAATTGACACATCTCTATCTCAGCTTAGGAAAATGCTAAAGACATGGGGTTTGGTGTAATTTACTTGTAGTCACACAGAGATCAATATATAATGTCAATGACCCCTCCATAGCAACCATACTGGTTACCATAGCAACCAAAGTGGCATAGCTCTATATCAGCTTTGGAAAATGCTAGAGACATGGGGGTTGATTCATTTCCCTGAGAGTGACACTGGGAACATTCTATTATGTAAATGACCTGTCCAGAGCAACCAGACTTTTTACCATAGCAACGCAATTGGCATATTTTTATTTTAGGTTAGGAAAATGCTAGACAGAAATTAACTTACTAATATTATACCGTTCAGCTTCCACTTTCAACTTTTGACACTTTCAACTTTCAAATGTTTCACCTTTAGCTTCCACTTTCAACTTTCAAATGTTTCACCTTTAGCTTCCACTTTCTACTTTTGACACTTTCAGCTTTCAAATCTTTCACCTTTCAGCTTCACTTTTCAACTTTTAAAACTTTCAACTTTCAAATATTTTACCTTTCAGCTTCACCTTTCAACTTTAGATTTTTTTCAGATACTTTCAGCCTGCTTTCATTTTCAGCTCTCTGCATTCACACGCATTTTCCGCTAGGAAATGCATATTCTAGTTATTAGTGTGAATGCAGAGGCATTCACACTATTGTTATCCTACGTATTTAGTGTGAATGCAGAGGCATTCACACTATTGTTATCCTACGTATTTATTATTTCGCTTCTTCTTCTTTTTATTGTTCCCCCCCGTTTTTCCAACCCTATCTACTCCCGCATACTTTGGCCTAGAAACACCATTCAAACGTCAAAACGTTCAGCTTTTTTCAGACTAGGTTGCTATTACGTTTCACTTTTCAAACTTTTATACTTTTTATAATATTTAACTTTATTTAAAATTATTCTTCCCATTGAAATGAATGGGAACTTTAAACTTCTTTCAACCTTTATAACTTCAGCATACTTTCCACTAGAGAAACCATTTAAACTTTACATAAATCTACACACTTTCATCTATTAGATGTATATTTCAACTTATTTATATCTTGTATAGATTTTTATTAATCGCAGTTTAAGTTTAATGAAGATTTCCGACTTTCACCTATTTCTGCTCCACTCTAGCTTTCACTCAAACTTTTTACATCTCAAACTTCTTCATTTATTCTTCTCTCCTCAACTAAGCTTTAACTTTTATGCACAAAATTCATATTAAAGTAGTAGAGAAATTTGTCCTCTTTCCAAAGATGCAGTTGTTTCTTTCATAGGACCTACGGTTTTTAAACTAGGAGGGCTAAACCTTAACGAGGGAAGAAAATTGCTCCATTAAGATCAATGCATTTCATCCAGAAAATGATGCTCCAAAGTTTTAAATTAAGGCTTTTTCTAACTCGCCATAACTCCTAGAATTTTCCACATATCGTTAAAAAATTTACATCATAATCTTCATTGAGGCCTCCTGATTCTCACAAAGAAAGAATCATCTCGATATGTCTTACGGTTCTTCTGTAATGTTTATTTGTTTGAGGCATGGTCAAAATCTAAGAAATGTCTCCTCGATTCAAAAAGTGGCAGTTGGAGGCAGCTGTTAATCAACTAATTTGAATAACAAAATTTGATTGGCTTAGCCTTCCTATAGACTCACAATGGGCCATAGAGATGCATTGCTGCCATTCATTTCAATGGGGAAATTGATTCCCAAATGATCCTGTTGTAAAAGAGCTTTTGTAATTGAAACACAATGGAGAGTCAAAGCAACATGATGCATATAACTAATCCAACTAATCCCAACATAAATTCACCAAGCCACACCCACTTTTCAACATCATTTTTGAATGTCAAATATCTTCTAAGTGGAACATCGTAGAAACATAGGAGTTGTTTTATATTGATCTAAGTTGAATGTAGATTACAACATGATGTCACTAACTCATCCATAGCAACCAGATTATTTACCATAGCAACCAAATTGGTAATTCTCTATCTCAGCCTTGGAAAATGCTAGAGACACAGGAGTTGGTCTAATTGATTTGTAGTCACACAGGGAACATTATGTAATGTCAATGACCCCTCCATAGCAACCAGATTATTTACCATAGCAACCAAATTGGTAATTCTCTATCTCAGCCTTGGAAAATGCTAGAGACACAGGAGTTGGTCTAATTGATTTGTAGTCACACAGGGAACATTATGTAATGTCAATGACCCCTCCATAGCAACCATACTGGTTACCATAGCAACCCAATTGACACATCTCTATCTCAGCTTAGGAAACTGTGAGAGACACGGGAGTTGGTCTAAATGACTTTTAGTCACACACGGAACATTAAATAATGTCACTGACCCCTCCATAGCAACCATACTGGTTACCATAGCAACCAAATTGACACATCTCTATCTCAGCTTAGGAAAATGAGAGAGACACGGGAGTTGGTCTAAATGACTTGTAGTCACACAGGGAACATTATATAATGTCACTGACCCCTCCATAGCAACCATACTGGTTACCATAGCAACCAAATTGACACATCTCTGTCTCAGCTTAGGAAAATGAGAGAGACACAGGAGTTGGTCTAAATGACTTGTAGTCACACAGGGAACTTTATATTATGTCACTTACCCCTCCATAGCAACCATACTGGTTACCATAGCAACCAAAGACACATCTCTATCTCAGCCTAGGAAAATGAAAGAGACACTGGAGCTGGTCTAAATGACTTGTAGTCACACAGGGAACATTATATAATATCACTGACCCCTCCATAGCAACCATACTGGTTACCATAGCAACCAAATCGACACATCTCTATCTTAGCTCAGGAAAATGAGAGAGACACGAGAGTTGGTCTAAATGACTTGTAGTCACACAGGGAACATTATGTAATGTCACTGACCCCTCCATAGCAACCATACTGGTTACCATGGCAACCAAATTGACATCTCTATCTCAGCTTAGGAAAATGCTAAAGACATGGGGTTTGGTGTAATTTACTTGTAGTCACACAGAGATCAATATATAATGTCAATGACCCCTCCATAGCAACCATACTGGTTACCTTAGCAACCAAAGTGGCATAGCTCTATATCAGCTTTGGAAAATGCTAGAGACATGGGGGTTGATTAATTTCCCTGAGAGTGACACAGGGAACATTCTATTATGTAAATGACCTGTCCAGAGCAACCAGACTTTTTACCATAGCAACGCAATTGGCTTTTTATCTTAGTTTAGGAAAATGCTAGACAGAATTTCAACTTACTAATATTATACCGTTCAGCTTCCACTTTCAACTTTTGACACTTTCAACTTTCAAATGTTTCACCTTAGCTTCCACTTTCAACTTTCAAATGTTTCACCTTTAGCTTCCACTTTCTACTTTTGACACTTTCAACTTACAAATCTTTCACCTTTCAGCTTCACTTTTCAACTTTTGAAACTTTCAACTTTCAAATCTTTTACCTTTCAGCTTCACCTTTCAACTTTAGATTTTTTTCAGATACTTTCAGCCTGCTTTTATTTTCAGCTCTCTGCATTCACACGCATTTTCCGCTAGGAAATGCATATTCTAGTTCTTCTTCTTCTTCTTCTGACAAAATTTCTGTCAGCTACTCGTCCTAGCCCGTTCGAGCTACAGCCACGAAACGTTCCACGGTCGTCCAAGCTGTTCCCACTCGGGTTGCTATGTCTTTTCGGACCGATTTGACCAGTGGTTTCCGTAAAAATCGCGAATTTCGGCCCAAAAATTGCCCAAGTCATTCCCTATGGGGGCCCTAGAGTGGTGATGTCATCGCTCACTCTAACTTTGAGCAAGTTCAGTCTTGTTGCTACTTGCACTGTTTTCTCAACTAAAAATTAACCTTTACACACACATTTTATACCTAAATGGTAGAGATTTTTGTCCTCTTTCAGTTGGTGCTGTTTTCATTTTTAAAAAACACACGGTTTTTACGCCAGGTGGCCTAAACCACAACGAGTGCACATAATTGCTCCATTCAAAAACAAAAAAAAATTCTGGTGGACTCTGTTTAAAATCTCAATCGCAGGCTATTTTTAACTCGCCATAAATCATTCACACATTATCACAGCTTCACAAAATTTACACCATTCTCTTCCTTAAAATCTTGGGATTCTAACAGTAAAAGAAATATTTCAATACCTCTGTTCATTCTTTCATAATGTTTATTTGTTTGAGGGTATGGATTTCTCTAAAATGAGCAGTTACACAGAATCAAATGAAGGCTATTTGTAGCTCGCCATAATTTTTTTATTTCTAATTACACCTTCACAAAAATTACAGCATTCTCTTCGTTAGGGTCTTCTGCTTCTTACAAAGAAAGAATCATTTCGATATGTCTTACGGTTCTTCTATAATCTTTATTTGTTTGAGGCATGGAAATCTGATTTTCTCCAGCAGATTTGCCATCGTTTGAAAATCTGACAGTTGAGTCAGCTGACTCGTTTGAAAATCTGGCAGTTGATAACTCCAGGTGCAGCTGATTTCAAATAAGTAGGTCAAAGGTGTCTCATTGACTTTCAATGGCCCATTGAAATGAATGGAGCATGAACCCCATGAATCCTAATGTAAAAGAGCTTCTGTAATTGATTGACACTGGAAAGTCATACAAGCATTAAGGAAGCAAATTACTTATCCAACCCATCATTGCTTGTGAATTAACATAAATTAATTAAGCCACACCCACTTTTTGACATAACTTTCAATGTCAAATATCTTCTAAACGGAACACAGTAGAGACATGGGGGTTGCTTTATATTATTCTAAATGAAAAGTAGATTACAACATGATGTCACTAACTCCTCCATAGCAACCAAATTGTTTACCATAGCAACTATATAGCCACATCTCTATCTTAGCTTAGGAAGATGCTAGAGACTTGGGGGCTGGTAAGCTTCACCCATACTGACAGCTGAAACATATTATGTTAATGACACCTCCATAGCAACCAGACTGGTTACCATAGCAACCAATTTGGCATGTCTCTATCTCAGGTTAGGAAAATCATAGAGAGATGGGGGTTGCTGTATTTTACCCGTATAGATATGGGGAGCAATATATTAGGTCAGCGACCTCTCCATAGCAAACAAACTGGTTACCATAGCAACCAATATGGCGCAGCTCTATCTCAGCTTTGGAAAGTCATAGAGACAGGGGGGTTGATGTATTGACATGGGGAACAATGTGTTAGGTCACTGACCCCTCCATAGCAACCAGACTGGTTACCATAGCAACCAATTTGCATGTACCTATCTCAGCTCAGGAAAATCATAGAGACATGGGGGTTGCTGTAATTTACTCGTATTCATATAGGGAACAATATATTAGGTCAGCGAACCCTCCATAGCAACCACACTGTTACCATAGCAACCAATATGGCGTATCTCTATCTCAGCTTACGAAAGTCATAGAGACATGGGGTTGGTGTATTTTACTCGTGTTGACATGGGGAACAATATGTTAGGTCACTGACACCTCCATAGCAACCAGACTGGTTACCATAGCAGCCAATATTGCATGTACCTATCTCAGCTTATGAGAATCATAGAGACATGGGGGTTGGATTATGTTATTGTTGCGGAATTGATAACATTTAAAAAAATAGGTATTAACGGTACCAACGCAAGCCAACATCGAAGTTTGCGTGCAAACTTTAAAATCTAGTTATTCTTCTTCTTCTTCTTCTTCTTCTTCTTCGTCAAAAATTTACAACGCTTCTCCTCCTAGCCCGTTTGAGCTACAGCCACGAAACTTTCCACGGTCGTCCAAGCTGTTCCCACTCGAGTTGCTATGTCTTTTCGGACCGATTTGACCAGCGGTTTCCGTAAAAATCGCGAATTTCGGCCCAAAAATCGCCCAAGTCATTCCCTATGGGGGCCCTAGAGTGGTGATGTCATCGCTCACTCTAACTTTGAGCAAGCTCAGTCTTGTTGCTACTTGCACCGTTTTCTCAAATAAAAATTAACCTTTACACACACATTTTATATCTAAATGGTAGAGATTTTTGTCCTCTTTCAGTTGGTGCTGTTTTCATTTTTAAAAAACACACGGTTTTTACTCCAGGTGGCCTAAACCACAACGAGTGCACATAATTGCTCCATTCACCTCCATTCAAAAATTCTGGTGGATTCTGTTTAAAATCTCAATCGCAGGCTATTTTAACTCGCCATAAATCATTCAAACTTTATCACAGCTTCACAAAATTTACACCATTCTCTTCCTTAAAGTCTTGGGATTCTAACAGTATAAGAAATATTTTAATACCTCTGGTCATTCTTTCGTAATCCTTATTTGTTTGAGGGTATGGATTTCTCTGAAATGAGCAGTTGCACAGAATCAAATGAAGGCTATTTGTAGCTCGCCATAATTTTTTTATTTCTAATCACACCTTCATAAAAATTACAGCATTCTCTTCGTTAGGGTCTTCTGCTTCTGACAAAGAAAGAATCATTTCGATATGTCTTACGGTTCTTCTATAATCTTTATTTGTTTGAGGCATGGAAATCGGATTTTCTCCAGCAGATTTGCCATCGTTTGAAAATCTGACAGTTGAGTCAGCTGACTCGTTTGAAAATCTGGCAGTTGATAACTCCAGGTGCAAGCTGATTTCAAATAAGTAGGTCAAAGGTGTCTCATTGACTTTCAATGGCCCATTGAAATGAATGGAGCATGAACCCCATAGATCCTAATGTAAAAGAGCTTCTGTAATTGATTGACACTGGAAAGTCATACGAGCATTAAGGATGCAAATCACTTATCCAGCCAATCATTGCTTGTGATTTAACATAAAATAATTAAGCCACACCCACTTTTTGACATAACCTTCGATATCAAATATCTTCTAAACAGAACACAGTACAGACATGGGGGTTGCTTTATATTATTCTAAATGTAAAGTAGATTACAACATGATGTCACTGACTCCTCCATAGCAACCAAATTGTTTACCATAGCAACTAAATTGGCATATTTCTATCTTCGGTTAGGAAAATGCTAGAGACTTGGGGGTTGGTAAGCTTCACCCATACTGACAGCTGAAACATTATATCATGTCAATGACGCCTCCATAGCAACCAAACTGGTTACCATAGCAACCAATATGGCGCAGCTCTATCTCAGCTTTGGAAAGTCATAGAGACATGGGGGTTGATGTATTGACATGGGAACAATGTGTTAGGTCACTGACCCCTCCATAGCAACCAGACTGGTTACCATAGCAACCAATATGGCATGTCTCTATCTCAGCTCAGGAAAATCAAAGAGAGATGGGGGTTGCTGTATTTTACCCGTATAGATATGGGGAGCAATATATTAGGTCAGCGACCCCTCCATAGCAATCAAACTGGTTACCATAGCAACCAATATGGCGCAGCTCTATCTCAGCTTTGGAAAGTCATAGAGACATGGGGGTTGATGTATTGACATAGGGAACAATGTGTTGGGTCACAGACCCCTCCATAGCAACCAGACTGGTTACCATAGCAACCAATTTTGCAAAAACCTATCTCAGCTAATGAGAATCATAGAGACATGGGGGTTGGATTATGTTATTGTTGCGGAATTGACAACATTTTAAAAAATAGGTATTAACGGTACCAACGCAAGCCAACATCGAAGTTTGCGTGCAAACTTTAAAATCTAGTTATGTTGGCTTGCAAAGCCAACATATTGTTATCTCACTTAAACTTATTATTATTCTTCTTCCGGCTTCTTCTTCTGACAAAAATTCTGACAGCTACTCCTCCTAGCCCGTTTGAGCTACAGCCCCGAAACTTTCCACGGTCGTCAAAGCTGTTCCCACTCGAGTTGCTTTGTCTTTTCGGACCGATTTGACCAGCGGTTTCCGTAAAAATCGTGAATTTCGGCCCAAAAATCGCCCAAGTCATTTTCTATGGGGGCCCTAGAGTGGTGATGTCATCGCCCACTCTAACTTTGAGCAAGCTCTGTCTTGTTGATACTTGCACTGTTTTCTCAACTAAAAATTAACCTTTACACACACATTTTATACCTAAATGGTAGAGATTTTTGTCCTCTTTCAGTTGGTGCTGTTTTCGTTTTTAAAAAACATACGGTTTTTACTCCAGGTGACCTAAACCACAAGGAGTGCACATAATTGCTCCATTCACCTCCATTAAAAAATTCTGGTGGATTCTGTTTAAAATCTCAATCGCAGGCTATTTTTAACTCGCCATAAATCATTCAAACTTTATCACAGCTTCACAAAACTTACACCATTCTCTTCCTTAAAATCTTGTGATTCTAACAGTAAAGGAAATATTTTAATGTGTCTTGTCCTTCTTTCGTAATGTTTATTTGTTTGAGGGTATGGATTTCTCTAAAATGAGCAGTTGCACAGAATCAAATGAAGGCTATTTGTAGCTCGCCATAATTTTTTTATTTCTAATCAAACCTTCACAAAATTTACAGCATTCTCTTCGTTAGGGTCTTCTGCTTCTGACAAAGAAAGAATCATTTCGATATGTCTTACGGTTCTTCTATAATCTTTATTTGTTTGAGGCATGAAAATTGGATTTTCTCCAGCAGATTTGCCATCATTTGAAAATCTGACAGTTGAATTTCCAGCTGCAGCTGACTCGTTTGAAAATCTGGCAGTTGATAACTCCAGGTGCAAGCTGATTTCAAATAAGTAGGTCAAAGGTGTCTCATTGACTTTCAATGGCCCATTGAAATGAATGGAGCATGAACCCCTTAGATCCTAATGTAAAAGAGCTTCTGTAATTGATTGACACTGGAAAGTCATACAAGCATTAAGGAAGCAAATTACTTATCCAGCCCATCATTGCTTGTGAATTAACATAAATTAATTAAGCCACACCCACTTTTTGACATACCTTTCAATGTCAAATATCTTCTAAACGGAACACAGTAGAGACATGGGGGTTGCTTTATATTAGTCTAAATGGAAAGTAGATTACAACATGATGTCACTAACTCCTCCATAGCAACCAAATTGTTTACTTTAGCAACAATATTGCCACATCTCTATCATAGCTTAGGAAAATGCTAGAGACTTGGGGGCTGGTAAGCTTCACCCATACTGACAGCTGAAACATTATATTATATTAATGACACCTCCATAGCAACCAGACTGGTTACCATAGCAACCAATATGGCATGTCTTTATCTCAGCCTAGGAAAATCATAGAGAGATGGGGGTTGCTGTATTTTACCCGTATAGATATAGGGAGCAATATATTAGGTCAGCGACCCCTCCATAGCAACCAAACTGGTTACCATAGCAACCAATATAGCGCAGCTCTATCTCAGCTTTGGAAAGTCAAAGAGACATGGGGGTTGATGTATTGACATGGTGAACAATGTGTTAGGTCACTGACCCCTCCATAGCAACCAGACTGGTTACCATAGCAACCAATTTTGCATGTACCTATCTCAGCTCAGGAAAATCATAGAGACATGGGGTTGCTGTAATTTACTCGTATTCATATGGGGAACAATATATTAGGTCAGCGACCCCTCCATAGCAACCACACTGTTACCATAGCAACCAATATGGCGTATCTCTATCTCAGCTTACGAAAGTCATAGAGACATGGGGGTTGGTGTATTTTACTCGTGTTGACATGGGGAACAATATGTTAGGTCACTGACCCCTCCATAGCAACCAGACTTGTTACCATAGCATCCAATTTTGCATGTACCTATCTCAGCCTATGAGAATCATAGAGACATGAGGGTTGGATTATGTTATTGTTGCGGAATTGACAACATTTAAAAAAAAAAAGGTATTAACGGTACCAATGCAAGCCAACATCGAAGTTTGCGTGCAAACTTTAAAATCTAGTTATTATTCTTCTTCTTCTTCTTCTTCTTCTCTTTTCCTACGTCAAAATTTTACGACGCTTCTCCTCCTAGCCCGTTCGAGCTACAGCCACGAAACTTTCCACGGTCGTCCAAGCTGTTCCCACTCGAGTTGCTATGTCTTTTCGAACCGATTTGACCAGCGGTTTCCGTAAAAATCGCGAATTTCGGCCCAAAAATCGCCCAAGCCATTCCCTATGGGAGCCCTAGAGTGGTGATGTCATCGCCCACTCTAACTTTGAGCAAGCTCAGTCTTGTTGCTACTTGCACTGTTTTCTCAACTAAAAATTAACCTTTACACACACATTTTATACCTAAATGGTAGAGATTTTTGTCCTCTTTCAGTTGGTGCTGTTTTCATTTTTAAAAAACACACGGTTTTTACTCCAGGTGGCCTAAACCACAAGGAGTGCACATAATTGCTCCATTCACCTCCATTCAAAAATTCTGGTGGATTCTGTTCAAAATCTCAATCGCAGGCTATTTATAACTCGCCATAAATCATTCAAACTTTATCACAGCTTCACAAAACTTACACCATTCTCTTCCTTAAAATCTTGTGATTCTAACAGTAAAGGAAATATTTTAATGTGTCTTGTCCTTCTTTCGTAATCCCTTATTTGTTTGGAGGTATGGATTTCTCAGAAATGAGCAGTTGCACAGAATCAAATGAAGGCTTTTTCTAGCTCGCCATAATTTTTTTATTTCTAATCAAACCTTCACAAAATTTACAGCATTCTCTTCGTTAGGGTCTTCTGCTTCTGACAAAGAAAGAATCATTTGGATATGTCTTACGGTTCTTCTATAATCTTTATTTGTTTGAGGCATGAAAATTGGATTTTCTCCAGCAGATTTGCCATCATTTCAAATCTGACAGTTGAAACTGGCAGTTTCAACAGCTGGCCCTTTGCAGCAGCTGCACTTGATTACTAATAGGTAGGTCAAAGGTGTCTCATAGACTTTCAATGGCCCATTGAAATGAATGGAGCATGAATCCCATAGATCCTGTTGTGAAAGAGCTTCTGTAATTGATTGACACTGGAAAGTCATACTAGCATTAAGGAAGCAAATCACTTATCCAGCCAATCATTCCTTGTGATTTAACATAAAATAATTAAGCCACACCCACTTTTTTACAAAACTATCGATGTCAAATATCTTCTGAACGAAACACAGTAGAGACATGGGGGTTGCTTTATATTATTCTAAATGGAAAGTAGATTACAACATGATGTCACTGACACCTCCATAGCAACCAGACTGGTTACCATAGCAACCAATATGGCATGTCTCTATCTCAGCTTAGGAAAATCATAGAGAGATGGGGGTTGCTGTATTTTACCCGTATAGATATGGGGAGCAATATATTAGGTCAGCGACCCCTCCATAGCAACCAAACTGGTTACCATAGCAACCAATATGGCGCAGCTCTATCTCAGCTTTGGAAAGTCATAGAGACATGGGGGTTGATGTATTGACATGGGGAACAATGTGTTAGGTCACTGACCCCTCCATAGCAACCAGACTGGTTACCATAGCAACCAATTTTGCATGTACCTATCTCAGCTCAGGAAAATCATAGAGACATGGGGGTTGCTGTAATTTACTCGTATTCATATGGGGAACAATATATTAGGTCAGCGACCCCTCCATAGCAACCAGACAGGTTACCATAGCAACCAATATGGCGCATCTCTATCTCAGATTAGGAAAGTCATAGAGACATGGGGGTTGATGTATTTTACTCGTAATGACATGGGGAACAATATCTTAGGTCACAGACCCCTCCATAGCAACCAGACTGGTTACCATAGCAACCAATCTTGCAAATACCTATCTCAGCTTATGAGAATCATAGAGACATGGGGGTTGGATTATGTTATTGTTGCAGAATTGCCAACATTTAAAAAAAATAGGTATAAACGGCACCAACGCAAGCCAACATCGAAGTTTGCGTGCAAACTTTAAAATCTAGTTCTAAATTGCTCTATTACAACCAAAATCAAGCAACAGGCCACTCCTCACCTGAATATTGTAATGCACGACTTAGTTGCAATAAAAAATTTAAATATTTATTAGGGCATCATTTTTATTATTGATTATTTGGATCAAAGATTAAACTCAGGTTAATTTGGATCAAATTAAACTCAGGTTATTACAAAAAATGTAAATAATTAATTATTATGTGTGTTTGTTGATTGATGTTTTACATTTTTGTAGCGGGTAGATCACTTTGACATGGTCATTTTAAAAGTAGCTCGCAAGCTGAAAAAGTGTGAGCACCCCTGGTGTAAACACTAGGAATCCATGAATCGTGGTAACTCTAGTAAACAGTCACATTTCTTGACCACTTTTAGAAGAACTACTTTTTACTTATGCTTTTTCAGTATTGTTTAAGCCAGAAAATTGTACTCTAATTTTCTGTTTTTTAATGGGAAGATGTGTCAGTACTCTGACCACCATCGACCATAACTCTCTGTACTTTTTGAGACATGGTTAGTTTTGAAGTAAATTCCGTTTCTGATATATATCAATTTATTAAAAGCTTCCAAAAAACATTTTGCTTTGTTTCTAATAATCAAACTGACCAATCTGTTTTGACCATCTATACACTATTAAACGTTTTGAATTCCTGTCAGATCGGCCATTGGTCGTTAAATAACTACTATTATTAATATTAGTGATACCAGTTTTTTTATATCAAATTTTTTAGCTTAAAGCATTCTTTGCATCCTAAAGTGTTCTTGTATAAATTTGATAGCAAGCCAGACCATTGTGAACCATGTTTCTATCCAAAGATGTGAATTAAATTTATGCACAGATCTAAAGTTTAACGTAAAATATTTACAAATAAAGCACAGTTTCCACGCAATGAAAAATGGAAATTGAAAATGCGCAGTCATGTCATCTAACTTTTGCAGGTGAAAACTGCTCTCCCGAAGCACTTTGATGATAGACATTGGCTAAGAAACTTTAGAATGATCAAAACAACATTTCAGATGTTACGCAATGAAATCAGTCCATTGTCCAGTCCATTAATGCCGCCCCATCGTGCCCCAGTTCAGACAGAACAATGCATCCCATTGCATTTGATGCATTTCCATCAAAGTTTATGCACAATTTTTTTTACCGAAATAAAGTTCATCCTAGTTGTGTCCAGACTTTTCATGAATGTATTAATGTCTAACCTCACAAATGCCCCTGATGTCATCAGAGGCGTTTGGAAATCTACTGGAACTACCACATATACATACCCAAGTACACCTGTGACCACTGAAATCATTTGAACATCTGCTTAATTATTTAGGTAGGTGGGTGAAAACTTTTTTTTCAATATTTTTTCTATCAACCTTGAGTTGTTTTTTATTTCAAATCAAAGGAAGGTTTGAGTTAATTAATTCCAAGATCCTGCTTTTGTTTGAAGGCTATGAGCAATCTATCTCAAATTGAACAGGAGTAATGGTTTGGCTGCTTGATTATTGGTTGAACTTCTTGTAGAAGCAGTTATAAATAACAAGAACAGTGCCATAGTGGGGGCAACTCAGCATTCATCAGTTCAGCTTTGTCAGAGTTTTGAGGCTGAGGACAAGTACACACACCCCCGGTTACACGTGCGAGTGTGTGGAACAGCCATTAGTCCTCATTGATGGAGTGAACCTTTACTCTTTTCAGTGTTGTGCTATGATTGCCCTTATATGGGTGCTGACCTTGGCTGTCTCTTTGCTTTAATGGATGGATTTGTTCTTTCAGGCCAGGAGGGAGCGATAATGCTCTCTCCCAATCTTTTATTTCCTGCAGCACACACACGCACACACACACGCATACACACACACGAACACTTTATGCTTTCATAAAGTGACATGCTCCCTAGGTCAGCTCCCTAGCGTCTCTTCTATAAAAATCCTATTGGACAAGGTGCAAACAGCAAAAACTCATTTGCATCTTACATTATGTGCACAAGCATTTCCTACATCCTCGTAGCATCTGATGTTTGGCTTTACTCGCACACATGTCCTGCTGCACATTGTATGCTGACATTTTCATGACAAGAAAAAAATGTTCATGGTTACTCGTGCTGAAGATGAAAGATTTCAGTTTTGACGTGCACACTCTGTGACTGTGACTTCTGATATGTGTTATTTTCTTAAATGGACAGGTTTTCTCTCTAAAGCCTCAGAGACCCTCTGGGGCAAATAAAATGTGATGAGAGAAAGCTGCTTTTGTATATCAAAACCTTTGCATTTCCTCAAGAAAATTGGCTGGCGACAAAATAAATTTGTGAAATTGCACACATTTATTTCAGTGTTCCTCATAAGAAATGACATTTACTCCAAAAGGAAGGCGTTATTATTTGAAATTAACTGATTCATTTTACTAGGAGGCTAAAAGTACAACTAAGACTGTTTAATAATTGGTAAATATTATTTTTTGCATATTTTAGCAACTAGTTCACCAAATTCTTCACAAAATTGTAAATATTTTTTGTTTACAATATGGTACTTTAAAGGTTTATAAAGTTTTTTTTATATTTTTTAAAATAAATTTGTAATAATTAAATATAAAACAAAAAGTGCTTTCCAACATGGATTTGAGTCAATGAACAATGCCCAGGCTTTTCACAGTCATCCTTCTGTCTTTTCATGTAGTCTCAGACATACTTGATGATGGTGAGATCGGGGGTCTGCGTTCCTTTTTTGATATTCTTTTTTTTTAATGACTGTGTATTTTGGGCTAATTACAGTGACACGCAAAAGTTTGGGCACCCCTGTAAATGTTATTGATTTTCTTAAATAAATTAATATATATTTTTAAATATATCATATAGGAGACAAAAGAGTGAGATTAGAGGAGGCAAAAACTTTATTTGATTAACGTCATCTTGCTGCATATGATCTCACTGTGCATTGTTAACATATTTAGTGCACTTTACACAAAGAGATGTTGTATGGAAACAGACTTTTCTCCTCACACGCTACAAACTGTGTCGCTTGAGGTATGCTTAAGCATATTTCATTTTTTTAATAAGGTGCTGTGGACTGATAAAACTAAAATATAGTTATTTGGACAAAACAAGGGGCGTTATGCATGGGGGGAAACGCACGGAAAACACCTTCTACCTACTGTAAAATTTGGGGATGAGGCTGTGTGGCCAATGCAGGAACTGGGAATCTTGTTAAAGTTGAGTGTCGCATGGATTCTACTCAATTCCAACAGATTCTGGAGATTCTTCATAAAGAAGAATGGTATAAAATACCTTCTGTAAACTCTAATTAGAAGACATATATATTTCTTTTGTGCTGACTAAATTCATGGATATCCCTAACTTTGTTTAAATTATTCTTGCACTCTTTCCATAAATCATATACAGCCTACTTTTAAAATATCACAGTGTTTGTCTCCTATATGATCTATAGTATTTCAAATGTACAAGGGTGCCCAAACCTTTGCATTTTACTGAACAGGCCTCCCTGATGCTATTGCTGATGCTATAAGAACACCATTAATCATGACCAAAATGTCCAACTCGATTTGCCTAAATGAAGCCCAAAATGTTTGCATACTTGAGTTACTTTTCCTTGTTCCCAAGTCGGAAGCATGAAGGATTTAGCTGAAAGCATTATTGCTTTAGGGACTGCTAGAGGGTGGGTCCAGAAATGTCGTTATTCTTCATAATTACTGTGTTATTGCTGGAGGGAATCGTGAACAATAGGATTGACTGAAAGCTTTGGTTTCAAATCCATTCATCATACAGACAAATTCTTTAGCTAGAAGGTGTTTGTTCATGTTCAACACTAATGGCTGAGCCTTTTCTGATGGCGTCTTCATCTCTTGAGGAATAGCCTGTGTTTTCAACCAAATATCACACATGTAGGCGTTTGTTGTAGACATTGTCATATTCAGGCATCAATGAGTGCATACACATGCTCCATTATACAATTACTTTATGAGTGTTTTATCACCTACAAAAAAGCTGTTTTTGGCTTTTGAATATTTGTCCAATTAGTGTGTTACCCTCTGTTTGGTGTTTACATCCTCAAAAGAATAGCACACGTTTTTAAACATCTTATTCATTCTGAGATAAATCTGAATAGAGTTGAGTAGCTCTCTCATAAATTCAGCTGAGCATCACTTGAGTCTGAAGAAGAATGTGTGGATCAGAAAAATGCAGAGGCAGATGTGACCGAGTGCTGTCACAACAATAACATGGCCCTGAATGTCAAATAAGAAAAACTCATTTTCGACTCCATTGCACACAGATATATTCTTCAATTCTAATAATCAGTAATGGGGCCATAGCAGAGCCTGTCGACTGCCTGGGGTTAACTGAAACTGCAGATCTTGTCCTTCTTTCGACCCTAAACACCCGGCGTTCCCACAAGGAAACAACTGGAACAATTTAAGCATATAATTTTCAATTAAATAGGCCTTTTCAATGTGATAACACTGAGTTGTGTTAATTTAATTGTTAGAACTTAATAAAAACTACACATACATGTATTTTATCTCAAGCAGTTTAACTGTTAGAAGTTTCGAATAAAGCAAGAATGACACAACTCAACTGTCGTGGCCTGATGGATAAGGTGATTGACTCGAGAATAAAAGGTCGCCAGTTTGATCCACTGGGAGTCGAAGGTGGGATGAGTGTTGAAACTCACCTGTGACAACCATTACTGTGTTGTCCTTGAGCAAGTCACCATTTCCCCTCAGCTCCCAGGCTGCTCCATGGCTGCCCCCCTGCTCTGAATGTGTGTGCACTTGGATGGGTAAAATGCAGAGCACAAATTCCTTGTATTGGTCACTCCATACTTGGTCCTAATGTCACTTTCACTTCAAATATGACGTGTATGTTTCAAAAAGGTTATTAGTTTTATTTATTTTTGGTTTTAAACAAAGTTTATAAGAGTTGATGTTAATTCAAATTAAAATGTGAGAAAACAAACACTCGTATTTCAGTTTCATTGTACAGACGCCAAATTGGTGTCATCAGTGCCATCTACTTTATGAAAATAAGTACAAGATCTGTGAGATGGCTTGTATTTTCAAAGTTGGTACTTATAATATTTTTATTTTTCTAAACAGCTTTGAGTTTTGTTATAAAACTGTTCATTTTCTGTTTTAAGATTTTTGCTGTAAAAATGTAAACATTTAATAACTGGAATTGTATTTTTTTTAAATATACAAATTGCTATAGATGTTTTTTGCAATGGAATGAGAAAGTATACGTTAAAAAAGAAGCTTAGGTTGTTCTTAAAAAAATTTGCACATTGCCACAAACTGTGTCAAATGTAATATCTCAGAACATATTGTAACATAATAAAACCGCTCAAAAATACCCCAGATTTCTAAGTTCTTGTCAACATTAAAGTCATGTTATATGTGATGCAATCTATGCATCAAAATGACTTGACCTTGCTCTGCAGATTAGATAAAAAAGCTTGTGGTTTAGTGTACTAATATAATCTAATAACAATAAAAGTTTTCTTCCATGAAGAAACTGTAGGAGAGTGACCACCTGGTCATTGTGGAGAGTCTTGGAGGGCCATGACTTGTCTCTGCACCTTTTAACTGTTTTTTTTTTTTTAATAAATTTTTTTATACACTTTTTACTGTTAAACTGCCATTTTCATGATTTGGGTCTTCAGACTTCAAGTGTGAAGATTTTCCTTTTCTGGTTGTGGGTGTTAGTTGCTGAACTCCTTCAGTCTCTCTCGCTCCATTGCACACCTGACTTGTTTAGTTCAATTCAATCTAGAGTTTCCTTTTCCTTTTAGTTCGGTTCGTTTGGACACGTGAGAAAGCAAGAACCGAACTAAAAATTGGACCAAAAGCAGACTAAAAAGCTTTCCGAGTCCGAATCCAAACTAACTCTAGAGTGTTTCGTATGTGGTGAGAACACGAACTCTGATCCGAACTAAACGAATGAAGATGACAAACACAGGCTTTATGAACAATACAGCCACCGTATTTGCTTATGGGTTGGTGTGTGACTACTTTACATAGTAGTGTTTATCATGGCAGCTCGTTGTTTGTAATTCGAGCTTCATGTGTAAGTGGTTCCCACAAGTGATACAGTAACAGATGCCAAGAGTCAAAATCAAGCACCAAAGTCTGTTTACTTCCGTGTGCATGTCATTCTAACCAATCAAAAAGCTTTTGAGAAAACACGGACAATGGCGTATGTGACTAATGAGTGACTCGTATGATGTCACATGGCTGTATTTTCAGCTAGCGTGGACAAGAGCGATCAGTGGGGTGGGAATCGATACTAAATCTGCAGAGGATTACAATAATGTATCAGTTGTTCCCCTTAGTCACTAGAGGTGTGAAAGCTCACTAAATTCACTGGTTTTCTTCTGTGTCAGTCTCACAGTTTTTTTGTTTAGCTCACTTATTCACTTGTCACTTAGGAGCAGACACGATGGTTGACTTGAGGAGTGAAGGACTTGGGAAAAGTTAGGTAATGTAAAGCAATTCGCAAGTATTTACCGAAGATAAGAGCTCGCGTTTGATATCTAGCGTTACAATAAAGCTGCATCCCAACACCAAGAGACTGCAGCTCCACTGATAACAAACAGTAGAGATGATTGCTGTAAACACTCACACAAACAGCTTATAAAAGAGCACTCATACTGAACCAAGACTCACCAAAGATGGTTTATGGCTCAGTCAGAACCGATCAAAGTCTTTCTGGTTTTAACTCACATGGATTTATTTTACATAATGACCACTTGTATTGTTCATGAGAAAATCTAATGTTGTCAGTACTGTACGTACAGTTCACACACTGTATTTCCATGGACAAACAGAGTGAGGTGCATCTGCAGTTTAGCCTATTCCTTTCAAGTTTTGCTCAGAAGCAGAGAAACCATAGACCCGTTGCTGTTGTTCTTTATACTCGCTGTCATTTGTTCTTCATTTGACAATTTTGTTTTCTTTCTGAAAACAGTGTCACAGCTTGAGGGTTTCACAGCAGTGTCTGTGATTGTGAGGTTTATTGGTACACCGAAACCCTTTGATTGCTTTCTTTTTCTGGCCAAGGGGAAACTAGCCTCTCTCCTGCTCTTTCTTGTCTGATTTCTCTTCTATTCTTTTGTTTGGTCTTGCTGTGAGGGAACAAGAGATGACCAGGTGAAATTTTGTGAGTGAGAGAAAGAGCTAATCCACTCTTCTAAATGTCACATTGTTTAAATTACCCCTCACTGTTATCAAATGTCCCCATGTTAATCATTTGATTGCTCCAGTACGTGTATTTCTGAAATTATTAGCTAAACAGCTTGACTTTGCATTGATTTTTTTTCTATGTGATTGAAATCAATTTGGATTGCAATGGTGTATTAGCAACATTTTTCAAAAAATTTAATTAAATAGGACAAAACAGGGTGAGTGAATGTTATATAATCTTTCTTTATAGTGCTGGAGTGTCGTTTAAAGCCTGGTTTTATTGTTATGCGGACATCTCTCTCTGGTGGTGTTGACAGTTGTTATAGATTGTCCATTGGAATATTGGAAGTTGCTGTTTTAAGTCAATACCATTTGGCAGATATATTGTGTTTGTAGGCTGGTGACCTGAATGAACCCCTCCATTGCTAATCTCTGATAGGGTATTAAGGGAGCTGCAAATATATATTGTGAATTATTCCTCTTCCACAAAACCAAGAGTTGAACTCAAAAGTTTGGTGATTTTAGCGTCAAGCATGCCTGAATCCTCATCGTCTTTATCGGAGTCAATGTTCAGCTCTTCGGTGATGACTCCAGCCTCTGTAAAAGCACAGAGAACAATGTTGAGGTTAATATCTACTTCATTAGAATGTCTCTTAATGAGCACCATTTTGTTGTCACACACACGTACCATAATATTATGTTGAAGTACGTATACCAATAATCCATTAAATGCTATCGCTTTGTTCCTTACCAAAGTACCACATACAACCATGAACCAATAATATAGGTTAAAGGTCAGTAAGCACAACCAGAAACAATATATAATGTGCACTGGCATTTATTAAAAGACAATTCTTCACCACAAATTGCTATGAATCCATGATAGCCCCCCCCCCCTCCCAAAAAAAAATAAATAAATAAATAAATTAATTAATTCCATCATTATACGGTCTTTCTTTCTTTCTTTCTTTCTTTCTTTCTTTCTTTCTTTCTTTCTTTCTTTCGTTCTTTCTTTCTTTCTTTCTTTCGTTCTTTCTTTCTTTCTTTCTTTCTTTCTTTCTTTCTTTCTTTCTTTCACACAAGAAAGCTTCATTTAAAAAGCAGGCTGCATTTATCTTGTGTCATTTAAACGAATCTATTCAACTCTTTAATTCATATGCAGTAAAAAAAATCTGTGCAATGTTAAATATTATGAATGAACCAAAGATGAACTCACCTAGTGCTTCACAGAATGCTGCTTTACAGACAAGAATATATATATATTTTTTATTAATATTTTTTTTTTATTTATTTTTAATTGCTATGAGTTTCAAAATGGTTGGTTGAATGAGAGTAATAACAGTTTTTAGGTAGATCACCACGTTTGGCAAAAGTGGATTGGCCAAATAAATATATTGTGTTCACAGGAAAATAAGAACTGGTGTATTTTGCATTTTTGGAAAAAGGGGAAAGAAAAAAAAGAAGGAATACAAAGCTAATTTAAGGTTTTGTAAAAAATGTTTTACAAAATCTTAAATTATGTTTTACAAACCCGTGGGAGTACAATACTTGTTTTTCAATGTTCTGGCACAAAAAAAATGCACAATGGAACAAAAAGTGCTTGGAACACTTTAGAACACTAAGGTTTAGAAGAGGTTCACCTGTTTTTTTGTGTGATTTGACCTTGTTTTAGCGTTTTTTTTTGCTGGATTTATTAATTTTACATTTTTTAAAATTTGGCTCAACACTTTTTATTTTTGCCATAAAACATAAAAGCTGCTCGCTGTCATTTTTTAGATTTTTACAGTAAAGAAATGACAATGCTCAGCTTTGTACCTTTCAGGATTGTTGTGAAATTGTTGTGTAATGTAATGAAAAATATTTGTAAAAAAACGAAGCTGGTGTTGTACTAAAAAAAATATTTCAAGTATTGCCACAAAACATTTTTTTTAAGATAATCAAAAAGGCAACAGACTTCAGGGTTAGGGTTAGGGTTAAGGTTTAATTTGAAAATATTTCTCTTGTTAGAGTCTTAAATAATTAATCCCAAAACAGCAAAAAGTAGAGTTGATTTAACTCCACCCTTTCTAGAGTTCAATGGACACAATCAAAATAGTTTTTTTTATTTTTAAAATAAAAAGTGAGGTTTTTTAATTAACCTCGGAGTGAGGTTAATTAAATTACTCACAAAAAACTGCTAAAATGTATGGATACATTAAACACTTTTCTGAGTTATTAAAAATCACATCGTAAGGAATTTTTTCACACTAAATATGTATTCCAATTTCATTACAGAGGATGTAATGCACTCAGGCATAGTGAACAATAGTCATAAATGGTTAGCAAAATAAAGTCTGTTACTGTGCGACAAAACATTCCAATTGTAATAGCAACACAAATACAACCCACTAGAACCTAGCAAAACAGCACAATTAACTTCACTTTTACAGAGGATCTGAAGAGTCCAAATTCTGTCACCACACCCATCCAATGTACGCGGCCATCATTACGTTATCAAGCGGCTTAAAAACTCTACCGTTTTTAAAACGCATCTGTCCTCAGTTTTCAGCATTTCGTGTTAACAAACACATGGCTTATTTGACAAAAAAAAAAAAATAGGCATTTCAATTGGCATGCCACTACACAACCGACGTCCAGCTTTATATTCTTCTAAGAAAACTTTGACCCAACTGGTGGTGAAAACCTGCATACATTTGAAAATGAAACCAACATGGCGCCAAACACGAATATCAAACTGGACAATGAAGGAGGGGGTGGAGTGTAATTGCGTCTTTTAATGGGTTCATTTAACACCATTGAATCAACTGTGTAAAATAACCCTGGCACACAGCACTTAACACTTAAAAACAACTCAAAAGAAATGAACACCGCAAAATCAACTCTTCAGTTTTTTTCTGTGAACTAGTACACGTCAATGAACAGAACAAATAAAGAAAACAAGCTTAATCTAATATTTAAACATTGATTTTAACAGAACATCTAAACAACCCTGACATTCTGCAATTTTGCTGCGTAACGGTCCTGTACTTCACATCACTTTGCCCTGGCAGCCCTCCACCTCAGAATCTCTTGTCAGGTATAATTGAAAAGAGAGTTAGGGCTTAGCGATCGAAAAACATGCGACCAGCCCTCAGCAGCCTTACAATAACCACCCCACAAATCTTCTGATGGGTTATGACAGTCATCTGGCTGCTGTGCACTACTCGCCTGATGATGGGTTTTCTCGCTCTGTCTCACCTCTCTCTGTGCTGTCTAGAGTTGCGGTGTGCAAAGAAATTGGTGCTTTAGCCTTGGGTCAGGCCCTGTGACAGGTTAACACACAGACGGAGGTTCTAGTAACCGTATAGAGTTAGACCAAAAACAGTGATACTTTAAAATGACCGCTACCTCCCTCTCTCTATTTTTTCCCCATCTCATCATCTGTGTGCTCTGTCTCACCCCCTCTCTTTCGGTCGCTCTCTCTTTCGGTTCCTTTCCAATTTGTGAGATTTAATTGGCGGGTTTAGTGGCTGGAGCAAGGAGAAGGGTTGTCTGGGAGAATTTAAGGTGGTCCGCTTGTGTCAGAGGAACTGAGTCTGCTGGACTCTGCTCTTTCATATACACTTCCCTCCCTCTCTTTATTCTTTTGCCTTTTCCTTCACTATCCATCCATCTGCCCCTCTTGAGCTGTCTCCTTGCCTTGTTTATGGGGAAGTGCAGACTGCTCACGGAGAGATAACTAATCGGCAGAAAACATGTCTCTGAGGTAAAATGTGAATCTGTCGTGATGAATGCTGCCATATTGACCCTCCCTAGCAAACTCCTGTCCTGTTTTGTCTTGATATGAGCCATGAAGTCACCTACCGCTTGAAGTACCAGATTTAAGCATCTGAATATTTACGGTATATTAAGCTGCAGTGTCACTGTGAAGTTCAATCCTACAGCCACTAGTGGCAGGGAAATAAATTAAAAGGTGTTCTCAACTTTTAAAGAAACACAATCTTTGGTAAAAACACTAACATTAATAAGTGATATATGCTTGATTGATCCTACAATTACTATTTTAAATGTCGCACTCCATGTTTAAATGTTGGCCTTTTTTATCCTGCCAAGAAAATTTATATTTTTTTCCATTATAAATAACGCTATTTACATGCATGGACCAAGCATCCAAAGAATACTCTCCTACCATTGGCAGGCCTGCTAATTTAACATGCTTAAATAAATTTCAAAAACCCTGAAATGTGGAAGAAACGGCGAAACTCATTTATGAACCTGTGTATTTCCATCAACATCTTTTTGTCCAGGTGATAAAACCCACCCGTATGAATTGAGTGTTAAGTTTGTTAAGTGACTGTACTGTGTGTCAAGGCCTCTACACACTGATCCAAATGTGCGGTACCAAGTTTCGTGTGCCAACGGGTCTCGATCGAGCGCCAACGGGGCATCAAACAGCTGACAGAACGAGTTTTCTTAATGAAAAAGAGTTTGCGCTGTTTTTCTAAAGAACAACCAATGAAAGCTGACTCTTCTGATGTCAAGGCACTCATCCCACATCATTGGGAAATTTATCTACTGAATGTTGTTAATCTCATATGGGGCAGCAGAGATGACAATTCATGGCATAGAGCTTGGGAAATGAAGGTATAGAGTTAGGCAACTAGAGTCAAGGCAATGAAGTGCAAGTGATAACTCAAGATCACATAATGAGAAATCAAATGTTTACTAATCTTAGACTCACAAAAGCTTCTTCACACACAATCTTACTCAGACAAGGGCAAAGCTAGGAGAGATTTTCATCTTTAAAACTACGGTTATTGGACTTTGAAAAAGACAGTCATACACTCAGGATATTGATCATTTCAGGCAATTGAGAACCCTTTGGTTTGAGAAGTATGTGATTGAGTTCTTTGTCCCCTTGCATGATAACAAAGGCTGGGCAAAGTTGTTGATGTGGAAAGAGTTGTTGGACAAATTCTAAGATCAGTTGAAGAGGAGCTGAAGAGCAGCCATGCATGTTTTACCTGAGGGGGCTTGGTCTGTCTCCCCTAGTGTTTGTCAAATCAGAACTGGGACTTCGCCTGAGTTCCATTTTTCTCACTTGGTCCTTCTCACTTAGCCATCAAAACCAATTTTCCATTACATTACACAATAATTCCACAACAATCCTGAAATGAAATTGTATAAATTTTTTGTCTTTTTTGCGGCAAAAATCCCCATAAATTGAGAACAGTTTTATGTATTATAACAAACATCACAAAGAGACAAAAGAAAAATTCATAAATTCCCCCAAAATGCAAAAACAGTCTTTTTTTCTAATCTAATCTTTCATAATCCGCATAGCACTTTTTGTTCCATTGTGCTTTTTGTTTCTGCTAGAAATAGAATATCACAGGTCTTGTACTTCCTTCTTAGGGTTATCCCTTCTTTTCACCGCTAGATGGCACTAATTTGTGGTCTGTAAAACAAACCTGAAAGACATTACCTTGCAAATTATGAGTCATAACTCTTGTAATGTTCGCTTAACACCATCTAACCATCCATTTTCCAACCCGCTTATTGCCTTTTAGGGTCACACACTTAACACCAGAAAAACTTTTTTTTAAATATTATATTTGAAATCAAATTAAACAATAGCATGCAGAGACCTCTAAGGGTTAATTTTAAAAAGGTGAGTGAGCATCTGCAATATTATTTTTGGGACAAAGAAACTCTGTATGTTCAAATTAGTTTTTCATTTTAATAATAGTTTGACAAATGAACACCTTTTGAGAGTCAGAAATGCTCAGTGTGTTGAGTACTAAGACATATTTAAGCCAACTTTATGAACAAATAGGTAGATTCAAAAATTAAAAATAACTCCAAGATGCTTCCGAACAGTTTGATGAATCTGTATAAACCAGATTAGCAGATCATTTGCTTACATTAGTGCTAACTTTGTTAACTTTTTTTTTAACTTTTCCTACTTTTTTACACATATTTTTTTTATTGGCAAGCTATAACACTCTGTCCATAAAATCCTATCAGAATGTCAGAGACATTCTTTCGGCCCATGATACTAATCTATGGTTGGCTGATCTGCCTTTGTGTAGTACACCGTATCTAAAGGCCAACTGTTGGTTAAAGTTGTCCTCGTGGTCTGTTAGCAGCATGAGCTTCCTCTGAGCTCTCAGCTTCCTCCTACTGTTCAAATGTATGAGAATGAATGTGGCTCTGTTATTGACTGGTGTCGTTTCCATTGTGATATACAGAATCAACAGCAGACGCAGAGACCTTAACTAGGATCTATAAAAATATGAGGATAAAAATTTATTTTAAACACATTACTTTAAGAATTGTAGGGTTAGCAACCCTGACTTCAGTTACTGAGCAAGTTCCAAAGTATCCAGTGAATTCTGAAAAGACGAAGTGAATAACCCCGTCAGTGCAAGTAATTTTAGCTGAGGATTTGGAACATATCATTATGGATAACCTGTGGTTTTTCTCAATGTGACATGCTCGAGCTAAAGTACATTGTGTTCTCACAAGGCTATTTCTGTGATGCTTGAGAACCTGAACTTGACCATTCAATAGCAGAAAGGTTGTGTTCTTTTTTTGCTCTAAATTATTCTTTCAGCTTTTGAGATTTAAGCTTTTTATATTTTTCAGATGAAAGGTAATGCTAGGCAAAGGGATTTTTACAAAGACATTAGATTTCTCCCAAAATTCCTTCCTCCATTAAGAGGTTAAATCAACAGCTTTTACACATTGCTAATTGCGACTCTTGGGGAGATAATCTCCTGCTAATTTTAAATGTTTGCTTTCAGACAAATAAATGATAAGTCCTGAATGTGTTACTTGTCACATAAAAATACCTGGATTATGATTATGTTTTAGTGTTCAACGATGTTTACCTCATCTGGCCTCAAATACCTAATACAGTTCTCCGCTGAATCATTCAGATTTTCATTTGGAAAGTTAAGGCAGGCACATAATTTAACGTTGAAAATAAAGGGTTTGGTTACGAAATGGTAAAAAAATACGTTTCTAACCTGTAACTGAAAAAAAAAAAATACATTATTTATACATTAATTTCATCAATTTAAAATATTTTTACAATACACTGTCTACTATATTTGGTTTCTAAAACCCCAATATGCATTAAAAAAAGGGCTTAATTTATGATCAGTTACACAATATACAATTATCTATGTTAAATATTTACAATGATGAACTTTGAAAGAAACCGTTTATTGACACTCAAGACATTTAATGCACTTAAACCACTTAAGGCCAATATACTTGAATGTTGGGTAATTAGTTAGATAACTTGAATCTATTCTATTAATCTGGCACAAATTTGTCTAAAAGTTAACATTTAAAGTTTTTTTAATCAAACAATTTAAGCGTTTTGTTCTGGCTCCGCCCCTTTTTGCGATCTCATTTACTTTGACTTTTCTGTGGATACTGGATCAACACCATGTACCGCTGCTTATAAAGGTATATAATTAATTATACATGTGCAAAGTTGTATTGTGTATAATAAGACAAAGCTGGTGTTGCACATAATGAGTTTGTTTACAATTTATTTGATTATCTTTGGCCTCAGTTTCACAAAGAACACTTCCATATCATTCAGAAGGTACTCTTCATCCTGGGAATGTGTGCATGACTTCAAGAATCATGCGATGGGAAGCACTTCAGTTGTACTTGATCATTGACACATTTTTGCTTTGAACTTACAGTAAAACCAGAATGTTGTTCACGTATGTTTTTAAGTTGCTTTACATTAAAAAATAAAATTATATCACCCTCATCATTTTAAGTTAACTGTACATAAAAAGATGATTACTCTAAACCTTTTAAGTTTATTACATGTAAAAAGGTAATTATACCACACCCAACTTTTAAGTTAAGTATATGCAACAACAAGTACACATTACTCAATATTTGTTTCAATATTTCTGTTTCCTCAAAATTGTTAAGTAAACTCAACTTGTCCGGGCTTACAGCACAGGCCAGAAAATTCAGCCACGATTAGTGGAATATATTTGTAGAGTTTTTGTTAGTTTTGATAAGTCTGTGAAGTCAGATCCAGGAATGACAAAAAGAGGATTATTTTGGCTGATACCTATTTTTTCATTTTTTGCTCATCAGGTTTTTGTACCAAACTTCAAATATGATTAAAAGGAACTTGTTTAACTGAAAACAAATGTATTAATTTATAACTGAAAGTAATTCCTTATACGTTTAGCATTGCTTTTAATGTAATCAGTCAAACTATACTGATTAGGTCTTGTTTCAATCAGAACATTTTTTCATAAAAGAATTGTTTTATCCCAACAACCCAAAAAAAGGAACAAAGAAAGCTTTATCAAAGTAAACTTTAAAAACAAAGCTTCAACAGAGATATTTCTTAAATAAATCAGCCTTAGAGTGATTTACACAAAGTCTCAGTTGCGTTTTTGAAACATCAGCATCTTGTACTATTCTGCATGAACCTGGCTTCAAATTCAAGCGGGCTAAGAAGTAATATAAGAGCAGTAGGTTTCTCCTGTGAAACATATTTAATTGAATATACATGTTCCTGGCCATTCATCTGAAGCATAGACACAAAGCCTATTTCATACAGTGGCTTTCTCTGTCTTTCCCTTGCTGATGATTTATTTGTTCTCTTCCCGTGCAGCTGCCCCAGAGATAAGTGGCTGTTTATCAAATTGCCTGTCAGAAACACTCGGCAGATTAATCCGCAGCTCTTATCGCTGCACTGAGAGAAAACTTCCCAGTGCTTTTAATTCAGTGAATTAGATTACAGTATTACACAAGCACCTCTTGCAACTGGAGTGCACCACTCGTTTTTAATACAAACACTATTTCTTTAACACTGTCCACACTGCAAGAGATGGCGAGATGTTATACGACAAGTCTCCTGCACTTCTGTTAGAATCAATGACCATCTAAATGCAGTTTCTAAATAACTTATGACGTCACTATTTCTAAAATGAATGTTCACTAATGATGACAATAAATGGATTTTTTGTGCAAATTTGTAATGTTCCTCTCAATTTGAACATGAACATGGATGCGTAACAATTTTAGATGTGCAAAGTGTGTCACGAAGTAAATAAAACTATAAATGTGAATAGGTCTTGATCTGGTTTTGCTTTAAATGAGTTGTATGCTGATTGGTTTTATGTTTTTTTTTTTTGCATGAAGTACTTTTTTTACATAAGCTGGCCGGCTTTATTGACAAACACACAAAAATGCAATTAAGTTGTATTTTAATAAATAAGTAAATGTGAAACTGTAAACTGAAATACAAACATCTGTAAAATTGGTTGAATTTGAACCTTTGAAAGTCTACATTTAATGAAGCTTTCATTTATTGCATCTAAAAGAAAATAAATATTGTTGGAAAGATTTTAAATATTTTTATTATAAAAAAAAGTTTTAAACAACTTATAGCTTTCTTGAAGCCCCTGTAATCTGCTTTCTGTCTCTGTTCTTTCCTTTGTCCAATTTATCTGTCTTCTTTCTCAAAAACTTATATTTAATCAAACTCTTTTGTTGGGAAAACATGCAAATAGTTCATAATATCAACCAATCACAAAGTTACAGTCAACGCAAAAGAAAGCAAATATTCTTTTTTGGTTTCTTGTACAGGGGCAGTTCCTTCTGGAGCATTCCTCATTTGACCTTTTGACCCACTACCCCATACAAGGCAGCTCTACACCGATCTTGCTATAACAGAGAATGAAACCACATTGATGTGAGTTTTTCCAGTTTGTAAAATATTTTCAACCATATTCTATAGATTTTATCATATATTTATAATGTAAAACTATTTATGTGTATTGTTTTATACTTTAGTTTTTAATTTAGCATATTAACTCTCAAATGTTTCGAGTGCTGAATTGTTATAGTAGTAAGAGAAACAGGTTGTTTTTAAAGAAACAATTGAAATATTTAAGGCTTGTTTCAGGGTCAGCTCTTCTGATGGGGTGCTATAACATTTGCAGTTTCAATCTACAGCTCTAAATGTAAAGTAGCCCCCTGAGACGGCAGCAGGACAGGGGGCTCTGCTCAGCCGAATGAGTGACTGGGGAGATTTAAAGGCAGCAGACTGAATGGATGGAGAGAGAGATGATAAATGTGGTAGGTGTGTGTCAAATGCTTGTTGGAGGCTCAGGTGTCAGTTTCGACAGCTCTATGAGGACTGTAAAATTGTGAACTTGGCTGTTTGTTTGCTCGCTTACTGTCAGATTAATTTGCTTATTGAGGTTTGATTTGAATAACTCCTGAATATTTTTTTAAGCGAATATCCAATCAATGAACTGTTCCTTTGTGTAAATATCCAATCTGGGTGTTTCACCCACACAGTGGAGGAATTTTCTATGAGAGATGTCGTCAACCTTTTTGAACTTACGGTTTGAACAAATTTCGGCTTTGCTGATGGAAACAACAAGCATTGAAAAAGAATTCTAAACAAAAATGTCATCATGTGCCAGCAATGTTTAATCAGATGTAATTGTGTAACATATAAAACAATTTGCTACTCCATCAGAACCGAACCGAAAACCATGGTTAAAAACCGAACCGTGAGCTTTGTGTACTGTCGCATCCTTAGTCAACACAGACTGTAAGGTCTCTGATTGATAACCAAGCATTTCCTTTGTAGTGTTAAACACAACAAAACATACATGGACTTCAGTTAAGTACAAAGATCACCAGATGGAGATAATTAATCAGTTCAACAGCAGAAAACAGCATCAAAATTTGTCCAGTGGAAGTGCATACAGCGAAACATAGCTAAAAGGTTTTTGGGGAATGTCACTCTTGAGCTACGTAGATATATTCAAAGACACAAATACTAGGCATGCAAGCTAGAGTGCAACTTTGATGCTGGAGTATAAATTGGCCTTCACAGCGCAATACAAATATCTACTGGCAGGGCAGACAAACATGACCAAGGAAGTGTACCACCCAGTATATCATACATCCATAATTTTGAAAGTTTCTATGGTGATGTCTAAAAGCCAGGAGTTCCTCTAGTCCAAAGAAGAGTTTAAATCAGCGCTCCAAGCTATTACCTAATCTAAAATGCATAATTTCTTCATCATTTCAAGCATTTAACATACATAATTAAAAAGCTCAACCAGTCAACCGAAAACGTGCATCAACTTAACATGAGAGTGTGCTGCTTGTTTCACAAGGACATATTTTATTTCAACACTAGCTTTAAATTCCCATTTTCGGAGTTTCAGCTTTAGAAATATTCTAAATGAAATCCACAGTGTCCCCTATCAGAGTTCATCAACCGAGTTCTCCACCCTAGCAGAGCTTTTGGACATTAAAATGCCTGAGTGATGCTGGGAATCCATTGCATTTCTATTTTGAAAACTCTACAGATTGCTCCCTGCGCAGAATAATAACCACATGGGAATGGTCTGGGTGCTAACAGAAGATCTGAATGACTGACAGAAGATCAGTGGATCAGTTTGAAACTCCAGTTTGGGCCTGGGTAACTGACAGCAAATCTGCTGTGATAGGACTGGGTGAAAATAAGTACTTTGTTGTGACCTGGTGTGTGAATGAAACAGAGAGCGGAGGGAGAACATTTTAGAGAGAACACATGAAGAGACAAATGCAATGGACAGTTAGAAGTGGCAGAGGGGGGTTGATTAGAGGGGTCCAGGGTA
The DNA here is from genome assembly GCA_007224835.1 of Danionella cerebrum. NCBI lineage: Eukaryota > Metazoa > Chordata > Actinopteri > Cypriniformes > Danionidae > Danionella > Danionella cerebrum. Next base: position 40,653 of record SRMA01026919.1, read on the forward strand.
TGTGTGTGTGTGTGTGTGTTTTTGTAAGATGAAAAATGAGTGGGTGCAGGGGAAAAAGTATTTTTACTCCATTGGAAGGAGTGTACACAGTTGTCCCGGAGAGAACTCCCCACTGAGTAAAAAGGTGTTAATGATTAAGTCAGTGGCCCTGATGGAGGTTGTGGGACTGGAGGTGATTACAGGAGTGGGAGAATGGGATGGAAAAAGCAGTGTTTTTTTCACAGAATTAAGTGTTTTAGGGGCCAAGCGAAGTGGCGAAGGCTCCTATTGTTTCCATTGTTTTTTTATTATTCTGTTTCTATTTCTTCAATTTAACTCAATGCCACTAGAACTGTGATAACAACCTTCTCATATGAGTAATTTCACCCAATTTGGACCCTCTAACTCATACTTTGTAGCTCCACTACTGGTTCAAAGTTGGACCTATATTTATGCTACTAACTTTTTAAACTGAATTTGTTTTTTTTTCATCTTTTAATCCTTGGCACAGTCTAAGTACATTGGTATCTCTTTACATTATTCAAATTAATCACAATTTTGTTGGCCTTAAATCCATCATTTTCAATCTCCTCATAGACCATTTATCCAGTTTTCACAAATTGTATCCCCTGACCATACTGACTAAGTGCTGTGGAATTCAAGTTGATTCGTTGAAGTGTATCCAAATAGCATGGAAACATTTAGGACAACCCTCACAAAATGGTCAGAAGTCTGTATCTCTGCAATGCTTTAGTGTATTGAGACGAAACTTGGTGGATATTATAATATTTATTGTCTGAGGTTGTTTGCTGAGTTTCAGAACAATGCCTTTAAGTGGTGTGGAGATATGCATTTTTTGCTTATAAATCCTTATCAAATCATAAACATATCACAAATATATTAAGCTATCAGCCATTTTGACTATTGGTAATTTTACTATATTACAAGAATTAATAATGTTCTGAAAGTATTCAACAAGTCTTTGTATATGGTCAGCATCTAATAAGCTTTCGCATATGGTCAGACTCTAGTCTTTTTTTCTTGGTTTATGCTGAGAATATTGACACCAGTTTTGCCCTAATTGAAGGAGCTTTCTGTCAACCATTTTTACATCATCTTCGCAAAAAGTTATGGAACTCAAGACAATTTATTAAAGTGCATCTGACCGATGTGTAAACAATTAGAACATTAGCGTGCTAAAATAGCAGTATGTGTATATATGTGAAATTCTTTAGTCTATTGAAAAAAACTGATCTGATGTTTCATAACCCCAAATCAGTTTGTCATATGTGAAAGTGCCACATAAAAGACAAAATGTATGAATTTATGTTTTCAATAATTTTGGTGTCAGTCACATATATTTAAGTGAACAATTCAGATGTTTTATTTCTATAGTTTGGCCTATATCACTGCGTTGATTTTATATTTATTTACATTTAGCATATTTTACATATTTCTATTTCTTTTGTTGTGAATCATTTTGTTTTGTTCCAATTCTCACACTATTTTGCAACTAACTTCACTATTTTTCACTCTGCCCTTTTTGCTTTGTCTGAAATCTGACATCTTTCTGTATGAATGAAGTATCTTTTTCCTATTTTCTTTCTTATCTTAAATGCTTTTGCATATCAAGGACAAGTTGTGACAATTACATTTGTCCTTGGTTACTTATTTATCTTTCCTTCCCTTTTATTTCTTAAAATTCCTTTCCATATTCAAATTTCTCACCAACTGCTTCCATTTTTCTCAAAATTCACTCGAATGCACTTTATTCTAACCCTGGCAGTGATGTTGTTTTATCATCGGTCAGCAATGGATTGTCATAAATGAGCAATCAATGGCTGCTTAGAAATGGCTGACAACATAATGTAAAAAATATTCAATTAGAAGGTTGACATCATCATATGCTAAAGCTAAATCATATTCATCAACATTATGGATCTGAAGTAGGGCATGAGGTAAGTAATTGACTTTCAGGAGTATCCATCCTAATTCCAGGACTGTTTACAATCAAATTTCTTTCAATAAATCCAATTGTGAGTGAGCCAAATAGAGAGTGAAGAGGTTTGCTCTGCCTTAGGTAGCATAATGATGTTCTAAAGTTGAACAAATGACCAGCTTTCCTTAATGTTGTGCTCCATTTAGCCATGATTTATGGTTAATTATGAGGGAATACATTATCTGAAATGAATTAATCAAAAATATAAAAACATACCGTTCAATGGAAATTCTAATGGTCAAATATTTTCCTCAGTCTTGTCCGTTTCTCTCCACCAATCACAGACCTTTCATCTCTATACACCACCCACTACATTTGTGATGTGAAAAAGTGTTATTTATTAAGTCATTAGCTCTATTCAATAGATACTACACTAATGGCCCCTTAAATAGTGCTACCATGCCGTCTTCATTTTTTTCTCTCCTTTTAATATTCTTTCTCTGTCTTGTTCCTCTCTCCTGGGAATTCATTGTAGAAGAAAAGAAAGAAGGGGCAAGAAGTGGAAAAGAGGAGAAACATGGAAACACAGTCTCTGGCGTCCTCGAGGGATGGAGGGAAGTGTAGAACTCGTTCTACCTGAGAGTAGAGTCAAGGTCAAACACAGCCATTGATTCATCAACATCAGCCCAAATCACTGCTGCACTCATCACACACCCTAAACCACAGGTGTGTATTCACTAAGAACTGTTACTATTACACACTGCTTATACTATTAATATAGAAAACAATTATTGTTTGAATCTTCATTTTGTATTTTATATAAAGCTTCATTTCTTTCCATTGTTGGGTGGAATATATATATATAGCAGCAAACGGTGTAAAAGTGAGATCAAAAGGGAACACATTTCCAGAAAGAAATGAGGCTTAAATGTGCAATAACGTGAGAATATAGAAAATATAGACTCAACGTTTAGATTTGACCACCACAGATTCAAGTTTGATTACCAGTAATTTCCTTTAACTATATTGATATCACATAATCCATTTGTGGCACCGGAATGTTGAGGGTTTCTAATATTTGTAATTGTATGGACTGACAACGCCACCCAGGGGAAAAAAATACAAAAACCCTTTAAGGACACAGGTTCATCTCAGTACTATAATTGAGACAAAGAGGGACAGGAAACCAAACACTTAATCACAATTTTATTAGAACCACCATTAACATATAAAATTATTCACCATAGCACTTGTTGTGCTAAAAGTGGTGTAACGGTGAAGTTGGTTGTCTCATTGCAATGTATGAATGTGTGTGACTGGAGGATGTTTATTTGGTGGTGGGAAGGAGGCCATAGGCACGAAATGACAACCACATTATTCTACAAATAAGCCAAATATTGCACGTAAACTTTGAATAGTTCCTACAGATGGAAGGTACATAATGTAAAACACTCAGAGCAATCATACAGTCAGAGCACACTCCTGAAGAAATAAGGAATAACTCATGAGGGAATAATTGCATGATTCGCTCTCACACCGCCATGGCCTATAAGACGATCCTCCACCGCCTCTACACAGCGGTCCGAATTGAGATGCCAGCTTACATTGGTCGTTTTTCTTGTAAAAAATGGATTTGGCAATTCACAACTCTTTTTTATGGGCACCACTTTTTTGGTCAGATGTTTGATGTCCTTTTGGCATCAATGGTTTTTGATTGAGGCACGTTGTCAGTTTTGCTCAGTGTTTATTGGCTACATTGGGTATCACCATGTCACTGGAATGGGTATTCTGCCCCTGATTATAAACCTTTCCAACTACATATTCATAAGCAGATGGGATTTTCAGCTTTGAGTGCCAACACATACTCTAATGTGATAAACATAAAATAATGGACCTTTGAATTCAACCAAGAATTCTAAGCAGAGCAACAAGACACAGGGTAGTTATACTGCATTAACAAGATCTCACATTCAAAGCAAGACTAGGGTTTCAGCATGTGCTGTTCGATCTGCTTTAAAGAAGCCAAAAAAAATAAAGGTTTCTTCCAGCTCAAAACTGGCAAAAACCAGCGAGACCTAGGCATATGCACCTACAGCCTGGATAATTCCGGCCAGAAGTGGTCTTTATGGACAAGTTGCAGCCATAAATGAATAATTGTGATGCGGGAACATGGAACAGTGACTTTAGCATGCCCAGAAAGACAGGAATCTGTGTGTCAGCACGTGCTCTGGACAGATTCATCAAATTTAGAAATTTTCTTTGCAGCAGATGAGGGTCAATAAAGCAGATCTGGATGCAAAATTAAACATGGTGGAGTTATCATGCAAGTGTGAAGGTGGACAGTACATTTCAGGGTCCTGTTTGCTTGAGAAATGCAATAAAAACTGAACAAAAAGGTAAAGTTATGAGGTCTGAGAACTGAATTGTTTCTTATATAGCTCAGTATAGTGTAAAATGGTGGACTCATCTTTGCATTACTTGGAAAGCCCTTCCTTTATCTTACTCCCTCCCCCATGGTAAGTCATGGCAGGTTGGGAAATAAGTATGACTTCTTTTTTTCAAGCAACAGGCTTAATGGGATTTATCTTTCTTCTTTTAAATCTCCCTCTGGGTTCCATACACTTGTTAGTTAAACAAAGTGCTGGAATAAGGAAAATGAATGTAATGCTGGGTTTTAAAGGATCAATGAGCCCGCATTTGAAATGACAGGTGCGCATGCCGAAGCTTTGTTAGATAACAGTCTGCCTCTTCAGTAATTCCTTTCTTACTCTCTTTTAAGAACCGAAGACATGTTGAATCATTACTTGTTGTTGAAGTTAATCTCAGGAGACTACCGCAGATGTTCCAGGTGGTGGTAATTATGGGAATATTACATTGTAAAGGTCATTTCTCTCTATAGAAATTGTGCAGATGTTATCTGGGGTAAACTGTGAGATCCCACAAAACCCCTAGCTTTTCTGAAGACCTCCAAGCATATTGTAATACTTTGAGCAGATATATTCACTCTGAAATTAGCCCGTGTGCCTATGTGTGGATTAATAGGATTTTTGTACCGCTTTAAAAAAAGATCCACGAGGAGCACAGTCCCTTTAATGGCATGTTTTCAGTAGAATGCACTTGGGTTCACAGTGACAAGGATGTTTTTTTACAGTGAGTATTTATTGCTTCAAGGACTCTTAGTCACTGTTTTACCTTTTACCTCTTGCCCCTTGTTTTCTTTACTTCATGAGAATAGCTATTATTTGTTCTTATGGTTTGTATTATCTTTTTATATCTCAAGGACTATTTCATTGAGAGGCCAGCAAGGTGGTGTACAGCCCTACAAAGCAAAAAGGCAGTAACCGCATCGAGTTATTATGATTTTCATCACATTCAAGGCATCCTTTGTTATATGACAATTTTCTTGTATCAAACAGGGGCTATTTTGGAAGAAAATGTGATTCTTTGGTACATTAGCTTCCAAAGTCACAATGAAACAAAGCCAAACAAGAGTAACACTCATTACTGCATTTTTATGTCAGTTTATGTGACTCTGCTTTGTTTAAAAAAAAATATATGTTGCTCCAAAATTTCTATAGTAACTGTTTGAGGTGCTGTTTCCATGGTAAACAAGTAGCTACATCCAGTTTCCTGGTCCTACCATCCCCAGGCAACTGTTTTTACATTGTACCAGACAGTTTAATTAATAAATCATTAGTCATTCAAGTTGTGCACCTCTCTAAATGATTGGGGCCCCTAGTTTTTGTCTAACCCGTTTAATGAAATAGCTGGGACTGTTTATTTATGCAGAAAGTGAAGGTGTCCTTCAATTAGATTCATAGAGAGATCATGGTCATGGCTGTTTGATTATAGTGACTAAATAACTTGCGAAAACATTGAATCCTAAATATACAAATGACAAATTAACAAATATGCATTTAGCTCTTTAGCTTTTAACCCTTCTCCTATCTCCTATTCACTCACCTCATTATTAACGATAGCGGAATAAAAATCAGTGACTTTACCCATAAAATGTGCTTAAATAAGTACGTATAAAACAGGATAGGATGGAACAGCAAAATGGTGTAACGCCGGAAATCACTTGCTTCCTGTTAGTAGAGCAATTGTTCAAATGGGAATTATGATTACTTGAAATACATTTTTTTTCCAATCATGGAATAAAGCACTTGATTATGAGGCTTCAGAGTCATTATCCAACATCAATGGTACTAAGATTTACTCAAACTGAATATTGACAAGATGGTACTAAGATTTACTGGACATTGGCAAGACATTACAAGTAATTACCATTTCACCAAAAACATTATTTCTTTACCTGCTTATTTCTAGTTAGAGCCACAGGATTCTGCATTTTTTTCTTTGTTGATTTCCAATTCCAGACACTGGTTCAATTTCTGCTTGATTGAAGTGGGTAGAACCACAATGGTTTTGTGGGGTTAGTGTAATGTAAGCCAGCTTTAAGAAGTAATGTAAGTAAACCTCAAATCCCTCACCTCAAGAGCCACATTAATGACTGACTCTGGAGGTTGTAGACTTACATAAGCATGGCCACTGTGTATGCTGGAGAGTGTCATTTCAGTCTGGATCAAGGTTGTGTCTGTAAAACAGGGGAGGAGACTGTCTAAAAACTATAAAACCAGGGTCATGGCACCAAAGTTAAGTGACAAGTAGTACTTTGGAGTTCAACACAATTGAGGGTGAGGATTTGGGTCATTTACACAAGTCACTAATTTGAAATCACAGACCAAATAAATCTAGGGTAAACATTCCAGGGAGTTCTGAAAAAAAAACCCCAAACAATTTTAACAAATATTTAAAAACAATTGTTGTACCGTTCTCTAGGCCTACGAAGAGGGACTTTTTCTGCACCTAGTTTCTGTGTTTTTGGGCATTCATGAGTCACTTGGACATGTTCCCATTTCAGCGATAGTTTTTTTTTTTGGTCTCAATTGTTCTACAAAGACCACTTCTGGTCAAATTTCTCCAGACAGAAGAGGAGTGTACCTGGGATCCACTGGTTTGCTTTCAGTCAATTCCGGAGACATATCGTCAGGACTCTGACTGAATGGAACCATATTACATGAGAGGGCCCTGAGTCCACAATTTTATAAATGGCAAGTTAATTTGCAAACGTTGTAGATTAGCAATCAGCCAGGTATTTATTCTACTTCTTCACTCTGAGTCTTTTTCTCTTTCTGTCCCTAAATCAACACTGTGAGCTAATTTTAACTGCAAGGTTGGTTAACCTCTTAGCATTGCGTTTTAGTCTTGCTAGCCAACAACCGTACCACAGCATCTCTGATCAGCAGCAAGCCTGTTCAGTGTTCCGGCATTTTGTTATCATTCCTGTCCGTTGATCACAACACAATAAAGAAAACTTACAGTGCTGATAACTTTGAGGGATTCATCTCATCAAAGGACGGCCACGAGAAGTGTTTGGAGTGTTTTGAGTTTCAAACATGCCTGCATTGCTCTAGTGCAGTGTGAGTGTACGTAAGTAAGGTACCCTTTGCAGGAAGATGATTCCTACTTTAAGCCCTTCTTAGGGCTCTCCACCCACACCCCCAAACCCCAACGGATTCCTGATATGTCTCCTTAATCGACTTGAAAGGGAACGTCTAGGTTATTTGTGTAACCCCCATTTCCTGAAAGAGGTAATGGAGATGTATCGCCTTTGCCATGCCCCGGAGGTCACTGATCCGAGGTGCTGAGAAGTAGGTGAATTCTGCTCCTCGGAAACCAAAAAATGAGTGTACTACAAGCTCGGTTTAAATACATGGCTGATTGCTAATCACCTACGTTTGCAAATGAATTTGCCATGTATAAAATGGCTGATCCAGGGCCCTCTCAGGTAAAATAGTTCCCATCAGTCAGAATTCTGATATTACGTTTCCAGATGTCGTCTTCAATTATCTTTTTTTATTAGTAAAAACCACAGATTCATCTTAGTGGTGCTTTCATTCTGCTGATTGAGATTCAGTTTTATTCTTAGACCTCATTTTTGCTTGCTGTTGGGTGAAATATCTATCTCCAAAGCATTGAACACTCAGTTTATTTGTTTTGCTTTTGAATCCTGGTACCTTTGTGAGGGACTTTTTCTGCATGGGAATGAGGAACTGTTTTTATAGCATACTTTACATTTCCATTTTATCACTCAGCTCGTGAAACAGACCTAAAGCCGCAGAGCTCCCTAATTAATTTAATGAACGATTTCTTACTCATTTCCATGACTATGTTCGAGCATTTAATCAACATCTTGTTTTTGAAGGTGCTCATCAAACCACACATGTTCATGTGGCCACAGCATGGCAAGAAACACCTATCTGCCTAAAAGATCTTCCCTGTTCCACTGTCAAAATACACTTTACACACACAACAAATCTCTGTGTGCCATTTGTAAGCATGTCTTTTTGCAACTATGCTTGGGGATCTTTTTTCCTTCCACTGAATCAAAGTCTTATCATCAGAGCATCATATGAAATGATAATTACAGTGACATTCTGCTCCCCACTGTTCTCTTCACCAGCATGCGTTCACATACACACAGCTTCAAGCCCACATAGAACTTCCCACTGTGCCTCAAAAACAGACATCACTAGTCACTCAGGGGAGCTTCATCAATGGTACATGGAGAAAAATATAGACAAAAACACCACAGGCCACACATAGAGCCCACTGGCCTCCAAAACATGCCCTTAATTAACAATTCTTTGTATTTGTGCTCGGTTTATGCGTAACTATGATCTCCTCGTGACCTTTCTAAGCTCAGTCAATTAACATTCCAACAAATGCAACTGCACTTCTGTATGCAGTTTAAATGTTAGTTGTGAGAAGGCAAACAGGCATTACACGCACAATAAAATAATTTTAATGTCGTTCTCAACATTCTGTCAGAAGTTAAATTATTAAAATTTTAAATCGGGGGTAGGGTCTGATTCGAATATAAATCGCTTATTGATTAGTTATAAAGCACTTTATTAGTTCATCTGGAATTTATGATAGTATTATCCAAATCGGCAGTGAAACACAAGATGATTATTGCACAGTATGGTTGTGCAATTTAGATTTTTTTTATTATGTTATAAATGTTGGTCTTCAAAAATCAAGAAAATGTATATCCATTACTGGCCAAACAAAGGAAAGGCAACAGCTAGCTACTGAGAAGCTGAAATGTGTAGATTATCAGATGTTGTGTTTCATATATATATATATATATATATATATATATATATATATATATACACACACAATCAGAGCCTTATATGATAAAAGAATGGGCACTAAGGAGCAAGCCAGTGTTTGGAAGAGCACATCTGTTTTTTTTTTCTTCACCTTTACTTAATCCCTGCACTATTACAAAATTAATGTGTGGGTTTTAGTTTTATTTTTTTGATATTTTTGGTTTTAAAAGAACATTACAAGAGTTGTGTTGTGCAAGATCATTGGGCATAACAAGGCATAACTCTTGGAAGTAAAAGACCTGTGATATGGTCTCTGTGTTTCACAAACAGTGTATAAGGTTTCGCCTAGTTTTTTTCATACAATTTTTACACTGTTTTGAACTTGTTTTTGGGGAATTGTGTATTTTGATTTTGTCTCAAAACTTTGATTTTTGTTTATAAAGCATATTTTTTTTTTGCAGTAAAAAAAATTTAATGAAAAAATATTTGCTAAAAAAAGAAGCTGTGGTTCTACTAAATATTTTCAGAAAACAAAACTTTTTAAAACACAGTCTTTTAGAGCAAATCGTAAGGTAATAAAAAATGCTCAGAAAGGCCCTGGACTTGTAAGGGTTGAGATTTATTATAAAAAAGAAAATGAATCACTGCCTATGCTCAACATTTGCTGGGAAGCAGAACTCTGACAACAGGAATAAACATGGAGCCAACAGTAAATCCTGTAATTCGACATCGTTCATCAATGCTGCTTTCACGGTGGACACTGGAGGATGGGGAAGGGAACACCAGGTAAGGAACTATAAACAAAGGTTAATTTACAAAATGTACAAGATGTAAAGAAATACATCATTCTTTAAAAGGAGCGGTACTCATCGCTTAACATTTTGATGTGAGAATCACCTCAGGGAGTGGTGGGACAGCTTGGGGGAAACATGAATGAGCCTTTTAAATGTCGGGGCAGGTTTGAAACAAAGAGATTATTGACAACTTATGCCATTTTTACACGAGACACACGATTAATGAATAGTGTTTGAAGCCAAAATCAGCAGCTTTTATTGATCTATCTGAGATGAGGGTGTCCTTTTTAAATGCACACATAGCTGTTACTTTTTGTAATTTTGAATCAGATTAAATTCCAGGTGAAAGTTGAAATGAGCCCTGTAGTTATTCTTTACTTTTGAAATCAGTAAAATGTGATTGATTACTTTTGAGTATTTTCCCCCGTTAAAGCTACTGCTTATCATCTAATGTTTTAACATGACATAATTTTTCTTTATTTATTTATTTTGTCATTTTCATTACACAGAGAAGGGAATGAAATACAGGAATGGATGGACCTGTGGATGATCAAATAATGAAAGCATTTTAACCCCTTTGTGGTATTTCTTTTACAGACTGCGTTTTGTCCCCTTCTCATTTTCTCTCCAACCTTTTCTGTCTCTTGGCTTCACAGTATCTCGAGGATCATGCCATGATAACACCCAGCTATATTAGAAAGAGCAAAAACATGTCACACAACAGAAAATAAAACATTGTCATGGGAGAAGCTAGTCACAGCCAAATAAAAGCATGAAAGACACAGACATAGCAGGGAATGGAAAAGTAGAGATTGGAAGGAGGTCCAAGGAAATGAAACATTGAATTCTCCCAGTGTTTAAAGAGACCCCCGTGCATCCTGGGCCGTATACATCTTGCTCTTTGTTGCTGCAAGCAATCTCCCACTGGTTTGCGACAGTATGTGTCCATATGCTGCGTATGTGGGGAAACTTGGAGATAGCGACATGTGTAAAGACAAGGACATTTACTGGAAGCATCTCTCAGATATCAAACAAATATGTAATTTGTTCCTGAGGCTGGAAACCAGACAGAGATCACAGCTTTACAGTCTGACATGCCTGCTGAAATATACTTACTCCCCATATCAATTTCTGTTCTTTCTTTTCATTATTCTGGACTTTCTTCGCATGGTTTCTGGCTGTCTGAAGTTGAAATATTTTTCTCTATTCATGAAACCAAAAACTTTTGAAAATATTCCTTCCATTATTGTCCCAATCTAATTTACTTTAAAGTATATTACATGCAAAGGTATTATAAACTGAGTTTGCCATATTAACACCGACTATCTACTTCTGAATACGCCACACAATAATTTACCAGAAGAGAATCAATGAAAGCCTTAGATTGTAGGATTACTTTGATGTATTTGCTCTACATTGCATCAATAAAGTATGTTCAGAAGAGCAAGCACTGAAAGAGCAGCAATGTAAAGTTTTAAAGCACCCTGCTGCCACAGATGAGGACTGGGTAGAGTAGTCTGGTGGAATAATTCATGACATTTTCTCCATTTCAACCAAGTGGCAATATTGTTGGTTTATTCACATTATGGAGGCAACATAAAAAGGAAAATGAAAAATTTGCAGCACTAAAATTACTACTTTGTGTGCAGAGTAATGATCTTAAATGTTGTAAAATTCACAAATGGACATATCTTACTAATCAGACTGAGCCAATATGGTTTTTAATGCAATAAAATAGTGTCTAATTTTCCTCTTCCTCTTTTGGAGCTTGGTTTACTTCTTAGACTCCACCCACCCTTGATGAAATTGGTTCTTCTGGAGGTGGGTCCAATCAAAAAACAACAAATCAGAGGCTGGCCTGGACCTTTAAAGCCCACCAGTCATCGAGCTGGGAGTCTCCTTTTTTTGGGTCTACCTGTGACTCTGTGTGTAGTGACTTGGCTTGACTACTTAGTTTTCTGGATTCTGGAGTGTTGTTAGTTTATGTTTCCAGCATTTTCAGATTCTGATTTATTTTCTTATATTTGAGAAGCTCTGTTTTTTTTGGTTTACACCTTGGTTTTCTTTTAAAATTTAGGGGACAATGTAGGATGGGAAAGAAGTACCTTCTTCCTTATTAGCTTTTTGATTTCATAGGTTTAGTTTGGTTTGTAAACCATTTTGCTTCTCTCATATATTTGGTAAATAGTGTCTTTTGAGTGTTAGTCTGTGTTGTATATTTATATTATTGTTTGTGTTTTCTGTTGTGACAAAATCCCTTCATTCACTTATCGTTATTTATCCTAAATCTGTCAATTGTGTTATTCTGTGTTATTCTTTAATTTTCTTTAGTGGTACTCCTACCTTACCTCTAGGCATTTACAGCCACGGGACAAAACACTACAGTATAAAGAAACTCATTGAGGGCTGGCACTTCCAAGTGTTCTCAAACTGCTAAACTACACCCGTGGATTTTATGTTCCAATATGTGAAACCATAGTTGGGGAATTGTTTACAACACAATGGGGTTTTCTGCATCTGATTCCAGATCATGCAAATTCATCTCTCAGTATGAATATGTATGGAGCCCAAGCTCTGATTAGGGAGCGTCAAGTTCTCATGCAACATTTATCAAGAGCAGGAAGCATAAATACAGAATGTTCCTCATAAAATATGTACGTGATATCTCACCATGCATTGGCCTGGGTGGATGGGCATCTGGGTGCATTTCTTAGAATGTCACTATTCCCCAGATATCTGACCAATATGTTGACCATTATCTAGCCCAAGTAGATCAGAGCTTTGGGAAACCTGTAAAAACAAACAGCAAGGATTGTGCTATTTTCTAACATCATACATGTCCATATTGCTCAGCTGAATAATCTGCTCTGCTACTTCTTCAAACAGGAAAGGAGTGGTCAGTTTACGTGAAGTTCTACAAGATGTTCATTCATCTCTATTAGCTGAAGTAATAAATATGAATGGATTTTCTGTTGATATATAACAAACCTGTTTTGCTCCTGTTGTTTAAAGAATGTATTAAATCAAATGTATTCTAAAGTCATCCCCTCTCTTATTGGAAATGGAAGGACTGTCCAATGCTGCAGTGTTAACTAGGGATGGAGATCAATGGGCACCTCCCACTTTGATTTGATTATGATTATTAGAGCTCCAGTTCAATTAATAATAGATTATCAGCGCATCAGTAAAGGTGGTAAGTAAAACCTTCTACCTACACTAATGTAGACATTATGCTCGTTTATAAATAAACACAAATATATATATATAAAATCAAATGGTGCACATCATTACTGGTTTAATAAAAAAAAAATATATATATATTTTTATTCACTTTATTCAAAATTCAGCAAACTATAACTTCTTTTAAAAGGCTGTTTTCCAAAATAAAACATCATTTTAATTGAATAACTATTACAAAAAAATTAACAAATAAATAGCAATAAATACAACTAAAATGAATAAATATAATAATAATAATAATAATAATAATAATAATAATAATAATAATAATAATAATAATAATACTTTTTGAAATGTAACTCAACTAAATTACAACAGACTGCTCTCTACTCTACTCGATAACAATACTGACATCATAAAAATATATATATATATATTTTTTTTATATATTGTGTGATCAAAAAAGTTTTTGGACATGGCCTCCCCAATCTGGTGGCTCAAGACACATCACATGACCCGATATTCCTCAGAGCAGAATCTGGAATTGCTCCGTGTTGGCGGGAACTTCAGCTTTTGCAGCGCTGCATGCAATCCCATTCAAGTCACTGGAAAATATGGGGTGTGACCGCCCCATAAGACAACAAAAAAGGAGCCGGGATGTTAATTTAAAGCTCCAGTAAGCTTCTGTCTATTGGTGATTTAAAAAAAAAAACACATCCACCCTACACCTTGCGTCACCAAGCTAACTTATATTATGGTGAAATTGCAAATATGGAAGCTGATGTGGTTTTGCATATTTTTGTGTGAGTACTTGCACACAGAGTGGCTCTTGTTGTGACCTAAAGACATAATGTGACCACAAAATTTCAAGTAGCAAAGCATAGGCTGAATCTCCTGAGCTGCCATATCCTTGTTTCTTTAAAATTTAAATTGATTATTTTTAATATTTGATTCAGAATTGTATCAGAAATTCAACAGCCATAGTGTATTTCTTTTTTTTCTTCTTTTTTTCTTTAATCTTTTGCGTAGTGTGTGCTTGGGCTGAGAAGTAGTTCTTAACTGGACCAACAATGAATGTTCATATTTTACATGTATTGTAGTTGTGACTTAACATTGAATGCAAACAATTTCATATAATAATAATGATGAACATTTACTTACCAACATAGCTAAATGTTTTGCCATTTACTGAAACATAGTTTCACTTAACATTTGTCAGTTATGCCACTATCTTTTGTAGTTTTAACAGCAGCCCCAAAGAGAGGTGTAGTACAAAGCATGGCTCCTTTAAGTGTACATTTTATCACAAATTATATTTCCCACACATTATGATATTTTTTTATAAACAATTTTCGATTAGAAATGCGGTAGTTTTGGTGAGGCATGACCCTTTGGTGAGGAATTTTCTTCCTGTGCAAGGTCAACTGCAAAAGTTTGAGGCTTTTTGTTTTGTCAATCAAAGCCACTGTAGTAGATTCCTCCAAATTAATTATCTTTACAAGGCTAAAGCCAGACTACCATTAGCTTTTTTGAGATCATTAACATGTTGCATTGGTCAATACCTTTGACTTGATCAGATCATATTATATGACAAATTTATATAAAAATAGTAAACAAATAATATTAATAATAATCTTTCCACTATAGTAGTCAAATATATGGTCATGCCTTGTTTTTTGGGGAGCCACACACAAGTAGAATTTAAACAAAGAAAAAAAGAACTGAATCCACTCTATAAATAGCTGTACAAAAGGAAATAAATGAAACCATTATAATATAGCTATATAAGATAGCTTCCAGACACACCACTGATCATTCGTGTCTCACATTTGGGTATGTAAATGGGATTCAAGGGTTTTTTTTCAGGGATATGTCAACAGAAAAACCTGTTGAACCTCAGCAAACCCTTTGAATAATTCAGTCACTGCATGTTTCTCAAAGAGAAATTGTCTTTCTTCAAGACCCTTTTCCTTTTGTGAGACTGTCTCTGTGTTTTCCTTTTCATTGATGAATGGTGTATCTTCTGCCCGAGCACCTTTTGTGTGAACTCAAAAACGTGAACTACTGTATTAAGCTTCCAGATTGCTCCACACGCTGCTCTGAAGGTTACCTCAAAGTTATCTACAAAGTTGCAGCGAACTCTAAAAAATGTAAGACCCTCTCTGAAAATAAGTCTTTTCTCACATTTAATTTAATAAATTTCAGCCTTGAATTAGAAGCTGTTGCATTTCTAAACCAATGAAACTTAGTCAGTTCGGGTGTACCCAAATACTTTAACTACTCAGAGAATTCGAGCCCTATTCAAAATAGAAAAATAATGTTAAAGAGTTCATCTAGTTTGACAAAAGATGTTATTGTTAAATACAGCAGTGTATCTGTTTTTATTTTTCATATTATTCAGATTAGTTGGGCTCATAACTGCATAAACTGGGCTTGAATTTTAGACATGATATAAAAATCATTAAAATCTATTTAAATATTAAACATTTACATTCAAGGTTAAAAAAAGCTATACTTGAATGCAAAAGTTTATTAGATATTTAGCTTTAACACTAGAACTACCGGAATTCTATAACTACTAGAATGACCATAGCGGTCATTTTGACCGCTCATACTAGTCTTTACCGAAAGTCATTTTTGTAATTTCAGTTAGGTTTGAATGTTGTATTGAGTTTTTAGATTGAAGGTTTTTAATATCTGACATCATATTTTATGAAGTTATCACCCTAAAAAAATCGATTTTTTTTAATATAATGGTGTACCAGACTGTGCGTGCCTTACTTTGTGTCTGGCAAGCAGGAGTTACTACAAAACATGTAGTAAATTTTAGAAATAATTACATCTATCTTTTTTAATATATTTTGACGTTTTTATTTATTTTTATTTTTTTTTTACAACATTCTGGATTTTTTGGAAATGTTTATCACACGAATCGGAAACAAATGCAGCCACAATCATGAATAAAGGGTTCTGTTATGTAGGTAACAACAGGTAATAAACATCAGGACACGAAATTACAATTCTGAAAGTCAAAATTTATTAGTTCATCGACAACCATAGAACCTACTATTGGTTCTATTGTAATATGTGACTGTCTCTGGTTTAGCCTTATGGCAACTTGTGATGGCTGTCACGGTTTCTGCTCGGCTCCTCCCCTTGGTGAGTCTTTTATCCCTCTGCACTCCTCCCTGATGGTTGATCTGTTGCACCTGGCCTAATTGCTAACTCTCCACACCTGGAGAGTCAACTATTTAATCTACCTGCTCTCTCCAGTCTTTGTCGGATCCTCTGCCTTTACAGACAGGAAAACCTGACCTGAAACCTGAAACCTGAAACCGGACCGGTATTTGACCTTGATTTTTGGATTCTGGACTTATTCCTGTTTTCTGGTGTGTGACCTACCTTCTGTCGACCAACCTCTCTGGAAATCCCTTATCGGCACCGTCGCCTGGAAGTTGTATGTTCTCCTCCCTCGGAGTCTCTGGCTATACCCACCCGCAGCTGCTACTCTCCATTCTCATCCCTGTTTCGCTGTTTCCCAGTTTCCACCCAGATCCCTGCACCCCTTTTTACCTTGTCAATAAAATCTGTTAACCTACTCCCTTTTCGTGTCTTCCCTTACGCTCCGCTCCCCTGGTGGAGGTGGAGCTGACAGTAGGATCCGACCAGAAAATGGACCCCGCTAGTGTGCCGTCCATGCAATCGGCTCTGGCTAATCAGGGAGCTCTCCTGGGTCAGCATGATCGGGACATCCGAATACTTGCTGAGTCAGTCCAATCTACTCAACAGCAATTATCCATGGTGGTTAGTACAACAGAAAAATTATTGGCTGACCTCACTGTTTCTGCTTCACCTTCTTCTCAATCATTGCATTCTGTTCCGGCTCCGAGTTCCACAGATTCTGAAGGTGGAGAGTCCTATGTTCCTCCTCCAGAGCCTTATTCGGGAGACCTAAACAAATGTCGAGGATTTTTTTTACAGTGCTCCTTGGTTTTTGCCCAACGATCGCTCTCCTATGCTTCGGACCCAGCTAAGGTACCTTTTGTGGTTGGTCTGTTGAGGGGAAGGGCGCTAGACTGGGCAGAAGCTCGTCTCTGAGATTCTGCATCGTCAATCTCATTTACTGAGTTTTGTGATGATTTCAAAGCTGTCTTTGATCATCCCTCTCGTTGTGAGGCAGCAGCCACGTCTCTGATCCGTTTACGCCAGGCTAATCGCAGTGCAGCTGACTATTCAGTGGACTTCAGAATTTTAGCAGCTGACACCACCTGGAATGATGATGCTTTAAGGGACCTCTATTTTCACAGACTGGACGAACAGCTTCAGAATGAATTGGGTTCCACGCACGAAGATAAATCCTTAAAAGAATTAATTTCCCTTTCTATTAAAATAGATAATAGGCTACGTCGGTATCGCACTAAGGGAAGGTCAGCCTCTGTCACAACCAGCCCTGTCTATGTTAGATCCAGCTCTCAGCAGATATCATTTCCACCTGTTACCCCCGGAGCCCAGTTGGCGTTGTCTCCCCCTGAACCAATGCAAGTAGGACGCACAAGAATCTCTGCAGCTGAAAAGTCCAGAAGATTAAGAGAGAATCTTTGTCTCTACTGCGGAGCCCCAGGACATCGGGTAGTATCTTGTCCAATAAAAGACCAGGCTCAGTTGCAGTAGGGAGCTCGCTACTGAGCCCTTTGTCTTCTCCCACTTCCAACCCCAGAATCCTTACCCCCATTATCATTCAGATCCAAACAATGAATAATCCTCTAAAGGCTTTCATTGACTCAGGTGCCGATTCCGAGTTTATGGATGAAGGTTTGGTAGCTAGACTGAAGATTCCTGTGGTTCCCCTACCATCTCCCTTGCGGGTCACTGCCCTGGATAACCACCTTATGCACACCTGTGTCTCCAGTACGATTCCGGTCAGAATGATTGTTGATAACCACGTGGAGATGTTGTCTTTTAAGATTATCCATTCTCCTCTGCAGCCTTTGGTTCTGGGGTCCACCTGGCTTCGTCGGCATAACCCCCACATAGATTGGCCCTCAGGTGAGATCTTGGGATGGGGTGTAACCTGTTTGTCCTCCTGTTTAAGGGCTGCCACCTCCCCTTCAGTCCCTGAAGAATCGGTGGAAGAGTTTCCAGACCTGAGCAAGGTTCCTAAGGCCTATCTTGACTTAAAGGCTGTATTCAGTAAGTCAAAAGCCACTTCATTACCCCCGCACCGTCCTTATGATTGTCCCATCGATTTGTTACCTGGAACTATGCCTCCCAGAGGTAGTCTGTATTCTCTGTATTCTCTGTCTCCTCCGGAAAGGGTTGCTATGCAGACTTACCTGGATGAATCTCTGGCGGCGGGGATCATCAGACCCTCTTCATCTCCTGCTGGCGCTGGTTTCTTCTTTGTGGGGAAAAAGGATGGTGGTCTTCGTCCATGTATCGACTTTAAAGGGTTGAACAACATCACAGTGAAAAACCGATATCCATTACCACTGATCTCGTCAGCCTTCCAACTACTTCAGGGAGCCACTATCTTCACTAAACTAGACCTAAGGAATGCTTATCACCTGGTCCGTATTCGAGAGGGTGATGAATGGAAGACTGCTTTCAACACCCCTGTCGGCCACTTTGAGTACCTTGTCATGCCTTATGGTCTCACCAATGCCCCTGCAGTATTCCAAAACATGGTCAATGATGTGTTGGGAGATATGCTGAATAAGTTTGTCTTTGTGTACCTTGATGACATCCTCATTTTCTCCCGTTCTGAGAACGAACACGTTCGTCATGTCAGAGCTGTCCTAACCCGCTTGCTCCAAAACCCCCTTTTTGTCAAGGCAAATAAATGCGAGTTCCACTCTGCTGAAGTTTCCTTCCTGGGGTTCATCGTCTCGGCTGGTAAGCTCGGAATGGACCCTGCCAAGGTGACAGCAGTTAAGAACTGGCCAGTTCCGGATAGTAGAAAGGCAGTCCAGAGATTTCTGGGATTGCTAACTTCTACCGAAGATTTATCAGAGGATACAGCGCCATCGCCAGACCACTCCATGCTCTGACTTCCCTCAAAACCAAGTTCAGCTGGTCCCCGGAAGCCCAAAAGGCATTTGATCAGCTGAAACATCTGTTCACCTCTGCTCCTGTCCTCACCCTGCCTGATCCTGAGAAACAGTTTCTTGTGGAGGTGGATGCCTCCAACTCGGGGGTAGGAGCCGTGTTGTCCCAGAAGTGTCAGTCTGACAACCGTTTACACCCCTGTGCCTTCTTCTCCAGGAGATTAACATCAGCTGAGGCCAACTATGATGTTGGAGATCGGGAGTTGTTGGCCATGAAGCTTGCCCTGGAGGAGTGGCGTCACTGGCTGGAGGGGGCTAATCAACCATTCATCGTCTTTACTGACCACAAAAACTTGGAATACCTTCGCTCCGCCAAAAGACTCAACCCCAGACAGGCCCGTTGGGCTCTGTTCTTTAACCGGTTCTCATTTACTTTAACGTACAGACCAGGTTACAAAAATACCAAGGCCGATTCCCTTTCCCGCCTACATGATACCCCGGAATCAGTACATGAACCCGACTTCATCTTGCCCATCTCTGCCCGGGTCGGGGTAACTAATATTGAAGAACTTGTTATGACGGCTGATGCCCCGGCTCCTTCTACCTGCCCAACTTATTGTTTGTTCCAGATCATCTACGTTCTCAGGTCCTGGATTGGTGTCACTCCTCTCATCTCTTCTGCCATCCTGGTGTGACTCGCACGTGTTTTGTGGTGCAACAGCGTTTCTGGTGTTGAACGTCATCTACATTCACACCTCCCTGGTGGAGGTGGAGCTGACAATGGCAACATCTGTGTAGACAGTGCTGAGAATGCAGACGTTTTTCCTTGGTTTGCATTGATAGACTGTAAGCGTTGCGTTGTTACTTTTCAGCACCTGTGTGGTGAATAGCGGCCTTTGCTCCTTTACGCGTGGGGGGAGCTCTCGTCTGGTCTTATTCACTGTGCCGACAAGGCTGGTTTTCTTGGCCTGTAGTGCCTTGGCCAGTTCGAGGGAAGTAAAAAAGTTGTCAGTGGTGATATTCCTCCCCTTCCCCAGATAGGGCTCAACCATTTTCAACACCACACTGTCTCCAAGTCGCTGACCTGGCATCCGCGTCTCGTCTTTGCCCAGATATGGCGCACCGTTTACCATATATTTGGTATCGACGTCAGCAGCGAGCCAGAACTTTATACCGAATTTATCGGGTTTGCTTGCGATGTACTGGATGAAGCTACACCTTGCTTTTGTTGGGAAGAGTTGCTCATCAACAGTTATGTCAGCACTGGGCTTGTAGCAAGCGATGCTGTTCTGGATGAATTTCTCCCAAACATCGGCCACCAGTGCAAACTTGTTCACTTGCACCCGTGTGCGTCTGGTCTCCTTTTTATCAAAACTCAGGAATCGCATGATTTCCTGGAATCTGTTTCGGGACATGGTCTCCTTGAAAAATGCATAGCCCCAGTCGGCCGACCAAAAACTCGCCAAACCCATGCCTTTTCCTCCTTGCGCGCCACGAACATATATGAGAGCAATGAAAGCCTTTAGCTCATTGACTGTCAAATCCCATGAGCTTGGAGATTTCCGTTCTGCTTTTTTTTACGAGCTG
Organism: Danionella cerebrum; assembly: GCA_007224835.1. Lineage (NCBI taxonomy): Eukaryota > Metazoa > Chordata > Actinopteri > Cypriniformes > Danionidae > Danionella > Danionella cerebrum. The sequence goes on from SRMA01026919.1 coordinate 61,357, forward strand.
GAATTACCTCAGAATCACTCTCTGAGTCAGTGTCAGACGAACTTTGAAGAGACCAAGAGACATCACTATCCGAACCTGCTCCTCCATCGGACTCAGCATCATCCAGACTCTGGAGCAAGGCTAAAACCTCTGTAGCAGTCAATCTCTTTTTTGCTGACATTTCTGAGGCAAGTCTTAGTAGTTTTAGCTTACTGATGGCATATAAAACAACTAGAAAAAGATGCTTGGCAATAGCAACGCGCGTCTTTGGCGGCGGGAAAAAGTAGCACACACTGTAATGCATGCGGTCAATTTGACTGTTATGGCCATTAAAGGTAAAAATACTCAGAACTCTTTTGTGTTTTGTAATTTTAATAAAATAACAATATTGGAATAAAATATACACATATTTAAGAAAAGTAAAGGTATTATAGTTCTATGGGTTTAATTTACACAAAGTTATTTTATTTTTAGTTTTGAAAACGGTCAAAATGACTGCCTTGGTAGTTCTAGTGTTAATAAATCATCCCTCATGCATTAAAGATGACCTGCCATTTAAAACTACACAGATTCTCTTTCGTAAAAGTAATCTAGTAACTATTCACCATTAAAATACGTTTTGGCTAAATGCTTCTAGCAATATTTCAGTCAGGGATGTACTGGAAGTATAAAATACAGTCATTAAGTTAGATTTACTCTCAGGACTTTTTAAACACTGTCTGTCCATCTCTTGTTCATCAGAGTTGATTTATGTTTTAACCCAGAGTAATGATCCACGGTTTCTTGCTTCTGGGTCCTCGGTTAACATCCACGCTGCACAACACTAAATCTAAAACAGAATTTTAATGCTTTGGATTGGAAGTAATTTACATGGGGTTGGAGTTGCTTAAGGTTCAAGAGCCTGATGCCCAAAGTGCCCTTTTCTCAAAAAAAAAAAAAAAAAAAAAAAAGTAACTGACATGAAATAATGATCTATCTTGATTGGTCACTCTATCTGTCTTGCCCTCATGCCCTGAAGTGACCTAAAACAAATTTGTGACCAGCCATTTCTAGTTGCATACCCCGAGTCAGTCTTGCAGCAGTCTACAGGGTATTCTTGATTGATGAAGTGAAGTGAGCAAAGGAGCATCATGTGCTGTATAACTCTGGACACCAGGTCACAAATTACTATTACGTAAATTATATTTTTCTCATTTACCTAATAACTGATGCAAACAATAGTCAGCACAATTCTCACGTTATCGTTATTAACAGACCTCCTGATTTTAACTGCATCTTTTTGTTCAATAAAATAAGCAAAAATGAAAATCCACACAGTTGAAAGAACTGAAAAAATGGCATTTGTTGGGCTTTCAGTAAATTTACTAAAATAAATATGATAAAATAAAGTATATATATTTACTTAAGGCGTTAAAATTAAGATCTATGTTAGAATAGCCTCTCAGAGCTTCTGTTTGGAACTGCCTCCATCTTTCAATTGAGAATGCTCCAAAGGTTCTCCACAGGATTGTGATCAGGATTGAATGGCGGCCACACCATGACTTTTTCTCCTGTTAGACCGATTGCAGCCATTGATCAGAGATTACAGAGGGATTCTTTGATTTTTTTACAGGAAGCATAATTCTTCTTTGTTTACAAGGGCAGGAAGTGGTCAGTTAGAATGTCCACATACTTTTCACACCTGCAGTGACCCTAAAGGCAAAGACCATCCCTTCTTCCTATGATTCAAACCTAAAACATGACTTGCTGGTACTGTAGCCTTTTTGGAACAGGGTGGCCATTCACCAACCATCCACTTCTCCATTTATCTCTAGACCATCCAGGGTCACTGTTCAGTGAACAGGACTGTGTGAAATTTTGTCTTAAATTATTTTTCTTCCCAACTGAGCCACTTCTGCTTATGAGGATTGGTTAGTGGTCACCAAGTGGAAGTTATATGCACAGTCGCAAGACTCTAAAGGAGCCTACATCTTGATGTTCATGGGACTCCTGATGTATCAGCAGCTTCGAAAATCTATTAACTGCTATGTAATGGTATGTTAGCAGCTGCAGGAACACATCTATGGTCTGAATCAGCCACAATTCTGACGATCACACTTTAGTTTTTGTAAAATATCTAATATTTTCATTGACATTGAACTATTTCACGCTTTTCAGCAGTAGAGAGGTCCCTCTTCTTTTCCATATTACTTGAAAATGAAGCTCTGCTTAAAAATGTGGAAGACACACCTTGTGAAGAAGAGTGTAGTCCTTTGATTGGGTTCACCTGGCACACAGGTTGTTTTCAGTGATCAGAACAGCTCTAAGACACAATTCTATCTATGAGTTGGAAAAAAATTTGAAAACAAAACATTTCATCTTTGTGAAATTGAAATAGCATTAGCATAATAATTTGGAACATGGTATATTTATCTACACACAAACATTCAAAAGTATATCAGGTTTTTTTTTAGGTTTCTGTATGTTTATCGTATGACTGGTTACAGGGATTTTGGTTGCTGCAAATCAATGTGTTGGGTTGCTGCACCTCCAGGCATGGCCCTGGTCACATTTTTGTGCACAATGACTACTATACGAATGTCTTGTAGTTATTTTGTGTATTTAAGCATTATTACAACAGTAAAAATGGTTAATGTAATTAGTTTGTTCTTTAAAAGTGTTAAATTAATTTATTTTATAGACACATGCAATGCTGAGTATTTTGTCATTTTATTACTGCCAAAATCTCGAAAATAGAGAATGAACAGTTTTTATGTTTTATGACAAAAATCTAAAGGGATTAGACTAAATAATAATTTTAAAAACAATGTGAAAATTGTTTAAAAAAACAGGTAAACTTTTTTTTAAACGTTACACACTATTCCCAACACTTTTTGGGCCATTGTGCTTTTTTGTGCCAGAACTTTGAAAAACACAGGCTATATCACAGGTCTTGTACTTCCTAGAGGTATCCCTTTTTCACCAGTAGATGGCAGTGATGGAAACAATTTGGGGTGTTTAAAATGAAACTGAAAGGCATATTTGCTCACATTTTTAGGTGAATTACCTTGCTTATTATGTAATAAATTTTGGGATGTTTGCCAAAACAATCAAAATGAACAACCTTTTGAATCCTACACATTATATTTAAAATTAAGCAATAGGTGGGTTGCATCATTCCAAATTAATTCAAAACACACAACTAAGGGTTACTAATCAATTCATACACAATTTCCATTTATGTTTTAACTGATTTAGCATTCCACTTTTCACTTAAGCATATGTTTTAAAAGTTATGTTTAGGCCACACAGTTAATTAGTCTCCTGATGAAGAAATTAAGCAATACCAAAAGTAATGATGGTTAAATTTGCTTAATCGAAATGTGATTTTGTCAATTGAATTGGTTCACTTACAACTCAGCATGTGCATCCTTTTTTAGAATAGCTTGCTTGAGCTTGTGGTTGGTCAGGGATGATGTTCCACATTTATCAAAATATCTTGATCCTGAAACTCTGTAAATTGAGCAGTATATGTGCATGGGTTTGTGTGAGTGGAGGTTGAGGAGTGCTCTCAGAAACTGGATAACACACTCTTCGGCTCACTGAAAGCATTGCTGCTTTTAGGCAGAAAATTAGAGTGCTCAACTGCCAAACATGCGTCCCTGGTCTCAAACCACCACAGAAACAGACTGGTTTCATTTATGCACTCTCAAGAGCCTTTCGGAGCTGGCTAACAAAGCACTGCATGCCACAAAGGAAAGCGAAACTCATTTGAAACATCTTATTTTCCGCGTCACACTCTGTTCCTCTAGGAGTCCTGAGGGAAGGGCTTGTTTGGGCAAACGGAAAACATTCTTTGAATGATTTTACCAAATATGGTTCTGTCCACTAATTTGGAATTAATGCTGAGTGTATTTGTGTCTGAGGTCTGTTTTGCTTGGTTTCTTTTCAAAAGTGTGCTGTTTCTCTGTGGAAAGGCTTTGCTTTAGGTGTTTGGTCTAAATGAGAATGGATCAGACATTTAATAAACAGCAGCCCAAAGCAGATGATTAGATGAGAAGCAGGCAAAAAAGGAAGTTATGGTATGATGAGAGAATCTGGAATGTAGTCTGCTTTTTTTGGAAAGGGGTTCAAAACATTGTCAGGAAGAAATAGAGATTAATTAAATTAATATTAAAAAAAAGTAAAGATGTAAAAACTGTATAAAAAACAAGGAACAATTTGTGTGCTTTTTGTGTGCCAGAACTTTGAAAAACACAAGCCATATGACAGGTCTTGTACTTTCAAGGGTTATCCCTTTTTAACCACTAGATGGCACTGCTGGCACCATTTTGGGGTCTGTGAAATGAAACTGAAATACTATCACACATTTTAGTTTGAATTTCCCTGCAAATTATGTGTCAAACTCTTGAAATGTTCGTTTAAAACCAAAAATAGCAAAGCTAATAACCTTTTTGAAACCTACACATGATATTTTAAATCAAAATGAAACAATAGATGGGTCACATCATTCCTACTTTATTCAAAACAGCCGATGTGATTGACATTGTGCGTTGTGTTTTATTCATCTGTTGGTTGAACAAAAAAATCCCACACATGTCTTTAACATTATATATTTACACTATTTATTTAATAATAGTTAAATAACAGTTGAATGATTAACATTTGAGCCGGAGCGGAATTGTCCTTGGTTTGTTGAGTTTTTGTTGACCAGATCAGTGTGGAGTGTGTGCCTCTTGAGTGGTTCAAATGCTCAGTGACCTGCTGCTGCTGACAACGTTTTGTGTCTCTCAGGCCAGCTTTAGAGGAGACTAGCCAGAGCAAGATCAGGTTTTTACATAATAAATGATGGTATAAATCTATGAAAATGATAAAATAATCAAATAGTTCAGCGAATCTGGAAAAGTTTGCTTCTGCCCTTTGGCTAATAACAGAAGATGTGAGTTGCCATGGTTTCTAATAATGTTGGATTGATATAAGTGAAAAAATCAAACTGGACTACTCGTGTGGTTAAATTAGCCAGCCAATCAGAATTCAGTATTCAGGCAGACCTTGGCATAAATGAAACAAATAATTAACCTATAAAACCTCCACAGGAATAATTCATTCATGTACCCAATATACTCTTAGACTTGGGAAAAGTACTGAACTACAAAGTCCTCATGATGATGGAAAAAGCATGATTCCTAACTATGCTCTTCTTTTAATTCTTAACAAGCACCGAATTGGCACATTCAGGATTTATCTATTTTAATGACAGCCTGAAGTAGCTCTCAACTCTAGTGACTCTGCCTGCGGGTCTCAGAGATCACTGTCTGAGAGAAACCTTGCCATTTTAGCTGATAAGAGAGAGCACACAGTGTTATCCAAGTGACTGGTTCTGGGGTAGTTAAAGGGCATTTCATCTGCCCCTGAGGAAATGTCTGTTGACAGACAAAATGACACTGAATAGAATTTAACCATTCATTTTTTGACACAGTCTTTGTAACATTTAACAAAAGTATGGCTTTAAGTTTTTAGTCGTTTCTCTTACTGATCATTGCACAAAAGCCAAAACATTACATATTGTAGAGTGCTGGTGAATCAGCTCAGTATTTTTAATATGTAAAACATGCATTTTGGAGTGGGAATATATAATAAATGTACCCAGTGTTCAGTGTATTGACCTCAGAACATGCAGTTTAATGCCTTCCGGGCATGAACAGGAATATTAACCGTCTGTCTTTCCCTCTGTCTCCCTTGCTAGTCGCTCTCTCTCCTCCTCATTCTCTCTGAGTCAGAGTTTTTGGCATTTGATTAAACAGAATTACAAGCTCCTACCCTGGAGACTGTAAGCTTCAGCAAATGTGTTTGCGTGTGTGTGTGTGCGCGTGTGTGTTTGTACTACACCCACACGGGTGACAACAGGTGGGAGGAGACTTTTGACTTTGATTTCAACTCTTTTCTCTTGCTGTCTTCTTTGCATCAATGGCTGTCAGTTTCTCCAAGTGATGGAGAATAACCATGAATCAGAAATATTTAACTCAGAACGTTAATTGTGTAAATACATTATTTGTCATTAGACCTGTTGATCTCATTAGACCTTTTTGTCATTAGGCCAATGTCATTAGACTCACCCTTCGGTTTGGATTGAAACTTTGGATTGAAAATTTGGATCGGTGTAATACCTGTCAGTGGATCACAAGCTTCCTGACAATGTTGCACCACCAGAACTTGTGCTCCCCTGGGGTCTGTAGAGAACTTGTGCTCTCTACTCTACTCTTCTCTTCTCCCTTTACACCAATGACTCCACTTCCCACGATCCTGCTGTGAAACTCCTCAATTTCTGTCTCATCCAGAATGGTGAGGAGTCCCCATAAAGACAGGAAGTGGAGCAGCTGGCTCGCTGGTGCAATCAGAATAAGCTGAAGCTCAGTGCGCTCAAAACTGTGGAGATGGTAGTGGACTTCAGAAGAAAACCCCCTGCCCACCCCCCTCTGAACATAATGGACAGCACTGTGGCATCAGAGGAGTCAATCAGGTTCCTGGGCACCATCATCTCTCTGGACCTGAAGTGGAGGCCCCATCATCAAGAATGCTCAGCTGAGGTTGTACCTCCTGCGCCAGCTGAAGAAGTTCAAGCTCCCACTGATTCACGCGGTCACTGAGTCTGTTCTCTGCTCATCTATCATTGTTTGGTTTAGCTTTGTGTTTAAATCAGATATTTTGAGACAGTATGGACTGCTGGGAAGATCATCGGTGTTCCCTCTCTCCGGGACCTATATATACACCTCCAGAGTGAGAAAGAGGGTCACCAAAATATGCACTCGCACTTTGTCAACTTTTAACACTTCATCCGCACACTTACTTCTTAAATGTTCCTTTTATTTCAACATTGCACCTGCACTTTACTTAATTTACTGTCAAGTACACTGGTTTTTTAATATTGCCACCTTAAATAGTTAATTGTTCTGTTGTGTGCTGTTGTACTGGAGTATTCCCATGTACTACAATTTTTTTTCTTTGGGTGTGCTCACACACACACTTGGCAATAAAGCTCATTCTGGGAGGAGTCAATAAAGAAGGAGGAGCCACAACAGAGAGAAACGGAAAATCCATGTATCAGTTATCAAAAGAAACTTCTCGATCGTTGCCTCCAGCTATTTGAACAAACCCCAAGAGATTTATGACACCCAAACAAAAATGCACTAATAAACAATTATTAAAGGCTAGAAACTTTTTCAGGCACAGAAAATGACTTTTATTTTGTTATAATTAGCATGCTTTAAAACCATAGAATATTAAATTAAGTACTGTATGTGTTACTTAGGCAACACAATCTACCTTTTAATTCATAGATTCATAGAAATCTTTATAAATTGTTACTTAACATGAAATCTACTTTTTTGTGTTGTGTGTTGTTATATGTTTTAAAACGATCAAATATACAGCAAGTATCTCATCTCTGTGACTAATCTTAAAACTCACTTTGATTGCTCCACTTTCTCCTGTGATTATGAGATGATCATCTTTATATTTGTTTTGGTTTATTCATCTATGCTTGGCTTGCTGAGTGTACTATGATTTTTTTGTTTATGAGCAATAGGTTGCACTGGAGTTTATTGGGAACGCAGCTGTAATGAACTCATAAATAACTGAAATAACTTTGAGTATTTCTAGTCCATCATTCGTTTTTTTCCACACAGCCCCCCACCAACAAAAAGGAAATCTGGACTTGCTTAAGGTGCTGCTCAGAAACAGAGGCTATAAACTAGTAAAAGTTTCTAATTTGTTTGTGGTGTGGAGAGTGAGTGATTGTGTATCTCGTCATAATTATAAGATAAGACCCACATATCAATCAGTGGTGCATCTAGGGTAAATGACTCTCCCCGGTGCCATTCATCATGTTTGGGGAAGAAGTGTGTTTCAGGTAATAGTTTGACCTGAAGGTTGTAATTTGGACTGTGTTTAATCACACGGGTCTTTTTCCCTGACTCATCTGGGGGTGTTTCTTTGACTTTAGGAACTTTTGCCTCTGAGGACTTTGGAGAAATGATTTCTCTTAGAACTCTTTTCACACTCTCACGAGTTTGTTTAATGCATCTGCTAAAAAGTCTAGCAAATATGAGAACATACTGCACATTTATCACAAGGGAATTGTTGTCATATTATTTTCTCTTGACAGTAGTGCCATTTTAACTAGATCATTTCCATTGGTTAAACATTATTTTTCTGGCCCCCTGTTGACATTCTCAAACTTTTATCTGTCTACAAACTCTTCTTAATGGTTGTACCTAATGCTCAAGTTCTTTATTTTCAAGCTAACTGCTGCTGATGGCTTTTTCTTTTAAAATAATTAATGGTATTGTGTGCTAGGTTTAATTGCGTGTGGATGAATGGACTTTGCCTTCTAAACAGTATTTGGTGAAATAAAATTTGTAATTTACTAATGTTTATTTTTAAATTACGTTATTATGCGTAACTTTGAATAAGTGGCTAAAATGTGTGCTTAATTAATGAACCCCTATTATGGATTTCTAAAAATGATCCTTACTTCAGGATGTAACATTCAGTATGTAGCTCTAAGTTAGAGGAACATCCTGATAGACTTTTATATAGGAAAGTGCTTTGTGTATAAAGTAATTTGCTTTAATACAAAAGAGTTGACTCTGAGCTATAATGAATCACTATTTAAATTAGTTTGTTGTGATGTGTGGATGTACTAAGCCCCTCCCACCATAAACATGTTTAACGCAGGAAGTTGTGGATTATGGCCGCATCATGCTGAGAAATTTTGTGTAAGGGGTCTTTGAGGAATTCATCTTAGTTTTTTTTTTTTCATTACTTATACCACACTGGTTTAGCACAAACTTTTTGTTGTATTTCTACCTTTTCTTTTTGACTGCTTTGCTAATCCACATGATAACAATACTGGATCCACTGAAAGGATGGGTCAGTTCCCAGTTTCTTTTGACCAGCCTCTTCCACCCAATCACAACTAGCAAGTATAATGTTAACTGTTACGTTTACATAATTTCTGGAATTAAATTCTTGCAAATCCAACCAATTTGGTGATTTTACTTAATTTCTTTTTTCCCCCTTACAACCATCAGAGTTGTATTTACTCCACCCGTTCCAGACATTGTCTAGGGAGTGCTAGCTGCAAGACAGGCTTCATATTTTGACAAGATGGTCCGGGGTGTGCATGAGTCTAAAAAGTTCTGAATAATATAATTAAAAGAAAAATTACCATAATATTATTTTACCAAATATTCAATCCATAAGTTGAATATTTCACCTGTTTGGAATCTCATAAGCACTTGATCATCTGGACACGGCTGTTCCAAAAGAATCTCTAGATAGTGGTAGAGGGAAAATTAATAATGATGATGATAATAAAAAAAAGAATTCTGCCCCTGAATTATGATATTACACAGCTTCTTATCACAAGAGGCGTTAAGCTAGTGTAAAAGAACCTTTGAATTCTGAAACAATAAATTCTCATACTTTTTAACTCTTAGTAAATATACATGTGAAGAGATTCCATCCAATACACCAAAGTTCTTGCCAAGATACAGAGACATGCTGTAAAATCTAATGTTATATGAGATGAGAGGAAGATGGGGATGTAGAAACCCTGATGTGAATATTATGAAGATGTTATTTTCGTCTTTTTGTATTTCTCAAAGAAATGTTTTATCCTGCCGCACAATATGATCTCTCAGAACCCAGCTTTAAATTCTTTCATTTCTAACTCAATCAGGTTTTTTCACAGCACCAAAAATAGACCAATTGAGACTGTTTTCATGAATTATAAATACCCGGATTGATCGTGATATTAGCTGAAGCAGAGCCTTGATTTGACTTTATGGTTAGTACCAGGTTGAATCCTGCACCTGTTTCTCTATTTTAGGAAACTTCTTTTACCTCCCACAACCCAGAATCAAGCAATCTATTATTAATGGGGTGTACTGATAACCTTTTGATCGTAAAAAGCTGGAATTTTTTCAACAGCAAGCAACCTAGTGATGCACAAAACAAATAAGTGCCCAAACCTCTCTTTTGAACTCTAAAAACCAATTATAACTATCCACTTGAACACCACTGGCTGGATAAAGTGGGATTTGTTATAAAATTTGGAGGTTATGTTTGCATGCAGTCAGTGTCATCGATTAGTGTTTGAAGTTAGTGGTAATAAAAGAACCAATCCACTCCATATTTGGTCACAGAGGATTAAATGTATTTTAAGTAAAGGAAACTTGGCATGTTGTCACATCCCGTGCGTGTTAAATATTCCTTAGGTTTCTTTCTTATGTCATTCTGTTAACTGCATGCAGTCGATCGCATAACTATCCTGTGTCTATTCGCTACTTCTGCTCCACCATTGGCTCCTGTTCTTCCGAGGGTGCCTGCTCCTGCTCCATTGATGGCTTTTTCTCCTCCTACAGCTCCTGCTCCTGTACGAATAGATCCTGGCTGTCTAGAACACTGGCATAGAAAACACAGAGACCGCAGTTCGAACTCGAGAAATTTATCAAAAATAACCTAAAAATCAAACAGACATTGAATCTAAATTTCAAAGAAAACATTTTTCACTGCAGTCAAATGACAAAAAAAAAAAAACTCAACATACCAAAGGCATCTCTGGTGTGAACTTTGCAACGGTACATTTATTAGATGCTTTCATACCTGAACAAACTCTTCTTCCACCATGCTCATTACTGCCACCCACTGCCATGGTTCTACACAATGGTGGCTAATGGTCTACAATTTCACACAAATGATTGAAAATAAAATGAATAAATTCCACTAAACAATATTTAACAAACCATGGATTGATAGAGACTCTCAATGTGAAATCTCAATGTGCCTTTTCTCAGGAAAACCCCTTCTCACTCTCTGAAGACTATGCCGCCTCACAATGACCGCCTGCCAAAAGCACTGGCTCTGCGTCACTTCCTAAACCTTGTTGCTCCTTTTCAGGGGATTCATAACCTTGCCAGCACCACATGACCCACTCCTCTGGCTGTGCTCATCCGGATGTTGATGTGGCTGGCCTCGGTTATGCCAGCAACACTACGATTCTTCAGCGATCCAGGCTTGTTTGCCTGCTGCCTGTTCCCATCTTGATCTTGAGGTGGTAGTGTACCTCCAGGCTTCCAGCCCCACCTAGGTTCCTCCAGCTCAAAAGGCAATCTACCGGATCGCCAAGCCTTATCCCAGAGACTCTCCTCTCTTGCGGATCTCCACTGGACTTCTCCAGTTTTCCTTCTCTCTTGTGTCCCAGCTCCTCCAGTTTGGTTGTCTTTTGTGGTAAGTACGTGTTTTAATGTTATTCTTTGTGTGGTGTTTTTGTTTCTCTCTACTCATGTATGTGACAAATGTACAACAGCTTTTTCGACAGTCCAGGTTTACGATTTAAGATCAAATTTCCTTCATTTTCATGTGAAAATGCTACTGATATTAAAGAAATATTTATATTTTAAATAGAAACTGGCAAATGGTGTCACACTGGAGGTGAGTTCTAATGACAGGTTTAGTGGATTCACTAACCTGCTCTGCCACGCATCAAACAGACAGTTTTTGTTCGCTCACTGAAAAGATCTTATGACATGTTCATCATAAAAAATTGCAAAGCGAGTGCCTAGATTGATTTGAACCCCCATCTGTGGTGACAACATATGTCAATGGCCTACAAGTGATAATCACTTTTATGCTCCTCGGAATTAAAGTTCAAAGAAGTTAATCGAGGCTCCATTAACACCTGGTTTTAGAATTGCATTAAGCTTTTGTTCAGTCTGATCACAATTCGCAAGGTGTAAAAGGGGTCTACATGGCACATCTAAAGGTAGTCATTCAATCAGATTACTTTGTAGTGTCAATGTGCATTTGGATGACTCCATTCACTGACTCAATATATTAAGTTTATAAAGTTATGTTGAAGAATAGCACAATTTTACATAAATACTGTGAATTGAATATTTGTGAGACAGAATACATGTGTTTGAATGAGAGAGAGGGAAATAGAACAGTGAAATTACAGGGGGCTGAGCTCAAGAAGGTGCAGGAGTCAATAGTCCAGTGCGATGGGGAGTGTGGAAAAGAGGTGAAGAGACGAGTGCAGGCAGGTTGGAGTGGATGGAGAAAAGTGTCAGGGGTGTTGTGTGACAGAAGAGTGTCAGCAAGAATCAAAGGAAAGGTGTACAGAACAGTAGTGAGAGCAGCTATGATGTATGGGTTAGAGACTGTAGCAGTGAGGAAGAGACAAGAGGTAGAGCTAGAAGTAGCAGAGATGAGGATGTTGAGGTTTAGGAGTGACGAGGATGGACAAGATTAGGAACGAGCACATCAGAGGGACAGCTCAGGTTGGTTGTTTTGGAGACAAAGTCAGAGAGGCCAGATTGAGATGGTTTGGACATGTGCAGAGGAGGGATAGTGGTTATATTGGTAGAAGGATGTTGGAGATGGAGATGACAGGCAAGAGGTCAAGAGGAAGGCCAAAGACAAGATATATGGATGTGCTTAAAGAGGACATGAAGTTAGTTGGTGCAAGAGTAGAGGATACTGAGGACAGAGTTAGGTGGAAACGGATGATTTGCTGTGGCGACCCCTAAACTGGGAACAGCCGAAATGAGAAGACTGTGAATTGAATATTTGTGATTTTTACTCATGTTTTTGGTTGTTTGGAATGGTTAATTTTTGGATTTTACTGTTAACTGTTCTATTATTACCAAGGGCATCTTGTCCTCTCTTTGTTAAACCATTTGTGTCAGCCTAGAAATATTTCATCATGTAATGTTCAGTTTAATAAACTAGTTTGAAATGCACACAAAGACATATTCATGTTCCAAGGATTTGGCATGCCTTTAGTTTTTATTCATTTGTCTTTTTCTTGATGCTTTTGCCAAATGGACACTCTGTCTAATTAGCGGTGTGCTTTCCCGCTGCCAAGACAATAACCCATTCAGAAAAGCTAAATGACATTCAGCATGGCACCAGCATAGCACTCCACTTTTTAGAGAGTAATTTTGTTAAGTTTCTGCTTTGGCAGAGCTGCATGGGTCAAGAGTAAGTGCTGTTATTGTGAAACAGAACCATCTACAGGAACAGCTGTGCGATGTTAGGCTGCATTAGCCTTCAAAATTGACCAATCACAGTTGGATTTTCCTAACTGCTTTCCAGTTGAACATCAAAAAAAGTAAGTTTCAGCCGGAGTGTCATGTAAATCTACCCTCTGAAGTGTGCTTCTTTGGCACACTAATGGAGGTTTGGCAATCATCAGGAGATTGGTTGACTGGTGTTTGCCAGCTGTCAGAATATAATGATGGTGAAAGATAATACATGTTGTTTTCCCTTCAATTGTTGGCAAAGATTTAAAACACATTTTGGGTTTCTGGCATTAGAATTTGTACTTTGTTATAGCGTTATATGGTTCAAAACATTTTGAAGCACTGTATGATTTTTTTTATAGGGAATTTTGCATACGAATGTAACTGTGGCTTTATTTGGGCAATGTGATTTTTTTTTTTATAGCCTCATCACAATTGTCTTTATATATTTTAAGTTTTGACTTAATTTAGGAAGATACTTTCTGGGCTCCCATCGTTGTTTATTGTATTAATGAGTGAAACCTAAATAAACCTCACCCCTTTATCACTTTCTTTTTTGCAATGACTTCTATATTATAGCTTGCCAGACTTGAATCTATTGTTACAATAGACAGACCCCCTAAACCAAATACCTTGAAAAATATCTTTTAAAGTCTTTTTGCAGTCGGATCAAAGACATGCCGCATCATCAAATAAAGCCTTCATTTCCTGCAAACGAAACATAAAAAATGTGCTGTCACATATAATATGTATTTATCAAACTGTACGGTATAATTCTGTTGCCCATAGGTTTCCTGAATTTGGAAATGAATTGCCACTTCAGTAATGGCTTCAGACAAGAAGTGGTAGGTGGAGTGGGAAGTGTGGGGTGGTGGTGAGTTAACAGCAGGTCAGCTAAAGGAAACTCATTTAAATTATATAAAAAAAAGAAAATTACATTTCTGAAAAACTGAAATTGTATTCAAGCTACACAACACATTGCACATACTGAATTGTAAATAAAAATTGATAAATGATCACCACTTTTAACAAATTTCAAATCCAGCAAAATGTGAAATCAAAATGTACAGTCCCTAACAAAAGTCTTATCTCTGATCTATTTTGTAGAAACACTTGCTATTAACCTAACTATTAATTAATCAATTGGTGTTATAAATAGCTCATATGAAAAGTTAAAACCCTCCTAATGTTTAATACACTTAAATAAATTAGTTTCACTGAAAAAAATAATTATCCTTTATTCAATACGGAAGGTGAAAGTTCTGTTGCCTAAACAGAAATTCAGTGAATTTATTGCAAATACAAAAATTGTCAACAAATTAAGCCGTGGTGCTGTGAGATCCAAATTGCTGATCCAAGTTGTATGACTTCCATGAGCTTGATGGTACTGCAAATTTGAATGTTTGGAATGGATTCATATAATTTTTTGATGAAGTTATCTGGAATAATAAAGAAAGCAGTCTTGCTTGCCTCCCAGAGTTCATCAATATTCTTTGGTTTCATCTTCCATGCTACCTCTTCCATCCAATCCCAGACATGCACAATGATGTTCATGAGGTCATGCTGGCCAGTCCTGGGGCATCTTGATCTTCTTAACCTTCATGAACGTGGAACTATGTGATAGAGCACCATCCTACTGCAGAATTTGAACACTTTTTATAAGAGGTAGATAAAATTTCTTGGTTTTTTACTCTATTGATGTTGCCCTCCACCCTCTCTCACACCCCCTTCTGGATGTAACCCCAAACCATGAAATTTGATGAATCTTGGATCTGAATGGGCTCTAGTAGGTCCTGCAATATTTAATTATTTGACTGTGTTTTAATTCTTAATGTAGAATTTAAGGTTTAGTAAAGGTTTGTTTAGTTTGCATTGTTTTTTGGATTTAGGAAATTTTATTTTGTCTACTGCAATGGACTGGGACCTGTCCAGGGTGTACCCCAGCCTCTCGCCCAATGTGAGCTGGAGACCGGCAGACCCCCGTGACCCCAAAAAGGGAATAGGCGGGTTTGAAAATGAATGAATGAATGAATTAATATTTTGTCTAAAAAATAACAAAAACTACATTTTCAAGATTACAAATTTATTTGTTTTTTTTGGTACAATTTTGGGATTGCTGTGGAATTATTGTGTGATGTGATGGACAAATATTTGTGAAAAAAAAGAAGTTGTACACACAAAAAAAATTATAATTGAGCAAATAGTAAAGTAGCAAAAATCACCCAAATGCCCTTGATTTCTAAGGGTTAAACAATCAAATTAATCAACTTGTAATTAATAGAAATTAATTTTCACTACTCAATATTGTTTGATTGCTGGGGTGGCCCTGCCTACTGAAAAAAATCTGCAGAATTATACTTTTGAGTGAGACTTTTGATTAATTTAATGATTTATTTATTTTTCTAATCATTCATTTATAAGACAGATATACTTTAGCATGATACATTGTCAATAAGTTAAAATATTGATTAATTATAATGAGCTGAGAGTGATCTTTTGGTATTTGCTGTTACTTATAAAGAATTTCGATACGACTTGTTTTCAGAGGGCATAAAACATTTCTTGTTATTATTCTAAAACATTTAAATGAGGTAATAGACACATTTCTGTTAAAACACGTAGAAAGGTTTGATTTTCTTCTGAGGTCCACACTTAGGATGTCAAACACGGCAATTTTACTTTGAAATAGATGCAGATGTGTATTCAAATACATTTTACTCCATTTCTTTACATGTCTTGTTTTAATATATATATTCAACTAGTCTGTTTTCATGTGTTTATATACTCAATGTATATTTATGTTCTCACTAATGTAGGCCTTTTATCAGCCTCGGCTTGTCGTGTTTTGTGTTGAATTTTCAATGGATGTACATCTCCAGTCTGCATTGTCTTGGTCTGGCAATGAGTGCTTCTACTTGGCTTTGGTGTCTGCCCATTTATGCCGCTTCTCTTTGTCTGGTAATAAAGAGTTACGCCAACAGAAGCTCTCTGAAAAGCCTCATAACAGTGATTACCAGCCGAGTAGGTGCAGAAAAAGGCAAGTAAACACATTAAATGCACTTTTGAAGGGCAGCACTGATCCCTGTTTTCCTGCAGCTAAAAATGACAATCTTAGCAATGTAAACATATCTTTGTAATTATTGCTACTAGTATGTCAATATAATGAAGATTGGGGGAAAGAACTGACCCCTGGTGATCTTCATTGTTCCAAAACAGCAGGGGGTCAAATTTCCTTCACTGTAATCCTTAATGACATATTTTCTTCTTTGTTTTAAAAATCCCCAACACTGTGATTTGAAAAAAAAAAAAACCTTTCCATATTGTTGATTAAAGCAGAGACCATATGTTTTGTAATTTGTTTGACCGGTTATCTATGTGACTGTATTCCTGGTACATTAAAGGGATCTACGAGTATCTTCCCTCTGGTGATCTTTATCGATTGCACATGTAAGACTTGTGTTCTTCGCTCTTTTGTTTGAGCCAAAATGGCTGTTTGTCAAAAAAAGGCCAAACTTATACAAAGGGGTCAACTGACTGTTGTGGTTCGGAGGCAGTACTCTGCATCTGTAGATGGATTGTGCTTCAGGGGGCTGGCAGTGTTCACAGGAAGAATGAGCATCTTTCTGAAATTCCAAGGGAAGGTCTTCTATAAATCCTTTGCAAAGTGATGGTGCTTGTGGATTTGTTCTCCATACGTTCTTTGTTCCCCTCTGTTAGAATCTATCAAGACTCTATTGACAGAAAGGCTGGCTTTGGGGATTACGCTCCATTCATGTGCTGGTCAATAGTCCGAAAGCGTTTTCTTGTTTACCGGTTGATATACAACACATTCTGTTTTGTTCCTTTTTGTTCACTGTAATCTTTGCGTGCCTGGACAAAGAAAGCTGTTTTGTGAGTGAAGAAGAACAATGTTGTCTCTATCAAATCGCCACATAAACCCTTCAAAATCTCTCTGCCACTTTCAAATCTCATTTGCAGTCAGTTTTACGTTGTGTGCCAACCACATTTGCATGAAAATGACAGTTAAAGCCTGCAGTGCCCGTTAATGCCACCAATTCTTCTCCCACTCTGTCCTACTGGGTTTAGCCTCTCAACTCCAGCTGAATGTATTCCAAAGAAGGATAGAAACATACTTTTGACTTCGCATTGTGCTCTAGGCCCTCAATCATTCAACAGAAGCATTTGCTCGCTTGTTCAATTTGTAATTTGTGGGGGCGAATTTTCCTTATCCATTGAAACAGTTTCATTTGTCTCACGGAAATGTGTTAGGTGTAGGAGTTTGTTTTGGCAAAATATTGAAAAAAATAACTTATTAAACCACTTATTTGTTTATTTGTTTAGTAGTTCTGTGGTTTTGTCAGAGTTATTATGATACATAGTGGATTCAAGTTTGTGATTTTGAAGTTGTTGAATAAATCCAGAGTTACACTGCACTGAGCCCTACAGCTAGACAATTATTAATATAAGATTCTAAAGGTAACTAAAAACCTAATGTGTTTTTAAGGCTCTTTGTGGAAAGAAAAACTTTCCTATTGGTCTCAGGTTAATTTTTGGAACTCTATTGAACACATTACCGTACATTCAAGGCCTTTACACACATCCAAATTTTCGTTCTGAAGTTTCAAGCAAGAACGCACCTGTCATGTTCCATTTCCTTGTCTCCTTCTGTCTCTCTTCTTTTTTAGTTTTCTTCTCTCTTTTCTGCTCCTGTCTGTTTCCTGGGGCTAACTTACAAATTATATGTCATAACTATTGTAATGTTCGTTGAAACCAAAAACATCAAAACTAATAACCTCTTTGAAGCAAACCTACACATTGTGTTTTTAAATAAAAAAATCAAACAATAGCTGGGTTTCGTCATTCCTACTTATTACTTAAAAGCTGGTGTGATTGGCAAACCCACTGGTCCATGCAGAGACTTCTCAGGGTTTATCACAAAAAACTGTATTGCTTGTGTCATTTGAGTCATTTCTGAGATTATGTAAAGAAAGAGTGTAGAAAAAGTCACAGTCCATCTAAAATGTCAGGGTTTTGCCTCCCCTTCCACCTCTAATCGTTGGTTTCACCTGCTCCACTCTCTGTCTGCTACTTAGGTCTTTCCTCTAGGTCACAGTCAGAGTATTATACACTTGTTGGTTTGCCCAGTGCCTGTGTGCAACCTTTCCTTGAAAATTATTCTTTGCCGTTTGTCTACTAAGAACATGTTTTTTGTCACCCAGAGGACTGTGCAACCTCTGGTTTTGGTTAAATACTTTGGTTACTTTTGGTTGCTTTCATCATTCCCTGAGTTCTGGATCCTTCTGCTAGTTTTTCCTCCTTGAATGCATACTTGACAAATAATGTCCACCACTTTTGACTTTGCGTCTTTCATCTTTTGCAGTTCTGACTCAACAATCTCCAATCTGTTCAATGTGCCATGATATGAGGTGTTTGAGATTCAGTAGTTCTGTCGGACGAAACGAATTTGATCAACCCTCACCTGAGGCGAATACTGAAAAGTCTGTGCTGCATTTATATTCAAAACAATTTTACAATCGGAAGGATCTTTAATAAACAAATACAGAACTAAACAAAGCAGACAGAAATAACAGTGGGACCTCGGGAAAGCATGGACCCCCAGTGACACAAACTAATCTACTAACCTGAAGTGCTTTGAGCTCCAGTGATTAAAGCACACACTCGCACAAATGCATGCACACACCTCAAGCTGTGCTCTGGTGCTTTTTAAATGAAAGCTCACAAATCCATCTACGATTGACATAACAAATTCTTTTTATGAGTCCGGTCGGCGCTCAGCCTGACCTTGTGGATCATAACAAATGAAAAGCATCATAAATTAAAAGCCTGCTAAGTTATATTTAGATTTTAAGGTGCATTTTTTCCGGGCACTAAACCAAGACCTGCAATCCTTCCACACTAACTCAAAATGACAAACAAACTACTCCGACTGCAGTACTCCATATAACAAAATGTCAGGGTCCTGCTGCTGACCATGAAACACAGTCAGATACCCTCTTGTTTTTTGTTTTGTAATCTTGCCATCTGTCTTATGCATTTATCAAATGATTTACATGTATTTGTACCAAATTGTACAGAATAAAATTAAACAATAATTTAGCATGGAAAAATACAAATATTCTGCCACCAGAAAAATTATCTTTGAGTCTCATTCAGCAAAATGAAGTAATTTTGAGTCATTTTGTTCATTTAAGTAAAATATCAATAAAATCTAGTGTGTTACTTCACTAATACATCCGCTATATATGATATACGCATTCAAGCTGGAAAGTGAATGGAGCGGGAAGACGTGTTGTCACATCGGGCACAGCAACGTTTTGTTTATATACACTAGTAGTCTCCATTGAAGTGTAAAATATTTAAAAAATACTTAAAAGCCAAAATAAAGTTACAAAAGTGACAAACCCCCCAAAATATTTTGATTAGTTTTCATTTCAATCAGTAGGGGTTGCTCTTTTAATGGGTAATCATAGCAATGGTGGTGCCACGCAAAAAATAAAGTGACAAAGACCGACCCATCAATAATTTCTGAAAATATTTTCTCATTTTATTATTATTAATATAAAGTTTCTAATTTGTTAATAATAATAATAATAATTATAATAATAATAATAATAATAA
Source organism: Danionella cerebrum (assembly GCA_007224835.1). Lineage (NCBI taxonomy): Eukaryota > Metazoa > Chordata > Actinopteri > Cypriniformes > Danionidae > Danionella > Danionella cerebrum. Next base: position 81,042 of record SRMA01026919.1, read on the forward strand.
TAATAATAATAATAATAAATCAAAGTCCAAAAGAATTTTCAATTCTCCTTTAATACTTAGATGACATCCAATACTCACAAATTGCAGCTTATTTATGTCACAAAGCAATGTCAATAATAGAGAGGAAAAGTGTTAAGACCAACCCAGGAGTCAAATAGCCCCCATGCCCCCCCCCACCCCATACAAGGATAGCACAGTCATTGATACTAGAAGCACAGAGCTAAGGATGGAATCCCAAGGAAGCAGCCCTGAATGCACTTGTAAACCTAGAAAACTATATTTTGTTCTTCATTTGTTGAGTATTTTTTATTGATTTTTAGTATAAAAGTAACCAATTAAAGCTCATTGAATTGATTAAAAACACTGAATACTAAAGATTGTGGATATGGTTTTAAGAGAGAGTTTGAAGAGATGCAAGAACAACCCACAGAGGAGTCTCTTAAACTTTGACTCTCTTAGATATAAGCACCAAACTTGAGAATAATAAATAATAAGGTTGAATGTGTATGCAGATAACCAGATAATGTCAGACTATATCCCAAAAATATGACTTAAAGTATGTTGCTTGTTCATTGAAGTCCAAGCATAATTGACATTCAGTCCCTGAGGAACTCCAAGAGGTTAGAGGGGAGAAACATGAAGGGCACCAAGGAGAGAGGGAATCTGATGACTTTGTTCTCATATTAATTAAATCTACGCGCTGTAACTCCGACGATGGAAGAGTGTCAAGACACATGCCACCAGAGGCTTTACTCCTTCTAAGAGGAAGTATATATTCTACTCCTGGAGAATCACAAGTCTTTGTACCATGGACCTTATTAAAAGTCTCATTTCAGTCCTTTCAACCTTATCAAGAATGAATAGCTTCATATCCTTGTATGGGATTTCTTGTATCTTGTGGTGGTCTTTTTTTCAATCAAGATTATTTTTTTATCCTTTACATAAGCACTAGGAAGTAAAAAAACCCTACTCTTCTCTCCCAAATGCTGATGCCATTAAAATGATTGGCCCTTGTTTATCTGTATAAACAGTCAGACAGACTGTGCTGGGATTTGTGGTAATGGATTTAAAGCTCATTAATTGCACAGGACTCAATATGGTATTCAACTGAGAAAAAGTGAGACAAATGAGGCTGGTAAAAGTCATTTCTAATAACTCGATGTCTCTGCATGCTAAAAATCACTAATTGTGTTTTTGCCCCTCAACCCAAAAAGAAGCAAACCATTCATCAACAAAAAACAAAGTAACAACGTTCTGGGAAGTTGTCAAAAGAAAAGTGAATATCTAATTTAAAAGAGTTGAAGTACTCTCTAAAATACAAAGAGATGTTAAAGGAATTAATCTAAAGCAATTTAACAATGCTTTATAAATAGTAAAATGTGTCTCTATTCGTAATAGGTCAGCATATTTAGATGATACAGTTTCTAGTGACGTAAAATACCAACCACCTTTATTTCATCCTGGTGTTTGATGATTAAAGAGCTGATGAACCATTGATAAAGACAAAGAGTGTGTTTCACTTGATCACTTGCGGTAATGGAGTAAATCTATTCCTGAGGTTCATTTGTAGAAGGCCATTATTAACCTGCCTTGAATCAAGTTGAAAAGTTGACGATTGTCTGCTTACAAGTCTAGAAGGAAAAGGTTTAGGTCACTTCAGGATGTGACCTGAGCAACACCGAATTCAGCTTGAGCAAGAGCTGGCGTTTTTTGTAAATCCTGTAACCATTCTGAGCCTGAACAGCAAATAGAAACGCAAGTCTCTGTTTCACCTCCTCAGCATCCATTGCCAATATCTCTAACACCACTTGAAAGGGATGACAAGAAGCTTTTTCACCACAAGTGCCTCCGCCCAGTCCCAACCCTAACCAGAGCTAGGGTAAAAAAAATAAAAAAAATTGAAAGACCTTAATGACCTTCCTGTTGAGGTACTCGTTAGCTTTCCCAGATCTGTTTGGGGTCAATACCATGCTAGAATGCTCATCAGTGACCGGTTCCACAATAGGTACCTGCATGCCTTGAAGGGGAAGCAGAACTTGTGAGCATGGTAATATGTAGGCAGGTACAACTATGCCCGATCCTTTTAAAAGGGGTGGTGGAAGTGTTTTGTAAACCTCATGTCAATGAAACTGGGAAAGAAGGCAGTTAAAATAGGCAAGCAAGAAGATGAATTAAAGCTGGGAAATCTGTGGCCCGACTATGTAAACAGACATGGTAACCAATCAGTGGAAAGGGGTGTGTTTATTCATGAAGAGAAGTGTGAAGGCTCAAACTGAGAGCATAGCACTAGTTGTAATTACTACCAACAATGGCAGACAACAAACCAAAGAGAAAACGGCTTGTGGAGCAAGAACAGGTAGCATCGGATGCTGAGGTTGCTTTGTTTTTAGGTGTATGTGTTAGGCGGGGCGATCAAAATTTGGCAGAGCAATCGGGAGGAATGTTTGTTTTCCTGATTTCGAACATCAACATACACTCCCCAAACCTCTGCTTTTTCTGCTTTTGTCTCTTTTTTGCAGGGTGGTTTTCCAGAACCCTGAAAAAAAGACCACAAAGCATTATGTTTCCACCAAGATGTTCCTTCTCCTGATAATCTGTTTCCAAAAAGCTTTATTTCCAGTACATTCCACTTTATTTATATAGTACATTTCATAAACCCATGACCACAAACCCATGGACAACACTTGCTATTTGCACTATTTTCTTTGCACTATCTGCACAATCCCCACCATTGTCCCAATGTACAAAGCATAGTTATCTGTATAGTTTTTTATTTTTTATAGTATTTTTTTTTCTCTTTTTTAAAATATATTGTATTCTATTTCTTTTATTTTACTTACATATACTTCACTTTATTATTTATTATTTAGTACGTGTTCATTGTTTTGCACCATCACCAAAAAAAATTCCTAGTCCTTGGAACTTGTTTCACTGACCATGGCAATAAAAACAATTCTTATTCTGATAAACATAGGAGTTTCCAAAGTGGTGCACAGAAGCAATAATTAAAAGAGATAGAATATGGAGGGAGTTTAAAATGAATAAGAGACAAAAAAACAATCCAGAAGTAAAATAAAACATAGAGGACTACACAAACTCAGTTAAAAGCAAAAGAATGGCTTTTTTAAATGTATTTATTTATTTATTTTTTTACATTTTGTAATTTCATAAACATGTCAGTCCTTCGTTGGATCCTGTTATTTTTATGTTAACCACTAATTAATTGAGACCAATGACTAGATCCTCCCGTGTCATTCTGGGCTGGTTCCTACAGTTCTTCCGATCATTGAAACTTTGCGGTAGAATCTTGCATGGAGACTGAAGGAAATTCCATTTTTGTTTAATCCCACCAAATGTTGTGGTTTTCTCATCAAACTGGTTGAAGCTCTTTTAGAAATTTAGATTTTTGGAATCTGATTCTGATCTTTGGACTGTTGCCTCGAGCTTTCTACTGCATCGTACATTGCTATTCTGCAACTATCGAGGACTTTTGCAATTCATTCTGTTCTTACTACCAGTACTATCCATGACCGAACTGAATCAAGATTAACTGTTTTTATTTTCTGCCTGTAGTGTGACATATAAATCCCTGCAGATCACTGATGAGGCTTAGAAAGTAGTCACCGAGTTCCACACACAAAACATCAAAATATGACAATCTGACAACATCATAATATCTAATCATCCTTGGTGAGAAGATGAGAAGGCATAGACCTGTTTCTTTTTGAAAGCAGAGGACTGAATCAAGCGTGATTGTATCCAATGGAAAACAAGCGAAGAGTACTGAACCAATCTGCAACAGGCAGAAATAAACGCTATTATACCACTTTATGAGAGGCTCCAACTCTCGTTATGTTACCTATGAAAAAGGCACATGGAAGCCTTATCCTGCTTACAGATGGGGATATATGTGCAACTAATTTAGCAACCTTCTTAAACCTATCAAGAGATTTATAAAGGATATTTATTATGAGCATGGGACAAACTGTTCACTGAGAAAGACATGGTTTAGTTTAGGGTGAAATTTGGTAAAAGCCTTGGTGGAACGCTCTGCTTTTTTCAGACTCCAAAGGTTAAAACATTAACCTTTGCGCTCCACTTGCATGGAATTTAATTTCGGAATCACTGTGAAATGGGCCAAAGGCTCATTTTTCCCAATTATAAAGAATTGAAAACTTGTTGCTAGATATCATTATGCTGATTGCCATGACAACATCCTTGTCAACCTCAGATTGACTGACTCATTTATTTATCCGTAGCACATTTTACTGCATACATACACAGTTCAAATTGATTTTATTACATGATGCCTATCTTAAAAAAAAAATTAACTGGAACAATTTCACGTTTGGCCATGGGTCTTTCTGTTAATATATGTAGCTTTTTGTTGCTCGTTGGTGGAGTGTTTATATTTTTATTCTAGAATCTGAATATATAACAGAACCACACGAAGGTGGCCTCTCATCAATATTGACCCAAAGCCTTTCTGATTGGATCTTGCATGTACTCCCCTTTCTTGTGCGGGTACTCTTAAAACATGCTTGAGGTCAACTGAAGACTTTAATTTGATCTCAAGTGAGGGTGTTTCCAGTGAATGTGACCCTGCATTGAGCTGATGACCTCCAATGTGCATTGCAGAGAGTGACTCTTACTAGCAGGTAAAGAAAATAAATGAAACTATGGCTAACATTACCAGACATTCTTACTTTTATCAGAAATAGATTCCTGAGATTCCTGAAGGGATAGAAGAATAGAACCTTTAACCTTTTTATAAACAGAGATAAAACATGTAAATGGAATGTGAGGCATGTAATTTCAATATGCATATAATCAGACCAAAGGAGGCTGAGACAGTTTAATGAGCAAAATCTGCCGTTAGAAAAACTTGAACTCTTCCTGTTTACTTAGCTGTACCCAGAACAACCTTCCTTATCCCTCGGAGTGTTCCTGCAAAATGAGGTGGAGGAAGTAACAGATGGCACCTCTATATTTATTCACAAATACTGCAACAGATGAAAAGGCAATTCTGAAAACCTATTTGAGTGTAATACACGGCACTAGAACAATTAAAACCTGCTTCACTGTGCTCGCGAACGCATCACACAGTCCTGCAGATGTCATGTTGTTTTCGGATCAGCTACGGAAGAATAAATTGATCCCAGACTGAGGGAATATAATGTTCTTGAAGCTCCAAATACAGGCACATGTTTCACTGCTTGCACAAATGAACCCCATTTACAAAATGTGCGAGTCACATATCTTTCAGTCTACTTCGTTCAGGCAGTGTTATAATCAATAACTCTCCTCTCTGAAAACTAGTCGGCAACCTTTCTCCTTCAGAGCCGAAAGGAACCATCGAGACTCATGGAACATCTAAAAAAGAACTATGAGTCGTTCAGAAATAAAAAAAAAAGTACAATTTAATAATTAGACCAAAATAATGTAATGCTTACTATGAATACCAATACTTTGTAGATTAGCTGGTAGATCTAGTTTTGTAAAAGTACAATATTTGTATATGTAAATAAGTAAATATTACACGATGGAATCCACTTGTATTGTGAGAGAAACTCAAGCTTTTATTTAAAAATGATAATTATTAAAAAAACCAAGACATTCGTAGTTTATAAAAAAAAAATCAGGTGGCATCACAAGACTTCCTCACCGTCATAGACATGTGACATAATTAGTAGTCAGTCATTGGCTGATGCCAGGTCGCAGTTTTTTTGGAAATGGAGCATCTTATAGTTAAATAAATACCTTGTGTGCCTTTCATTAATACATACATCCTGCAAAACCTCAATGCTGTGTTTGGTTGATTTGATTTCATTCATATAGTATTATTGAATATTTTGAACTTTTTTAATAATTGTCTGTTTTTAAAACGTATAGTTTACAGGTAAGCTGAGTAATGTTTCACTTTTAATTCATTCATTTTCAAACCCGCTTATTCCTTTTCGGGGTCACTGGGGTCTGCCGGTGTCTATCTCTAGCACACATCGGGCGAGAGGTGGGGGGTGCACTCTGGACAGGTCGCCAGTCCATCACAGGGCAACATTCACTTACAGATTCAAACCTATGGGGGAGACCGGAGTACCCGGAGCCTCGAACCGACAACCTTCTAACTGGAAGGCCACAGTGCTACCCACTGCGCCTCTGTGCCGCCTTCACTTTTAATAAACACAACATATCTTTTTTTAAGTTAAATCTAAGTTTTTTTAATTTGTTAATTAACTGATTCAAGTAAAATCAGTAAAGTTTTCAGAATTTGCGGTTTTCTTTAGTTGTCAGTCTAATATAATAATCATTTGAAAAATATACATCTGTGTGGTATGAATGTAAACATTATAGAATTTTCTCCGGAAGGAATTACTGAATTTATTAACTTGCATGATATTCTATTATATTCAACGCCTGTAAACATTCAGTAAATCAACATTGACTTAATGCATCTGTTGTAACAAGAAAAGAAATTCCCCAGCTTTGTGGTAATAATAATGGAAGATAAATTCTAATTTATTTTCTCCAGCTCCCTTTACACTGTCCCACAGAACTCGATCTTAAAGTATCTTATCTTATAGGATAGGAATATCCATCTTATAAGTACAAGTAAAAGAAGGTGTAGCACGATGCCTTAAAATGGCTTGGAAGGAATGTAATAACTGTTCTATGACTGTCACTGCGCAGAGCAGACTTAGAGAGAATTTTATCTCAGGGTGAAAATGAACTGTAGGGGCCAGTGTTGCTTCACGTACGGTGGAAGGGAGTAAGCTTGAGAGACACTGGGGGATGGGTGGAGATGAAGGCGTGATGTTACAGGAGAAAAGAGAGAGAGGCTTCATCTTGTCATGACTGTCATGTCTTAGTGGCCCGACTGCAACTTCTGACATCACGCTCTTTCTTAACTAGCCATCTCTCTTTCATTCTTTTATCGTCTTCTCCCTTTCTCTTTTAGTCTTCACCTTCAGCTATGATTCTCTTGGGAAAGAAAACCAGGGAAAGAAATAAACAGAGAAAAATAGGACATGGTTCATATTTTATCCGCATTGAATAATTAATTAATATATGAATGAATTCAAGCAATCGTTTCTCCAGAATGCCAAATTAGGAATAAAACACATTTTCTGGTGGCAAATACAGTAAAATTATGACAATTAAGTAGAAATGCCTTTCAGATTTTAGCATCTCCTAGAAAGCAATCAAGTTAAGGTTCTGATGCTTTTCTGATCCGTGGACAAACACAGCAGAGGATGAAATGCAGCTTAAGTAGATTGTCCATGTGTGGAAAGATTAGTTCTGGGAGACTAATGGAGATCCAGGTGTGGAGGCCACAGAGTGTTTCTCTGTGGACATATGCCCACAGCTGCTGACATTCAGACACTTAGAATGTACCCATTTAATAGAGACACCTACTTAGCACACAGCAAATACAGCTGCTGAATCCAAGCCATTTGCATGTTCTGTTTGTTTGCTCTCGGTGGTACTTTTTTCAGGGAGATGGATATTTGAATGTGTTTTTTTCAATTTGAGTGAAAGACAAAAAAACATTTTGAAGAAGAGTGATGAATTTTAAAGATGTGTTGTCTAGAGCCAAAGTGCACAATGACACATACTTAGCTTGTTTTTTTTTTTTATAAATTTGGTTTACACATAATTTTCTTACAGTACAGTGTGTACTTTAAATATTGGCATTGTACATTTTCCCTCTATTTTGCTAGTCCACATCAACATTACCAATGAAGGAGCATCACTCTTCAAATCTTTAAAAATATTTAAATACATTTTCTTAAACCTTACGACAACAGTAAAAAAAAAATTACTTGAGAACCACATTGATGCTAATTTCCTTGTGTTCTATTAATATTTACATTATTTACTACTAAGAAAGCTGTTTATGTCACAATTGTGACTACCACACCATATGACATGAGTGTCACACCATTTTTTTATGTTTGGTTGAAAAATCTAAGTAAAGATCTTAATATATAAACAACTTTGGTAGCATTTTACTATATCTTGTCAGAGGAACTTTTAAATATTTTCATTTACGATTTGTGTTGTCAACCACCCATATATTGGTTTCAATAAAATAATATAAAAACATTTTCTAAAATTGTGAACATTATCAACAAAATATCATTATGTATATTATATCATAAGCAGTGTGTACCGTCACACCCAATGTTTTGAATATTTAAAACCTAATGACCAATAGAACATAATATATTATATAATAGTAATTTTGGTATACAAGGGTTTGTTTTTTTGTATTGTTTTTTTTTTTTTTTTTTTAATTTTTATTAATGTTATTCTGCCCATTGCCAACTACTATGAATGCAAATGTATTTTTGATTTCAATTTTATATATCACTGTGTGATCTTCATATATTCCAGCAATAGAATCCTTAGATACACTTAACTGCTACTATTTGCAGAGTTTAAACACCTGAAATAACCCCAGCAGCAGCAGATGTGTACGCAGACATTTCACATTAAATGCAGAGCACAACTTCCTTAGAATGTCAAATAATCTTTCAGCATTTCCTATTAAAATCCTTCAGTGGTGGTGTCCATATCCTGAATTGCGATATTAAAGGGAGATGACATTTTCAGTGACATTTAGCATTAATCGCTACTGAAAGAATATCATTTAAGAGATTTCTTTCGGGAGGGATGTGGGGATCATATTTAAACAGGCAGAACTTTGGTTTTTCTGTCCTACATTGGAACAAATGGCCCCAGGCAACAGCCTTGAGATCTAACAGCACCTTGCGATAGAGTGGATCACACCACTCAGAGTAACTCAGAGCCATTTGATTGATAGATTGATTGATTGTGTGATTGATTGACAGCTGTTGCACGGGGAAAGGCACACTAAGAGTTTATGTGTGTAATGATTCCATCTGTTCAGATAGACAAGATAAATGAGGCAATATCTCCGAGCTGGACTCGCACCAGTGCATCTGGATTTAGTATGAAAGTGTGGGCTCCAATCAAGCGACGCAATGACAAAATCAGAATTCCTTTAAAGCTGTTCACACCGATGATTTGCTTCTGAAATTCAATCGTTTTCTGAGGGCGGTTGGAAAGATTTGTTGCTGACGCAAGATAGTTTGGATGGATTGGAGTAAATGGTACAACTAAAACAGAATTTTTAAAGGATATATTTATCCACTTGGAAAGAGTTGACAGTTTCTTTTGTTGTTCATCCCGTATTAAAAAGCAGGAGAAAAAAAGTCCAAATATCTTCATTGTAGGTCATTTTTGGTGACACTGAATAAAGGTCATACCATTCCATGTGAATAGTATTCCTTTTCTGACCACATCGCTCATTTCTGACCTGTTTGCCCAGGTCCCCAGGGCAAACATCTAAAAGTGTTGATTGTTTATTGACAACAATTAATGTTAAAGGGATCATAAAGTGGATTTTGCTTTTGTTTACTTTGCACTGTTCATGAATCTTATAATTGTGCTTTTCCAGATGCTCAAAGGCGACTTACCAATTTTCCGAAGCATTATTCGTTCATTCCACATTCACTCTCTGGTGGTGATAGGCTACCTTGGTAGCCCTCATATGCCCTGATGAAGTATGACAGATCATGGCTGCCATTTTGCGCCATCCATATATGGGCAATGTGGGTAAACTGGCTTGCCAATGCCACATCGGCAGAATAGACCTTGTGAGGATTGAACCGCCAAACTTCTGGTTATAGGACATCCAACTCCACCACTACACCATGCATGGCCAACTCTATGGATATAGTGATTTTCATGTAACAAAAAAAAAAAGATTGATTCGAAAGAATACAGATTTTTCTGGCTGTTAAATCCATCAAGCAGGCTCCAGAAGTAGATAGCTGTCTCACTCAGCTACCATCACTATGCCTCTATAACTGCACAGTAAAATCCTAAGAGTTAAATTAACTCTACTCGGAGTATATTTGGTCCCACTCTATATAGAGTTAAACTGACTCTGAGAGAGAGTAATTTAATAATCTATTTTCTTCACGTTTTTCCAAATCTGCATGGAAAATGCAAACTAAATATTAACTATTCAGAGAGGGACCAAGTCCACTCCAGAAAGAGTAAAAACAGACAAAAATAGACTGTTTAGTTCAAATAGACTTATTTAAATAACTCTCCTTCAGAGTTGGTTTAACTCCATATAGAGTGGGACCAAATACACTCTGAGTAGAGTTAATTTAACTCTTACGATTTTACTGTGTGGACAGTGGTTTGATTATGTATGACTCTCATCCTCTAATTTTCTTGTTCAACAAATATATTACCACAAGTAAGTGTAAAAAGTATTGGCTGTAAAAGTATTGAAATTTGAATAGCAGGTGCCATTTTTGGTGGATCTATGTTAGTTTTGGAATTGTAGTGCAGTTTCCTCTACATTCCCAATTTCATGCTTTCTATTCAGCTATCAGCCTTTCAGCTGGAGCATGGGGTACTCAAACATGTTGTAAGTTTCTTTTTTTACAGTAAATTCAGTGATCTTTGAGTCTGGGCAGCACAGTGAGAACTCCGGTTTCCACCGCAATCCCAAAAATATGCGTCAGGTTTATCGAATACCCTAAATTCGGCTAAAGGTGTGAATGTATGTGTAGCCCTGTGATGGGTGTACCCCAACCAATCGTCCGATGTGCATTGGAGATCCCCAGCAGACCCCCGTGACCCCAAAAGCGAACAATCGAGTAAGAATTTAATTGTGAGGGCTAGTAGTGAGGGCTAGTTGAATGAGGCAGGAAGAGAGAAAGAGCATTGTGTGCGTGTGACACCATTCATCCAGCACACTTAGGTTAGATATCTCAGCATCTGTTTGACTCTATTTGTTAATAGAGTTCCCATTAAAAAAAAATAATAAAAACATAAAATAAAATATTAAGATGTTTAAACAACCAACATAGCATTGATAAAACCATTAGACACATTTTAGGAGTTTTTTGCTGTTTGCTCTAAGTTTAATTATGTGGGTAGAACAATTGTGAGCAAAATTAATCTGTGGAAAAATGGAGATGAAAATGGTGCTTTCAAACGCTGGTTTGCTTTTTGTTGCACACTCATTTTTTCTCTGATTGTACGTTGTTGATTTGAGGTAGTTAGGGAGATCTTGAAGAAGAACTGAATCCCCGACAAGAGCTGGGGAGAGAAGCTTCTTGTCTAAATCAAAGAAGACATTTGAGCTGGCACAGGAATTTATTTTGGATGCTCCATGTATGTGTTCCTTGGCTGTAAGATGCTTGGCTTTTAAAGACATTCTCCCCAGTAAATGTGCTTGGGGAGGAGAATCTGAGCTTCATTGTCTCCTCAAAAGTCAGTAAAAAATGAATGAAAATTTAAATATTTTTTTTTACATGGAGTCACAAAAGGAGGACTTACTGGCTCTCTCCTTGTTGCCCATTATTTTTAAAAGGCTCTGATTGTAGGTAGAACAGTTGTTTTGTATCTGTACTGAGCGTTCACTTTTAATTTCTGTAATTTCTTGCATCTTACGAAACTGGTTTGGCTAGCTGGCTCTGGCTGTTCTTTGTTTCACTAATTGGCAAGAGTGAAGGCAGAGGGCTCTGTCTGTAAGTCTGTAACTTGGGTCCTAAATATTTCACTAGAACTTTAATGTTTCATCAGATCTTATATTCCAGTTTGGCCCCTCTATCTTCTTGTCTGAAATCCCGTTTCAGATCAAAATAAAGGCATACAAAGCCAAAATAATAATCTTTAATAAAACTGGACGGTATTTTTGTTGTATGCACGTGTCTCTTGAAATTTTAAAAGCAGGATAAGGAGTGCTACTCAACATTGGAACGCGTTTGGCTGATTGTAATACGCATTTTTGAACAGACAACATAGCCATTTTGATGTCGGGTTGGTCAGTTTGAAGGTAAAAAGCTCCAAAAGTTCACCTACCCTGCATGTAAATGTTATTAACTGGTAATTTTGATTTTAATGAGGTAAGTTATTTGAGATTACACAATTTTATTTTTATTGCTTTGTTAAGGAGTAATTCCACGCTGCCGATATTGTGTTAAGTACATCTATAGAGCACTCCTTGAGAAGACACATCAATTAGAGTATTTGTTCTCAGGCACAGTTTATGTGCTTGTTTTATTTAGAAGAGGCTTTGATATTGCATTATGAGAGCCATTATGAAGCAATTATCAGATTCTCAAAGAGAGACAGACATAATGAGTTTATGAGTTTGTCTGCCTCTCCACTTTTTCTCCCTCAATCAAATAGAAATTCTCATCATTTGTTTTACTCCCTCTTGGATAAATAGCCTGTCATCGCTCATTTGAGTTTGTCAGATTTACCAAAACCGTGTCTAATGGTAATCTTCCATTGTAATAATTTCGGTTTATACAGAGAGCAGCCTTTTATTTATCATATGATTGATGTTTACATCCAGAATTTTTTATTTAGTCCAAAATATTATTGTGTATGCCTTTTAGACCAATTTAAACGTAAAGTATTGCTATTCCCTGCTGTAAATTTCAAAAAAAGCATTCTTTAAATGTAGTTTTTATTTACTTTTTCAAGGCTTAAATCTGGAACAAAAAAAAAAACAATTTCTGGCCAAATTTCTTTGTCTACTTGGAAGGTTATTATCTATTAAGTCGTTGGGATACAATTCTGTTGAACCTAAGCATAATCACCAGAATAACTTCCACTTGCTCTTTTCTGTATTAAACACAGCCATTGTACTTCTTGTTTTGCCACTCAGTGTTACTCAGCTTTAAGGAGGTTTGGTCCAATGGGAACGTGACTTTAAGGCAGTCATTCTGTCCCTCAACTGAACCTTGGCTCTCTTGTATAGCTTTTCTTTAGAATATTTATTACAATTACAGTGAAATAAGCCCCAAGAGTGCATTCTCAACCCTTTCCTGAGCCTTCTTCATTGCTTAATATTTTCATTTAGGCCAGTAAAGTACACATGAGGGTGAAATCCCATCTTTTAAAATATCCCCGGTTCAGGGTGCATGGGTATGTTTCGGGGGAAGTGTACAGGATTCTTGTAATCTAGAGATGGATTTTGGGACCTGTTTGAGAACTATTACTCCCTGCAGCAAGTGAGAGTGGTTTGATTTACTGAAATAACTTGGGATTTTTCCAGAAAACCCATTATCCCTTTCACAAAAAACACTCACACATGTCAAGAGCACTACAGATGCGCACTCACACTATAGAGCTGACCAAGAAATATAATCCCATTTATACAATCTCATTCCTTCTCTCGCACAAACATACTGGACACAGTCATTGTGTCGAACCTGAAGTGTGTATCCACAGCTGCTTGAAGTGAAATTCAAAGTCCGGAAGATTTATGAAGTGAATAGCAGTCCATTCAGAGGGCTGTTATGAGGAGAGATGGATGAAAGACAAGCATCTAGAGAGTGGTTTGAAAGGCTTTTCTCATCAGCGTGAACTTTCGCTAATGTGCTGCCATAAAAAAAGCTTTCACTCGTGCATCTGATGAAATCCCTCTTTGCACAATGACTTCATACAGCTGTGACAGTTAAATCTAACCAGCGTTTTCACATCACAGATTGTGCTTTGTGCTGGTGTTGCTTTGGAATATCAGAGAGCAGGGTCAACAGGTGACTTGTGATAAGTGTTTCTTTGCATTTCAGGATTTTCTCATTTGATTTCAAGTAGGATAAATGTTTTCTTTCTCGTGGTAGAATGTTTTAATTGAAGCATATTCTTCAATGGAAAAGAATAAATACTGTTCAAAAACTCGAATTAAACATTTCTTTGAGTATAATTCACATAATATGGCTTGCTGTAAAACAGAGCCTGCCCTTTTAACCCAAATGTTTCTCCCATTAATGGTTTTTCTTGACTCTTCAAATTGTGGAATCAAAACTATGAATAGAAAATGAATGCCAATTATGCAAGATTTACTTAAAAAATGATTTGAAATGTTAGACAGGAAAAAAAAGTGTTTTATTTTGCATGAAAACCATTTATGTTGCCAAGTATAATAGGTCATGAACACTCTAATAACAAAAAATAAAATCTAATTTACATTTTGATTTAAAACATTAAAATGACTATTTTTATGTTTCGACAAAATGCCCCTTTTTCCCCCAAATGCCACACATTCATTTCATCAATGTAACGTAATATAAGTAAAATAAGTAATTTTTGTTGAGAAATTACAAGAATAGAACAATATATAACTAATATCATAGAATCACAAAAGGGTACATGTATTAAAATTACATTCAACTCATTATTATCAAATAAAAAAAAAACCCAAAAAGCAAAGATAAAAAATTGCAAGAAAAACGGCAAGCCTCCCCTAAAACGTATACACTGCTCCAGCAACTTTTTTGTGCAATTGTCCTTTTTTTGTGCCAGATCATTGAAAAACACAAACCATAGCACGTCTTGCACTTTAAGGGGTTATCCTTTCTTTTCACCACAAAGTAATGTCATGTCATTGTCAATCCCCTGAAATATATGTTGCATTTCGTCAAGTACATTCCTTTTCTTCTCCCTCTATCTCCCTCTAAATGATTCACTTTGAGAGTCTAATTGAAGACTTTCATTCATCATCGTGATTCCATATGAATGGTGAGGCTGAAAAGAGTCACTATATAAAACTGTTGGATGGACACCCTTGTAATCTGTTGCCGTTTAGATAAGTGAAACCTGTTGATGGCAAACTGACACACACCTCACACAATTACACACTAATGTGTTTTGTTAGAAGAAAGACACTTTGGTGATCCTCAGGGAGAGTAAAACACACACACTTCCACAGACTTACACTCCTCCAGGGGACCTGGCAGGGGGCCACTGAGTGAACAAACCATACTTGGTGAAACGAGACAAGCCTGAGGTGAGCTTTTTTTTCACTAGAACATGACGGGCAAATAGAGCAGTTCAGAAAAACAAGAGTATTGGGAGAGAGTGAAGGAGAGCGCTTTCTTCTTCTTTAATAATAGCCTTTAAAAACACACAAAATAGAGAGTGACATGAACTGGTGGAAAAATGACACAATGTCTTCACCCCCTGGGTATCTTTTTAAAAGAAATGACAAAATAGTAGTTAATTTCAGTCATTTTTGACCATCAAACTGTTCGCATTTTTGTATCACATTATTTTAAGATGGCTTTGATTTATATCAATTGCATTTGTCGGCTTGTGCTCTGAAAATGAATGCACTTCACAAAGGGTACCAAACATGTTCTCTTTAAGACTGTGGTCATTTCAAGACTGGACCATGATAATATGTCTGGATTTTATAAAGGAATGGCTTAAAAGCAGCAGAACTATAGGACTATGTTTTATTTTCTGCCCAATTTTCAACACAAGTGATAAAATCTGGAGCTGCTCTCAAGGTATTTAATCAATTCCAATGGGTTTCTTCCCATAGGATCATCATAAAATGGTGGCCGCGTGAAATAGGGGAACATATTGACATTCATGGTTCCTTCAGTGAACTCTATCTCACTAGTGCTGGCGACACTCATTCAGCCCCATACCATGGCAGTCCCACCACCCTGCTTGACCATAGGCTAAATGTATTTGTGATGCTCAAATGGTGTCTGCAACGTATGAAGCTAGTTTCAGACCATAGGACATGGTCTAGGTAATATTTGTTCATAGACTGCTTGTCCCCAGAAGCCACGTAGACCTATTTTAATACAGTGTACAGCGTATGGTCTGATTACTGACAGACATCTGTTTTACAAAGACAAAGTAATGTCATGTCTTTGTCAATCCCCTGAAATGAATATTCCATCAATACAATGAACTTCAAACGTTGAATTGTCCCCTAGAGTTAGTTTTTAGTTTTGTGAATAGTAAATAGAATTCTATACATAGATATGGAGGTAGGTAATACATTTGCAAAAGGATTTTGGACTGAAGTAAAACTTAACATAAATTAGCAGATGAAGTCCTGTTAAATGAAGCACCTGTTAAAGTCCATCTGCTCCATTTCTATCTCTTGTGGCCCGTATCTTAGATTTTTCTGAAGATTACAAAATATATTCATACTCATATCTAATCATACAATTATGAAATATGTTTGCAACAGCAGCAGTGCAGCTACCAGCACTCATGCATTTGCTTATTTTGAATAGTTGTGCTTAGTCGTATGCGAAAAAAAATGAATAAAAATAATTCAAAAACCTACCATCATCTTTGAAATAGTTTTACAATGTTTTACAAGTTCTGTGGTGACAATGTGTTTGGGTATTTAGAAAAGTCTTTAAATAGAGAATAAACTGCAGATTACATCAGAATTTTGACATCATGCACATTTTTTAAATATAACCATCGTAGCGAACTGAACAGTCAGGAAAAAATTTGTGTTTTAAAGCATGTCTTCCTCAAAGTCACCCTGCAGTGAGTCTTCTTTCCCACACATGTGAAAGTTCTGATCTTCTGTCTATTTGCTGTTAACAAGTTACCTCCCGTGTTGCAGCACACAAACTATAGCTGTGCAATGTGTGCTTTGATGAAATAAAGTGCAAAGTTTAATGAGTCCAACTCGGGTATGGATCAGCTTGCTGTTTTTCCCCCTCACTGTGGAACTGGTAGCACTAACACTTTCCAAGTCAAACACTTGATCACATACACACTAAATGCTTTGTGTGAGCTCTAACAAATCCCAGCTAACTTTGTTATTTTAAAAGACAAGCAAAAACTCGAATGGGTTGCACCAAAATGTTTTGAGTTACTTTTTCCTTTTTTAATGCTCATTTTAAGACCTATTTAAAGGGTCCTCAGCGGCTTGAAAATGCAGCAAATTGCAGACTGATTGTGCAGCAAAGTGGATTGACTTTTTAAATTGCTCATCATTAAGAGCTCTCAGTAACAGTAATGAGTGACAGTGGATGTGTAATCGCTGTGTTATTATGGTCCACTGAGCATATAAAACAGTGTACTTAACATTTACAGTTGTGCAGATTTACATGTCTAATCAGGCGCTTCTATTGGTCGATTTAATTGTTTCAAGCTGAAATTAGAAATTAAAAACAGTCTCTAATTTATTTTAAGAGAGTTTATGAGCTGAACTACCCCAAACTGTTTGAACTTTAATTAATAGAAGAATCTTATGAAGATTAAATTAAAATTCCAAATATTCCATTATAATGTGTGTCAAAACCCATTGAGGTTTGCTGGGAGAAAATTAATGGACGAATTTAACCATGTGAAATGAGGTCTTTCTTTCTTTCTTTCTTTCTTTCTTTCTTTCTTTCTTTCTTTCTTTCTTTCTTTCTTTCTTTCTTTCTTTCTTTCTTTCTTTCTTTCTTTCTTTCTTTCTTTCTTTCTTTCTTTCTTTCTTTCTTTCTTTCTTTCTTTCTTTCTTTCTTTCTTTCTTTCTTTCTTTCTTTCTCTCTCTCTCTCATTCTTTCTTTCTTTCTCTCTCTCTCTCTCACTCTCTCTTTCTTTCTTTCTTTGCACTTCTGACTGGAATTCATTTAGACAGTAGATGGGTGTCCCTGGGTCCAACTGGTTTCTGCAAGTTTTGAGCTGCTGGAATTGATGATCAGCTCCCACTTTCGAAGGGTAAATGTATCTTGCAGCTGCTGCAAGTTTCCAAATCCAACCAGCTCACAACACAAATCAACATCACCGCCAACCACTTACCTCCTCTTCATATCACTTTCTCTGAAGTTTCCTATAAAAACTACAACTCCCAAACATCCCTAGTTAGTTTTAAATGCTGTTCCCTGTGTCGAACCTACTGAACTCCCTCGCCTGTGGGAACTTCCTTACCTGTGTTGTGCTTCACTGCACACCAACATCTGAGTTATCTTAAATCAATTTTATGCTGAGCAATGGTTATTTTCATGTTTTTTTATCGGCAAGTTTTTCAAGTTTTTTGGCTTCTTTTCATTGAGTTTGGTGCCAATATATTTCACCAGAGCACCTCCTGTTTCTTCCAAAATTCCTCCCCTCTTTGACCCTGGGTATACACATTACGACACATCTGTTTGGTATAATCGGTTAATCATTCACCTGTTGTTCCCAACAAACTTTTGGTTTGGCAACAAACTTTGATGTTGGCTTCTAAAAGAGCCATTTAAGAGTATTTTTACTAGAAAACTTGAATAATTGTCAGTATAGAATATTTGGTTGCCATGGAGGAGTTATATAAACCAACCCATAAGTCTATCATTTACAAAGGCATCGAGTTTCACATTTTCCTAATACCTCTAATTTCTCTTGTGTGTTTAAACTGCTACAAAAAATACATTTTTGTTGCCGTTTTCCATTTTCAATGGCCATTATAAGTATTTGGTACATTTTTAACTCCCACTAGAACTACAGTTTCTCTGAAGTTCTCAGTTTGAGTTTTACAAAGTTTGATCCCATGTTAAGTCAAAAGAAAATTTCCTATTATTCTCAGAGATTGCCCACAATTTCTTTAATGTTCTAAAAAGATACAGCAACATGAGTCAGACCAGTTTGGATGCCTAGGCCAAATTTGATCTTGGAGGGGATACATTTAGATTTAATTTTTTGTCTGAAGCAAAAATCAAATAACAATATGTTGGCAATCAATCAAATGTTGTCTCCATCTGAGCAATTTTAGTTCTTCATATTTCTCTGATCCACTTCATTGTGGTGTTTTGTTCATTGTTTGTGCTTGTGTGATAAATGGCTTGTGATGTTTCTCATTTGCAAGGTGCTTTGGATAAAAGCATCTACTAAACGACTAAATGTAAATGTAATGTAAATGTATTCAACTTCAGAGTCCAATTCGCCGCACATGAACATGCGCATTTTTACAACCAAACAGAAGCTTCCTTTTTTACACTGATATGAGCTAAAATGCAGTACTGATGAAACCATTATTATCAAACAAACTGTTTAGAAGATTTCTGTCTGTTCCCTTTTAGAAAGATGGAAGCTGTATTTGCATATTCAGAGACCATCTGCTCAGGGTTTCTACCAATATGGTCACAGAGTGATGAGACTCATTCAAAAGAACTTTGGTGTCACGGTCTGTCTTTTTCTGTCAGTGTTGCATGAATATATCCAGCACGGGTGGCACTTTTACAAGTTCCCATTGTCTGTTTTTGCTTTCATATCAACTTGTAACAATGTACATCATGGAGCTTTCATGCACCGTTAGAAAAAAAATGCAGAAGCAAACGTGCTCTTTGTTTCTGGAGCCGTTTGTCATTTGCCTTCATATGATTGACAGCGGCTGTCGATGAGCGAGAGCACATCCTGCCCGCCCACCAATCTGCCTCCTCCTCCATGTCTTCAACATGATGGCCGAGGGTCAGAGGTCTATCTCATGCTCTCAGTGAGTGACTCTTGATGAAGACGCTGATGGAGGGATGGGGTTCCTCTCTTCTATCATCTGTCTTTCCCCCTGTTTTTCAGCCTGGGGTCCTTCCACCCAGCTCACAGTACACTATCCATCTGCCTGTCTGCGGTGTCTACTAATCATAGCTGCCAGAGGGATGGCCTCATAAAGCATTTTAGTTGGAGGATTCATTTTGTTTGCATCTGAGTGACAAATAAGTGGATTATTTTTTTTTCATGAAAATAGACATTAATTACAAAGATCTTAATATATTTTGAGAACATGTGTGTTACTCAAGCCTGAGATACATGGGGATTTCTCATGCTCAATACTCCCAAAATTACGTTTTAATGCATATTGGTATAATATCCACCAGTATTTTATACAGGTATATAAGAGATCTGCATACAGTGTTTTTTTTAGTGCTTATTAGGGTATTTTACTGTTTTATGCCAAAACTCATTAAATTGTAGAATACCACGGTTAATTATGTGAACTGAAATAAGCTCTTTTATGAAAAAATAGAAGATTGTTATTACTGATACACAGGATTTCTTAAAATAAAACTTCTTTTACTCCCTTTTAATATGTGTATTCAGTTCCTATTTTTTTTCTTTTAATTACTCTTTCTGTGCACCACTTTAGAAACTCTAATTTTTAAAACATATGCTATAGAAATAAAGTGGATTGGATTTCAACCCAGTGAGACATTATTAGTACCAAAAACTGACTATATTACTACAAAATTTCTCCAAAAAGACATTGATTATTATTCTAAACATTAAGCCCTAGTTTAGAAAAAGCCTTTAAATGTGAATGAATTGCAAACTAATAATGCATTGTAAAACATGACTTTTTTTGAGGAAGCATCACTCTTAAGCTGGTCGCAGTGATGTGTTTAGAGCATGTAAACACTTGCATTCCTCCAGTCACACTGCTGATAAACATACGGTGCTTAGCAGTCTCCCAGAAGATTCAGCGATTCTAATTAATACAGCTTTGTCTTTAAAGAATATACACACTGTCTTAATGCCTGGACTCACAGTTCTGGTGATGTGTAAGCCCTCTAGTGTGCACAACCCTTAATAAAAATGTTAATTGAATCATAGAAAGTCTCCCTAGGCCCAGGTTTAGCCTGATTCTTCACACCAGTCTCACTCTCTCCCTAACATACTCTGGCACACTTCACAGGATTTTACACAGGCACTCAGGTGTTTCTGTGAAGGCACAGTCATTAATTCTTATCTGTTCTGACGGACCAACTGTAACATCACAAATCTCAGAGAGAGCAGGGATGGCTGGGTGGGTGAAGACCTGTCATCATGTGGGAGAAGGACAGGAGAAGGACGGTTTTTCAGAGGAAACCATGGTCAGAATGACCTGTATTGGGTATTATGTATGTTAGAGCTTGGTAGTGTGTGATTTATCACTGTCTCCTGTATATGGTTAAATAAAAAAGCCTATGGTAATGATGCATTTCTCTTCTTTGATCTGTTTGCATTTTTCAAAGTAGTACGTTAAGGTGATTTTAATGTGTGGGTGCAGTGATTGAAAATACAAATTTAATATGAGTAAATAATTACGTTTGTGGCTAACTTTTTTAACAACAGAAAACGCTGTTCATATTCATCAGTAAAATATTAACATCAAGTTCAAGTTTGTTCATTTGTATAGCGCTTTTTACAACAGACGTTGTCTCAAAGCAGCTTTACTAACAAGTTTAAACTCAGAAATTATTAATTAATAAGTAGTGTATATGTCCCTGATGAGCAAGCCTGGGGCGACTGTGGCAAGGAAAAACTCCCTTTTGGAAGAAACCTTGAGAGGAACCGGACTCAAAAGGGGAACCCATCCTCATTTGGGCGACAACAGCAGTGTGATTTATATAAACTTTAGTATAAACAGATGATGACTGTGTTAGGTGTAGGTCCAGGGGGGCGCCGGAACATCTCCAGGTGAATCTGGTTGTTAGTTGAGCTGGTGGGCGGAGCCTCCGGGCGCCGGAACATCTCCAGATGAATCTGGTTGTTAGGGTGAGAAGCTGGGGGACGGAGCCTCCGGGAGTAAAAACATCACCATCATTTTTATTCTCATTCGGGTAGCTTATCGTTACTCATGTCGTTACTAATGTTACTGAAGTTATTCAGGACATGAGTGGGGAGTTTGATCCTAACTTTCGATACTTGTTTTTTTTTCCCATTCAGAAGTGAAAAAAGGCCAGAGTTAATTTGATTTGATTGGAAAGTTCACCAGCCTGTATCCGTTGCTGTCTCTTCTTAGCCAAATCAGCCTTAACAAATCCATTCTTATGCAAATGACTTGTGCACTGTAATTACCTCTAAAGCATGCTCGCAGAAAAAAAGCAATGGCTGACACTTTTTGCCATTTAATGTGGAAAGGATACATTAAATAATGATAGTTCTGTGTTCGCCCCTGCTGTTGATTTCGGAGGAAAAAACAGCCCACTTTAGTTAGAGAAACCAAAAAGGCTTGGTATTTTGACATATATATGTTGATTGAAAGATAAAGCTTCAGAGTTTTTGCATTTATTTAAAATGGCTTTTTTTGGGATCAGCTCTCAAGAAAGAGGTGCAGATTGCAAAAGTTGTTATATACATAACATACCAGTCACTTTCCAGAAGGACTGTACAGACAGCATTGAGAAGTTCCTCTTGCAGGAGTAGAACTACTGTCAGTGGAGATCTCCGACTATGAGTCCTGGTGAATATAGTCCAGAGTAAATCTTCAGAAGAGCAGGTGAGTATACAGGAGGGCATCAACCACCAGCCATGCATGAGGGAGCACACCTGCTAGGGTGCTAACAGGTGGGATACTCCCAGAGGCAAGCCGCCGGTGGAGATCTCGGACTCTTCTGTCAGACACTCCTCTGTCATCAAAGGAGCAAAAAACAAACAGGTCAGTAGGAGATGGTATTAACTCACATAGCTGCAGAAAGCAAGCA
This sequence comes from Danionella cerebrum, assembly GCA_007224835.1. Taxonomy (NCBI): domain Eukaryota; kingdom Metazoa; phylum Chordata; class Actinopteri; order Cypriniformes; family Danionidae; genus Danionella; species Danionella cerebrum. The sequence goes on from SRMA01026919.1 coordinate 103,286, forward strand.
CAGGAAGTAACCACGGGGGAATCAACAACAACGGTGGCTTCTGGGAACTAGGATTTAAATGGTAAGTAGTTGATGTTGGTCAGTCAGGTAAGTGGGTCCATGTGAGTGTCGTCCGTGTTGGTGATGAGATTGCTGGGTCTGATAACTTTTTAGATTTCCTGTGGCTCAGTTGGTAGAGCATTGCGCTAAGAATGCAAAGGTTGTGGGTTCAAATCCCAGGGAAAGCAAGAACTGACAGAAAAAATATGTTCATTCAAATGTAAGTCGCTTTGGATAAAAACGTCTGCCAAATGCATAAATGTAAAATGCATAAATGTAAGTGATGATCAGACATGCTCTTTGGTGGAATTTTATACATATATATATATATTGTCGCAGGAGAGGAATCACACAACAAGGTTTTCAACAGAAAAGTTCCCCGGAGGGTGGATTTATTAAGAGTGATGAGTGGAGTGCTCGTGGCTGGTGCAGTCTTCAGGTGCTCGGTGCTCGTGTCCTCTTCTTCTTTAGTGCTCTTCCCAGTCCCAGATGTGCTCTCGTGCTCGGTGCTTGAATAGATCGGTGTGGTAGGGGAAAATGCCGTCTTCTAGCTGTCACGGGCTGTCTGGGGGTAAAGAGAGAGAGAGAGGAGTTAGAGTCTGCACTCTTCGGAGCTTCTTCTCCCTGTGGTGGTTCTCTCTCTCTCTTTTAAGCTGCCGCGCTGATGAGGCTGTTCCTAATTTGCCCTTGATGGTGGGCGCCAGGTGTTCCGGATTTATGCCAGGACCGCGCTGATCGGGATGGACCTCCGTCACACTCCCCCCCCCAAGCGTTGTTCTGGCGGGTCCTGAAACGCATCACAGATGGATTAGGGATTAAGGGTGGGTGGGGAGTGACCCCCGACAAACCTGCATATCCGGCCCAGATCCGGGATAGGCCGTCTGCGTTGGCATTGTCGGCCCCGGCCCGAGGACGGACTTCAAAGTGGAAGTCCTGGAGCGCAAGGAACCAGCGGGTCACCCGAGCGTTGGTCTCTTTCGCTCTGGCCATCCACTGTAATGGGGCGTGGTCTGTCAGGAGGGTGAACCGCCGGCCCAGGAGGTAATATTTTAGCTCCAGGACTGCCCACTTGACGGCCAGGGCCTCCTTCTCGACGGCCGCATACCGGGTCGCGGCCGGGTTCAGCTTCCTGCTGATGAAAATCACAGGGTGTTCCTCACCTTCCTGTACTTGGGACAGGACGGCTCCCAACCCTGTGTCGGAGGCGTCAGTCTGTAGCAGGAAGGGGCAGCTAAAGTCAGGCGCCCGGAGTACCGGTTCCGTCGTGAGCGCCTGCTTTATGCTCCGGAACGTCCCCTCCAGTTCCGGAGTCCATTCGATCTTCTCCGGCTGCCCCTTCCTGGTCAGGTTTGTCAGGGGGGCGGCTAAAGAGGAGCAGTTGGGGATAAAACACCTATAATATCCCGCCAACCCCAGGAAGGCTCGTACCTGGGTTTTTGTGGTGGGACGAGGTGCCTCTTGAATGGTTTGGACCTTCTTGTCTTGGGGCCAGATCACTCCCCGTCCCACGCGGAATCCCAGGTACGACGCGTCGGCTTGGGCAAGGTGACATTTGCGGGGGTTGACGGTCAGCCCGGCTCCCCGGAGCTCCGTGAGCACCCTCCGCAGACGGTCCAGGTGGTCGTCCCATGCCTCCAAGTGGATGACCACATCATCCAGGTAGGCCGCGGCGTAGGGCTGGTGTGGGCGGAGCAGGACATCCATCATCCTCTGGAAGGTTGGAGGGGCTCCATGAAGGCCAAACGGGAGACGACGGTATTGCCAGTGGCCCGGTGGCGTGGAGAAGGCGGTCTTGGGCCGGTCTTCTGCGGCCACTGGCACCTGCCAGTAACCCTTCGTTAGGTCGAGGGTGGATATATAGCGGGCCCGTCCCAGTCGATCCAGGAGCTCATCCACCCGGGGCATGGGGTAGCCGTCAAACTCAGAGACCTCATTTAGCCGGCGGAAGTCGTTGCAGAAGCGGAGGGTGCCGTCGGGTTTGGGAACCATTACGATGGGACTAGACCACGGGCTCCGGGACGGTTCAATTATCCACAACTTCAGCATGTGTTGGACTTCCTCCTCTATAGCCTGCCGACGGGCTTCCGGTACTCTGTAAGGCCGCTGCCGGACGATCACTCCTGGTTGAGTTCGAATGTGGTGTTCCACGATGTTGGTCTGCCCCGGCTGATGGGAGAACACATCCTGGAACTGACTGACCAGGTGCTGCAGCTCCTTCTTCTGGGCAGCCGAGAGGTCATCGTTGGTGTCTACGATCAGAGGGGAGCAGGAGGCGAGTGTGGCGAGTGCGGCGAGCTGGTCTCTGGTCCCCACCCACTTCTTCAGGAGGTTGATGTGATATAGTTTCTCGGGCTGTCTTCTCCCTGGCTGTCGCACTTTGTAGTTGACGTCGCCGACCTTTGCCGTGATGGTGTATGGCCCCTGCCACTTGGCCAGAAACTTGCAGGCTGAGGTGGGGACCAGGACCATCACTCGATCTCCCGGTTGGAACTCTCGGGGTTGGGCTGCCCGGTTGAAGTGCCATTGTTGGGCTTGCTGCGCCTGGACCAGGTGTTCCCGGACTAATGGCATGACCCGCTCGATGTTCTGACGCATCTGGGTCACGTGTTCGACCACAGAGCGGAGCGCCACCGGCTGCTGCTCCCACGCATCTCGGGCGACATCCAGGAGTCCCCTTGGTTGGCGGCCGAACAGCAATTCGAATGGCGTGAACCCTGTGGAGGCTTGGGGGACCTCCCGGATGCCGAAGAGGACATAGGGGATCATCCTATCCCAGTCGCGCCTGTCTTCATCCGCCACCTTCTTAAGCATCCTCTTCAGGGTCTGGTTGAACCTCTCGACCAGGCCATCCGTCTGGGGGTGGTAGACCGAGGTGCGGAGCTGGTCGACCTTTAGCAGCCGGCAGAGGTCAGCCATCAGCCGGGACATGAAGGGGGTTCCCTGGTCAGTCAGGATCTGGCTGGGGATGCCCACCCGGCTGAACAGCAGGAACAGCTCCTGCGCGATGTTTTTCGCCGTGGCCTTGCGTAGGGGCACGGCTTCCGGGTACCGGGTGGCGTAGTCCACGATGACCAGGATGTGCTCATGGCCACGGCCAGACTTCGGCAACGGCCCCACTAAGTCCATCCCAATCCTCTCAAAGGGCACCCCTATGATGGGGAGTGGAATCAGTGGACTGGGGGGAGGCGTTTGCGGTGATGTCCTCTGGCATGTAGGACATGCCTTGCAGAACGCTTTTACCTCGCCGTCAATCCCCGGCCAATGGAAGCGGTCTTGGATCCGCTGGGTCGTGTTTCCTGCTCCCAGGTGCCCGGCCATTGGGTGGGAGTGCGCGAGCTCCAGCACCGTCTCCGTCTTCGACCGGGGGACGACGAGTAGCTCCTTAATCTCCCCCCGTCGTTCGGCGACGCAGTAGAGCAGACCATCCTTCACTATGAAATGTGGGAGAGGATGGGGCCCGGGTTGGATTTCCTGTCCCTCAGCCACGCGCACCTGAGCCCAACAGTGCTTTAGTCGATCGTCTTCATGTTGTTCGCGGCTGAAGGACCCCCCCCTTGTGACTTGCTGAAAAACATCATAAAAGAGGTTAGCTGAAGGGGGGGTGGACTCACCATCTCTCCCGCTATCCGTGGTTAGGGTGACGGCCGGGTTGGATGAAGCCTTCTCCTGCGACGAGGTTGGGCGGCTCTCTCCAAGGCTGGCGGGTCGGCGGGTGGCGGCGGTGAGCAGGCTGACGAACCCGGGGAAGTTCCTGCCAAGGAGCACTGGTACAGGTAAGGCTTTTACTAAACCCACCTCGACCATCCAGGTTTTCCCTCTGGCCTGGAGCTGAATTTGGCGGGCCTTTGCTTCTCGGGTTTCTCCATGGACGCATGTTAGAGGCAGTATGGCATGGGTCTCGTGTCGAGGTGGGAGGAGCTGGCTCCTCAGCAGGCTCACGGAACTCCTCGAGTCCAACAACGCGTGGTAATGGCGTCCGTTGACTCTCACCGTCACTCCCGGGGCTCCTCTAGGTAACCGGTGGTGAAATCCACAACCCGCCAGCCACTTCTTCTTGGGGGGCGATGGTGGATCCGTTGGCATCGGTTCGTCATGAGGAAGGGGAGCCGCCGGTCTGCTCTCTGGTCGCGGGGTGCCCTCTGGCGGACGCGGGTCCTGTACCACCCTCCGGGGGTACGGTGGCGCACGCTCTCCGGTGTCGCCCCGGTGGGCCACCTCCGCCAGCTCAATGGCCTCTACGGCCTCCCATAATGTCGGTGGGTTTCTCATCCGGACCGCCTGCTTCTGTGCGCGAGGCAGTGCTCTCAGCAGTTTGTCCAGCACCACGCGTTCAACGACCTGGCTGGCGGAGGGGCTTCCTTCGCGCAGCCAGAGTCGGGCGAGGCGGGATAGGTCAGCGGCTTGAGCGCGCGCTGGCCGGCGAGGGCGATCTTCCCAGCCGTGGAACTGCTGCGCAGCGGAGATGGGAGATAAACCCAGGCGAGCGAGTATTTCTCGCTTAAGCTCTTCATAATCATCACGTACACTGGAGTCCAGGGAAAAGAAAGCTCGTTGCGCCTCGCCGGTCAGCAGCGGTGCCAGCGCCCGTGCCCACTCTTCTCGTGGCCACCCTTCTGATCCTGCAGTGGACTCAAATAGCTGGAGGTAGGATTCGACGTCCTCGTGGGGGGTCAACTTTGGGAGAAGCCGCACAGCTTGCGTTCTCGCGTCGGGAAGCGGGATTTGTTGGACGCTGGCACCCTGAAGATCGCTAACCCTCCGCTCCGTCTCGCTCTGCTGCTTCGCCAGGAACTCGACGAGTTGTTGTTGCCGGATGGTCATTTCAGCTAGATGTTTAACGACGTCTTCCATCTTTCGGAGAGCGTCGCACACCGTACTTGCTGTGAATCCAAAAAACGAAAAAATTAAATGAGAGAAAAAAAAACTGCAGGATTTAAATGTCCGGGTTGTAGAACTCTTGTGTGTGATTCCCCCTGGGTGTTATGCCCACATTCTCCACCAGTTGTCGCAGGAGAGGAATCACACAACAAGGTTTTCAACAGAAAAGTTCCCCGGAGGGTGGATTTATTAAGAGTGATGAGTGGAGTGCTCGTGGCTGGTGCAGTCTTCAGGTGCTCGGTGCTCGTGTCCTCTTCTTCTTTAGTGCTCTTCCCAGTCCCAGATGTGCTCTCGTGCTCGGTGCTTGGATAGATCGGTGTGGTAGGGGAAAATGCCGTCTTCTAGCTGTCACGGGCTGTCTGGGGGTAAAGAGAGAGAGAGAGGAGTTAGAGTCTGCACTCTTCGGAGCTTCTTCTCCCTGTGGTGGTTCTCTCTCTCTCTTTTAAGCTGCCGCGCTGATGAGGCGCGGCTGTTCCTAATTCGCCCTTGATGGTGGGCGCCAGGTGTTTCGGATTTATGCCAGGACCGCGCTGATCAGGATGGACCTCCGTCACACTCCCCCCCCCAAGCGTTGTTCTGGCGGGTCCTGAAACGCATCACAGATGGATTAGGGATTAAGGGTGGGTGGGGAGTGACCCCTGACAAACCTGCATATCCGGCCCAGATCCGGGATAGGCCGATCGCGTTGGCGTTGTCGGCCCCGGCCCGATGACGGACTTCAAAGTGGAAGTCCTGGAGCGCAAGGAACCAGCGGGTCACCCGAGCGTTGGTCTCCTTCGCTCTGGCCATCCATTGTAATGGGGCGTGGTCTGTCAGGAGGGTGAACCGCCGGCCCAGGAGGTAATATTTTAGCTCCAGGACTGCCCACTTGACGGCCAGGGCCTCCTTTTCGACGGCCGCGTACCGGGTCTCGGCCGGGTTCAGCTTCCTGCTGATGTAAATCACAGGGTGTTCCTCACCTTCCTGTACTTGGGACAGGACGGCTCCCAACCCTGTGTCGGAGGCGTCGGTCTGTAGCAGGAAGGGGCAATTAAAGTCAGGCGCTCGGAGTACCGGTTCCGTGGTGAGTGCCTGCTTTATACTCCGGAACGTCCCCTCCAGTTCCGGAGTCCACTCAATCTTCTCCGGCTGCCCCTTCCTGGTCAGGTTTGTCAGGGGGGCGGCTAAAGAGGAGAAGTTGGGGATGAAGCATCTATAATACCCCCCCAACCCCAGGAAGGCTCGTACCTAGGTCTTTGTGGTGGGGCGAGGTGCCTCTTGGATGGCTTGGACCTTCTTATCCTGGGGGCGGATCATGCCACGCCCCACACGGAATCCCAGGTACGACACATCGGCTTTGGCCAGGTGACATTTGCGGGGGTTGACGGTTAGCCCGGCTCTCCGGAGCTCCGTGAGCACCCTCCGCAGACGGTCCAGATGGTCGTCCCATGCCTCCGAGGGGATGACCACATCATCCAGGTATGCGGCGGCGTAGGTCTGGTGTGGGCGGAGCAGGATATCCATCATGCGCTGGAATGTGGGCGGGGCTCCATGCAGGCCGAAGGGGAGACGTCGGTACTGCCAGTGGCCTGATGGTGTCGAGAAGGCGGTCTTGGGCCTGTCTTCTGCGGCCACCGGCACCTGCCAGTAGCCTTTGGTGAGGTCTAGGGTGGAAATATATCGGGCCCTCCCTAGACGATCCAGGAGCTCATCCACTCGGGGCATGGGGTAGCTGTCGAATTCCGAGACTTCGTTTAGTCTGCGGAAATCGTTACAGAAGCGGAGGGTGCCGTCGGATTTAGGGACCATCACAATGGGGCTGGACCACGGGCTCCGGGATGGCTCTATTATCCCCAACTTCAGCATTTGTTGTATTTCCTCCTCTATAGCCTGCCGATGGGCTTCCGGCACTCTGTAGGGCCGTTGCCGGATGATGACTCCTGGTTGGGTCCTGATGTGGTGCTCAACAACGTTGGTCTGCCCTGGCTGATCGGAGAACACATCCTGGAACTGACTGACCAGGTGCTGCAGCTCCTTCTTCTGGGCAGCCGATAGGTCTTCGCTGGTATCCACCACCACCGGGGAACAGGAGGCGAGTGCGGCCAGTTGTTCTCTGGTCCCCACCCACTTTTTCAGGAGATTTATATGGTACAGTTTCTCGGGCTGTCTTCTCCCTGGCTGTCGCACTTTGTAGTTGACGTCGCCGACCTTTGCTGTGATGGTGTATGGCCCCCGCCACTTGGCCAGAAACTTGCAGGCTGAGGTGGGGACCAGGACCATCACTCGATCTCCCGGCTGGAACTCCCGGGGCTGGGCTGCCCGGCTGAAGTGCCGTTGTTGGGCTTGCTGCGCCTGGACCAGGTGTTCCCGGACTAATGGCATGACCCGCTCGATGTTCGGACGCATCTGGGTCACGTGTTCGACCACAGAGCGGAGCGCTACCGGCTGCTGCTCCCACGCATCTCGGGCGACATCCAGGAGTCCCCTTGGTTGACGGCCGAACAGCAGTTCAAATGGCGTGCACCCTGTGGAGGCTTGGGGGACCTCCCGGATGCCGAAGAGGACGTAGGGGATCATCCGATCCCAGTCGCGCCTGTCTTCATCAGCCACCTTTTTAAGCATCCTCTTCAGGGTCTGATTAAACCTCTCGACCAGGCCATCCGTCTGGGGGTGGTAGACCGAGGTGCGGAGCTGGTCGACCTTTAGCAGCCGGCAGAGGTCAGCCATCAGCCGGGACATGAAGGGGGTTCCCTGGTCAGTCAGGATCTGGCTGGGGATGCCCACCCGGCTGAACAGCAGGAACAGCTCCTGTGCGATATTTTTCGCTGTGGCCTTGCGTAGGGGCACGGCTTCCGGGTACCGGGTGGCGTAGTCCACGATGACCAGGATGTGCTCATGGCCACGGGCAGACTTCGGCAACGGCCCCACTAAGTCCATCCCAATCCTCTCAAAGGGCACCCCTATGATGGGGAGTGGAATCAGTGGACTGGGGGGAGGCGTACGTGGTGATGTTTTCTGACACGTAGGGCATGCTTTGCAGAATGCTTTGACCTCGCCGTCAATCCCCGGCCAGTGGAAACGGTCTCGGATCCGCTGCGCCGTGTTCCCTGCTCCCAGGTGTCCGGCCATTGGGTGGGAGTGTGCGAGCTCCAACACTGTCTCCGTCTTCGACCGGGGGACGACGAGTAGCTCCTTAACCTCCCCCCGTCGTTCGGCGACGCAGTAGAGCAGACCATCCTTCACGCTGAAGTGCGGGAGAGGATGGGGCCCGGGTTGGAGTTCCTGTCCCTCAGCCACGCGCACCTGAGCCCAACAGTGCTTCAGCCGGTCATCTTCGTGCTGCTCGCGGCTGAAGGACCCCCCTCGTGTAACCCGCCGGAACACATCATAGAAGAGGTTAGCAGAGGGGGGGGCGGACTCACCATCTCTCCCGCTATCCGACACTAGGGTGACAGCCGGGTTGGATGAAGCCTCCTCCTGCGACGGGGTTGGGCGGCCCCCTCCAGGGCTGACGGGTCGGTAGGTGGCGGCGGTGAGCAGGCCTGCGAACCCGGGGAAATTCCTGCCGAGGAGTACTGGCACCGGTAGGTTTTTTACTAAACCCACCTCGACCATCCAGGTCTCCCCTCTGGCCTGGAGCTGGACGTCGCGGGCCTTCACCTCTCGGGTTTCTCCGTGGACGCACGTTAGAGGCAGCATGGCATGGGTTTCAGGTCGAGGTGGGAGGAGCTGACTCCTCAGCAGGCTCACGGAACTCCCCGAGTCCAACAACGCGTGATAGCGGCGTCCATTGAGCCTCACCGTCACTCCCGGGGCTCCTTCCGGCAACCGATGGTGGAATCCACAACCCGCCAGCCATTTCTTCTTGGGGGGTGATGGTGGATCCGTAGGTATCGGTTCGTTGTGGGGGATGGGAGCCGCCGGTCTGCTCTCTGGTCGCGGGGTGCCCTCTGGCGGACGCGGGTCCTGGACCACCCTCCGGGGGTACGGTGGCGCACGCTCTCCGGTGTCGTCACGGTGGGCCACCTCCGCCAGCTCAATGGCCTCTACGGCCTCCCATAGCGTAGTTGGGTTTCTCATCCGGACCGCCTGCTTCTGTGCGCGAGGCAGTGCTCTCAGCAGTTTGTCCAGCACCACGCGTTCAACGACCTGGCTGGCGGAGGGGCTTCCTTCGAGCAGCCAGAGTCGAGCGAGGAGGGATAGGTCAGCTGCTTGGGCGCGCGCTGGCCGGCGAGGGCGATATTCCCAGCCGTGGAACTGCTGCGCGGCGGAGATGGGAGATAAACCCAGGCGAGCGAGTATTTCTCGTTTAAGCTCTTCATAATCATCACGTACACTGGAGTCCAGGAAAAGAAAGCTCGTTGCGCCTCGCCGGTCAGTAGCGGTGCCAGCGCCCGTGCCCACTCTTCTCGTGGCCACCCTTCTGATCCTGCAGTGGACTCAAATAGCTGGAGGTAGGATTCGACGTCATCGTGGGGGTCAACTTTGGGAGAAGCCGCACAGCTTGCGTTCTCGCGTCGGGAAGCGGGATTTGTTGGGCGCTGGCACCCTGAAGATCGCTGACCTTCCGCTCCGTTTCGCTCTGCTGCTTCGCCAGGAACTCGACGATTTTCTGTTGTCGGATGGTCATCTCAGCCAGGTGTTTGACGAGGTCTTCCATTTTTCGGAGAGCGTCGCACACCGTACTTGCTGTGAATCCAAAAAAAAAAAAACGACAAAAAAATAAATGAGAGAAAAAAAAACTGCAGGATTTAAATGTCCGGGTTGTAGAACTCTTGTGTGTGATTCCCCCTGGGTGTTATACCCGCATTCTCCACCAGTTGTCGCAGGAGAGGAATCACACAACAAGGTTTTCAACAGAAAAGTTCCCCGGAAGGTGGATTTATTAAAGGTGATGAATGAAGTGCTCGTGGCTGGTGCAGTCTTCAGGTGCTCGGTGCTCGTGTCCTCTTCTTCCTTGGTGCTCTTCCCAGTCCCAGATGTGCTCTCGTGCTCGGTGCTCAGATAGATCGGTGTGGTAGGGGATAATGCCGTCGTCTGGCTTTCACGGGCTGTCTGGGGGTAAAGAGAGAGAGAGAGGAGTTAGCGTCTGCACTCTTCGGAGGGTCTTCTCCCTCTGGTAGTTCTCTCTCTCTCTCTTAAGCTGCCGCGCTGATGAGGCGCGGCTGTTCCTGATTTGCCCTTGATGGTGGGCGCCAGGTGTTCCGGATCTATGCCAGGACCGCGCTGA